>CM046853.1:43314708-43526967 GCA_025617745.1 Heliocidaris erythrogramma
ACACCATTTTTGTGTATATAATGACCTCTATGACCTTTGAACTTTGACCTTGAGATCCTCTAAAATCTAATCAGTTCATCCTCCCTCACATATGCATACGTGGGCCAAGTTAGAGGTTGATCTGTCAAACAGTTCTTCAGTTATTGCGAGAACTAACCATTTTTATGTACATAATTACCTCCTTGACCTTTGACCTTGAGACATACATGGGCCAAGTTAGAAGTTGATCCGTCAAACGGTTCCTAAGTTATCACAAGAACGAACCATTTTTATGTATATAATGACCTCTATGAACTTTGACCTTGAGACCCCAAAATCTAATCAGTTCATCGTCCCTCCCATATGCATACATGGGCCAAGTTACAAACTGATCCGCCAAACGGTTTTGAAGTTATCGCAAGAACGTAAAGGGGACGGATGGACGACCCGAAAACATAATGCCTCCGGCACCACCTACGGTGGGCGGAGGCATAAAAACTCCAGTGTCTATGCTCAGGTAGGAGCTCGTTATCAGGACCCCGAAAGCTCCCCCTGAGCGGACATGAGCTGCCCGGCAAACCGTTGACATTCACGCCCTGAGTTTGGGGGCCGGCGGTCGGTAGACTGACGACCCCCTCGCCGGGACACGCAAGTCCCGACTGTTGTTGTAATGCTGAACCAGGCGGCTGCCGGGCTAGCAAACAATGAGGTGCTTGTCCCCAGACCGAGAACCACTGTCCGCAGGGGTTCCTAACTTACCTCTCGTAGCAAAGCCCTGACCGAGTCGACGGTTTCATGCCGTACCCCTGGTAGCTAGTGCACTGCGCTTCATCGGAGATGAAGCCGTGACACTAGCTCCCGCCGTGTCAGCACGCGGGGGCGGTACAGGATTTTAGAAGCAGAAGAACTTATACTGATCCTGAATCAATAAGAAAACGAAATAAGTATGCAAGGGTGTAAATAAATAAAGAGCTCACACTATTTTCTAAAGCAAATACAAGCACAACTAAATGCGAGGGAAGGAGCTACGAAAGAATAAAACACCCCGAGGAGCTTTGCACGAGAAATCTATTACAAAGGAAAACCCTAGCTAATACAAAAGCGCTAAGCAGCGGATTGCTAGTCCAGCGAGCGTGCGTAAAAGCTATGCCGCCGTGAGGAACGAAAAGGGAAGTAATGCGAGACAGAATTTGATTTAATTTCTGTCTAGCTAAGAAGTGACAGAAAAGTCTGTTCCATCAAATTAATAAGAATTCAAAATAGAACAGAATTAATTTATCAAAGCAGATCAGAAAGCCGCAAAAGAGATAAATCTCAAATTTAGGTGCAGTGACTTTATCTGTGCTATTCTCTCGGCAGCGAGAATGAAAAGAGGAAGATGGCTGGCGTGCGCACGCGAATGTAGCCTTTTGACTTGGCTTTTTTTCTCAGCAAGTAAGCTAGTAGTGGCTGCATAACAAGACTATCCACCCAGCCCGGTGAATGCGCGATCGAGCGACGTGAGTCCGAGGGCCTTTTGGAACCTGGCCTGTATTTCTTATGCTATCCTTTGTTCCTAGCGAGGATCTGCTACCTTATAGGTAGGAGCCAATCAGCGAACGTATCTTCGCATGACGTCAGCATAAATTTGGTATGCAAATTCGCCTTCATCTCGAGCTAGCTAGCTCGCTCAGCACCCGGCGCTGCGGCCCGTGCAAGCCACATCAATCATGGAAAGGAAGCCCCGCAGATACCGTTGTGATTGGTCGATAATCCTCGGTAGGCGTGTTTTAGCATACGAATGTCAACTCGTGAATAAAACATATATCGGACGATGGAAACCCAGGTTCCAAAAGGCGTCGCTCGATCGCGCGTTCACCAGGGCCGTGTTGATTCTTTTCGTCGCCAGCTAGTCTCATCTCAGGCACAGCATGACGAGGAAAATAGCCAAGTCACAAGGCCTTGTCAAAAGGCTAACGCGAATGTGACTATGGGAAGGTGCAATAAAGGGCTGGGGCATGTGCGAGTGTGACATTTAGTTTTTTTGATCGTCGCGAAGTTTGGACCAAACTAGCAATAATAGGTAGATGCAATAATAGGTAGATACATTAATTTATTGTAGTAAATATAAATGTTATGTATTCTTCACTACGCGACCCCTTCGAGAATTTAACACAAATGAGCCACAATATTGTGCGCACCCCCCGTAATCCTATTGTTCCCCTTCGCCACTCACGCGCGTCAACACGCAACGGCCATCTTCCTCTTTTGCGAGCACCCAAGTAGAAACATGTTGCTTGCAAGGTGAGGGGAAGGAGGGAGTGTCATAGGTAGGTATATAGATTTATATAGTAAATAAGAAAATCAGTGCTGATTTTACAAATTTACTGCAATAAATCATATATACCTACCTATTATGCCAGACCAGCGCCAACTCAAAGACCGGGAGGCATGTTTCAAGCAGAAGGGAATAGGATTACAAAGAAGACACAGCGGCCTTCAAGGTGGCTCATGCAAAAATAGCCTCACCTGCAGGGACATCCCTAAGGTAGCAAGAAATGAAGGAATTGGACGAACGCCAATAATCAGCCTTCAAAAAATCATCAAGCGCCACACCTTGAAACAGTGCCCAGGAAGTGCTGACACTACGAGTGTCATGAGCATGAGGCTTACTGTCAGATAAAAGAGCCTCTGTGCCAGCAGCCCTAATAGCCTCGACAATCCATCTAGAAATGGAATCAAGAGAAGCAGGAGAAAAAGGCTCTCGAGTGATCAGGAACAACTGATCATCCTTACGATAGGACTTAGTCCTATCAATATACCATTTGAGAGCTCTAACAGGACCAAACTTCGCGCACTGACGAAAATCCAGAAAGCGGACAAAGAAAAATCTCAACAGGGCCAGAGGAAGCCGTTTGATTCTTGGCAATAAAATAAGCCTTAGGAATCAATCTAACACCAATCTCTCCCAGCGAACATGACCAGGAGTAAGACAGAGGGCATGAAGAGTACTGCGCATCTGCCCAGAGGCAATGGCTACCAAAAAGAGCGTCTTAACCGTAAGATGGTGAAGAGAAGCTTCACCTAACGGCTCAAAAGGAGGCTTCGCCAAGGCTTCCAAGACCTTAGGCAGACTCCAAGACGGGACTAACCTAGAACGAGGAGGACGTTTCAGAAAGAACGACCGAATCAAACTACTCAAACAGCGGGGAATTAGAAATCCCCGAACCATCTGAGAAACCCGAATGAATGGCCCCGATCGCCGAACGGTAGCCTCGGATAGTAGAGATGGATCTCCCTTTGTCAAATAGCGAGATTAGAAAATCCGCAATTGAACCAATAGGAGCCTTAGACGGGGTTTGATTTCGCTCTTTACACCAAAAGAAAAAGACCGAAAGACAGGAATTATAAATTTCCCTAGTAGAAACTCTACGACTGGACATTAAAAAGTCCGCGGCTCTATCAGAGAGACCTGACTGTCTTGCAGATTCCCCGACAGGGGCCAAGCAGTCAAATGAAGGGACTCCGGACTGTGGTGAAGAATCCCCGAGAGGGGCTGCAACACCAGGTCCGCTCTTAACGGAAGAAGGAACGGTTGAGCCGCCAGAAGGCTCATTAGCTCCGGAAAACCAACCCCTCCTGGGCCAAAAGGGAGCTATCACAAGCACCCGAGCCCGATCATCCCTGATCTTCCGCAAGAATCGCGGAATCAGCTGGAAGGGAGGAAAGGCGAAACCTCAAAGATTCTCCCAACTGAGAGAGAAAGCATCGAGAGCCCAAGCTCCCTGATCGCGAACACGGGAGCAATATTTCGGAAGTTGGTGGTTTAGGACCGACGCAAAAAGATCCACTTCCAGTGGACCCAGGCAACTGCGAATGCGGCAAAAGACCTCTGGATGGAGCATCCATTCTGATGGAAGACACCCGCCACGAGACAGAAAATCTGCAAAGAGGTTTTCCTGACCGGGGATGAAAGAGGCCACGGGTGTGATCGCCATGCGACGACACGTCCACAGCTGTGCTGCTAGGGCATTCAGGGTGGCAGAACGAGTGCCTCCCTGCCAACTGATATAAGCCGCCACAGTGACATTGTCCGTGAGGATCAGAACTGAACGACTGAGAAGTCGACTTCTGAAACGGAGCAGGGTTAACAGAACTGCCAAAAACTCCAGGACATTGATATGGGGAAGAGTCCCAAGATGAGACCAATCCCCGCGACCGAGCTGCCATTGCAATGTCCTCCCAACCCCAACCGAGATGCGTCCGTCGAAAACCGAGATCGACGGAAGGAGGGTACGGAAGGACTTGCCTCGCGCGAGAAACTCCTCGTTCGTCCAACAAGAGAGAAGAGAGTTGATTCCTATTGGTACTGGAATCCAGACCAACAGAGAATCCTTGCCCGGCTTGTAAAGCCTGAGGAGATGTCTCTTAAATGGTCTCATAAGGAGCCGGCAATCCTCCAGAACATCGACTAGACTGGCTAGATATCCCAAGAACTGAGGCCACTGTCTGGCCTTGACCTCTCTGGCCAGCATGAGCTTGCGAGCCGCCGAGACAATGGTGAGAATCCTGTCTCGACTGGGCCAAGCCAACTGATTCCGAATGTCTAACACAGCCCCCAGAAAAACTGGGCTGCGAGTAGGAACTAACTCTGACTTTTCCCAATTTATTAGGAAACCCAAGTCTTGAGTAAGATTGACGAGCAAACGAGTCTCGTCTAACAAACGATCGCGCGACTCCGCTAAGAGAAGCCGATCGCCCAGGTAGCAAAATAGCCGAAGGCCGCGTCGCCTCAGTGAGGCTGCCAGCACGGCTACAACCCGAGTAGAAACCCGAGGGGCTGGGCGCAGCCCGAAGGGAAGAGCGCGAAAGCGAAAAGTCTCTGAGAGGAAGGAAAACCCCAGCAGCACGATGAATGGGAATATGGAAATACGCATCTTTGAAATCTATCGAGACCGCATAGTCCTTCCTCTTGATCAACGGGAGAATGGAGGCGAGAGTCTTCATCCGAAAATGTACTGAAGGAATGAATTTGTTTATTCTTTCCAAGTTCAGTATCAAACGAAGTTTTCCAGAGCGCTTGGGAATAACAAAAGTCGGAGAAAGGGAAAAAGACAGCCAGTCTCTTACCCTTTCTATAGCCCTCTTTTTCAACAGAGATTCAATCTCCGATGAGGCATGAGAACGAGCGAGGGCAGACATGTGAGGTGACCGAGTTCCTATAGCACTGTCTTCGCGCATCGATTTCTCTTTGAAAAACCGTAGCAAATTGACCGCCAAAAAGCGAAGGACCCCGAGACGGAACATCCCGGAGAAGCGGTGCGATGTCCGACTCCTTAACCCCAAGGGCCGTAAGAACCAAGACTCTGCGACGGTACATGACCGAGGCAGCTACAGTGGAAAACTGTGACCACTGCAAACTAAACAGGACGCTTAATAAGAAGTGCCGCTTCAAAGCGGTCATACTCCAGCTTGAAATCCTCCGCAAGAGAAATACCCTCGGAGGAATCCTGCTGCCTGAACCAACGCGAAGTCGAACCCTGCGCGCGGGCTGACTGAAAATCAGGGAGAAATTAGGACAATAAAGCAATCGCTTATACCCCACAAAGGGAGACCGACTGAGGCTCTGCCTGCCCCAGCGATTCGGAAACCGAAGCTTGAGAGGCCGGCTCTAAATCTGGTTCTGCCTGAATTGATCGTGACAAAGGATCACGAACAAAGGCCGAAACAGTCGGATCCTCCCATGGACCACCATAAGTCTCCTCACCCGGCGGAGCCCCGAGGGCTGCGAGAATAGGAGGCGCATGTCATCCTGTCACAGACAAAGAAGAATCAACCATAAAAGGCTGATTAGTCTCAATGTCCGACTCTAAAATAGGGACAGAAGCAGGGGATGTGGTGCCCGGTACAAGGGACCAACCCTGAGTCTGGGCAAAAGCCCGCATCATGCCGAACATCTCAGCCTGAGAGGCCGGTGGGTGAGCCAAACCCGACGGGCAAGAGGCAGGCAAAGCCTTGCCTCTTTTAGCCCCTTTCGTAGGCTTCTTTTTGGCTGGCTCAACAAGAGCCGAAGCCGAAACCCGCTTTTTAGAGCGTTTATTTGGTTTCGTTCGGATCCCCGAAGCCGCTTCGGAAACACGAACCGAACCCTCCGCTGAGGGACGCTCACCTCCCTCTACGGGAGAAGTGCGCTGAGGGTATGAACCCAAAGACGCGCACAAATTACCCATATCGGCTGAGCAAGAAGATGCAACAGCCATGGGCTGGGCGCCTTGAGCGCCCAGTGCGAGGGTGGACCGGGATGACCCGGTATTTGCCCACCGACTACTAAAGACCTGTGAACTCGCTATTGTACCACTAGAGAGTGGCAATAGGAGAGCACTAGTAGTCGCGCACTCAGGTGACCACACCTGTTGCTCCGTAGAGCGCCCATAAACATGGGCTCCAGTCTTCCCATCAGCTGGCAAAGCAACAGCCCGTGTAGCACTCGTTCCCCCATACGGCGTCGGCCGGGGGCTATTCAATAACCAGGTGCAAGGGCAGACTGGGACAAGGTCCCAGTATTCGCCTACCGACTACTAATAGCATGTGAACTCTTTATTGTTCCGCCCGTGGGCGACAATGGGAGAGCACTAGTAATCGCGCACTCAGGTGACCTCAGGTCAGACCGGAAGTAATCGCTCGCTCCGGTGACCGCACTAATGGGCGCTCCGTAAAGCGCCCATAATTGTTAGCTCGAGCATTCCCATCAGCTGGCAATATAGACAGCCCGGGAAGTACTCGTTCCCAACACTTGACCAACATGGGCGGTGCCCGTGAGCTGCCCTGCAGTAGTGGCACGCGTCTCCCCTAACGGACTTAAGCGAGTCATCGCTACCGCGCAGGAAACAGACGTCCCCCCCCTCTGGTCTGAACGACCGGGGGAATTGGATTCGTGATATCCAAACCACTAGAACCTGACGCCACCCACCCCGAAGCCGTGGGCTTTGGAATTGACGTCCCAAGCTCAACTAACGCCACCCGCCCCGAAGCCGCAAGCTCCGAGGCTGGCAAACCCTGCGGGGAAACACCACTGGGCAACTTACCTGCAGCCCTCCTCCTTCCCCCATGTACCGAAGTACTCGGGAGAGTTCTGGAGGGCCGAGTCGTCTTGCTAGACGACTCTTCGGAAGAAGCAGATCTCCGCGACCTAGCTGCTTCTTCTTCCGAACTCATAACACTGCAATAAAACAGACAATAAAGTATACCAAAATATGAAATACTTTGACCGAGTGCAGGTAATAATAATAATAAATTTGGAGATACGGTTTTCTTGCTGTGTAATTTGTTGTGCGTGAAAACAAACACCGAACCCAAAGGCTCGGTGCCAAACGGAAACACCCGCAAACACACAGATATAACTACGTGGGGCTAACCGTAAAAGTGAAAAATAATTACCAAGAAAAGGAATCAAAAATCCCTAGCAATCGGCAAAAGTGACTAACAAAACACAAGAGTACTATAATCTAGACGAATATAAGTACCGAAAAGTGCTTTAAGATGCGAAAAAGCGCGCTGAAAAGATACAAAAAGACCTGATTTCAGGAGCGCCATGACTTGACATCCTAACTCGTCGGGGGCGAGCAAGAAAGAGGAAGATGGCCGTTGCGTGTTGACGCGCGTGAGTGGCGAAGGGGAACAATAGGATTACAGGGGGTGCGCACAATATTGTGGTTCATTTGCGTTAAATTCTCGAAGGGGTCGCGTAGTCAAGACTACTGGCATAATAGGTAGGTATATATGATTTATTGCAGTAAATTACACTCCAATACAAAATTTGAAACGAAAACTGTCAAGAAATGCAGAAGAGTGCAAGAAATGGACAAATGACCTCTGACCCTATAAAGGATGGAACAATGAGGGCAGCATCACCAAAAAGTAAAGATGTGTAGATTATACCAAGTTACATCTCCATGGAAAATTTGAAAGAAATCCATCAAGAAATGTGGCCTACATAGTGCACTCACTCCATTCTCCTTAACATAAACTTTGACCCTATAAAAGACGGGACACTTGTGGCAGCATCACCAAAAACTATAGGTTTTCAGATTACACCAAGAGACACCTTCATGCAAAATTTGAACGAAATCTGTCAAGAAATGCAGAAGAGTGCACGAAATGGACAAATGGCCTTTGATCCAATAAAGGACTGAACAATGAGGGCAGCATCACCAAAAAGTAACGCTATGTAGATTATCAAGAAAATTATAACTAATTTTGTTATTTACTAGATAAATCTATGTATCTACCTATTTGCTAGTTTCCCAAACTACGCCGTCATTCGAGAAAAACTAAGTCTAAAACGCGCAGCCCCTGCCTGCGCGCGCGTACTCCCCGTCCACCAATCCAATCGCGCCACCGCCATACTCTTCCTCTTCCGAGCAGTCAGAGACAGAATCTAGGACATGTCAGACAAGGAGAGGGGCTGGAGGGAGGGACATAGGTAGATACATAGATTTATCTAGTAAATAACAAAATTAATTATAATTTGCTTGATTTACAGCAATAAATCGATGTATCTACCTATTTGCTAGAATAGCACGGATAAAAAACCCGGGTGGCATGTCCCAGGACGGGAGTAACTAACGCGGGGCAGACAGAGACGACGAAGCAGCTCTCAACCCAGAGGTTGCAAAGCTAACCTCACCCGAAAGAACATCCTTAAGATAGAAGGATGTGAAGGAAGTAGGGGAACGCCAAAAGGCGGCCCTCAAAATGTCTTCCAAAGGAAGACCCAGAAAGAGCGCCCAGGAGGTAGAAACACTCCTAGTATCGTGCGCTTTTGGAGGATTCTCAGACAGGAGAGCCTCCGAACCCCCAGCTTGGATAGCCTCGACAATCCAACGGGAGATAGTCTCCCGTGATGCTGGGGAATAAGGGTGACGGGAAAAGAGAAAGAGCTGATCATCCTTACGAAAAACCTTAGTCCTATCCAAGAACCATTTGAGAGCCCTAACAGGGCACCAAGAATTATCCTCCTAGACAGAAGAGAATTCTGACAGAGGACTCAAGACGTACACCTTGCCTTTCCCATCTGATAAGCCCGGGCGCAGTAGAGAGAGCCTGAATAGTGCTTCTCCTCTGCCCAGAAGCAATAGCGACGAGGAAGGCGGTCTTAATCGAGAGATGGTGTAAAGACGCTTTGCACAACGGCTCAAAGGGCGGTTTGGCCAAGGCGTCCAAAACCAAAGGAAGGCTCCATGCAGGAGTCAACTGGCGATTTGCTGGTCGTTTCAAAAGACAGATCTTGGCAAATGAGTCAAGAAGGGAGAGTTAGAAACTCCCGAACCATCAGAAAAACCAAGGTGAACCGGAGCAATAGCGGACCGGTAACCACGATTGGTAGAGAGGGACCTGCCCTTATCGAAAAGGGGCGATAAGGAAATCTGCAATAGCACCCACCGGGGCAGAACGGGAAGCAAATCCCATTTCCCCACACCAAGCATGGAAAGCTTCTAATCTAGAGTTGTAAACAGCTCGGGTAGAATCTCTTCTGCTCTGGACTATGAACTGGGAGGCTCTCTCTGAGAGTCCTGCCGTCCTCGCATCCTCCCCGATAGAGGCCAGGCGGTCAAATGTAGAGCCGCCGGGCGACGGTGGAGGATCCCCGACTGGGGCTGAGCTATGAGGTCTGCTCTCCCGGTGAAGGGAGAAAGGCCGACAGTCCAGCAGAGACAGAAGAAGAGGAAACCAAGGTCTCCTCGGTCAGCAAGGTGCTATGAGCAGAAACCACGCCTGATCCTCCTGAATCTACCCCAGGACCTGAGGGATTAAGGAGACCGGCGGAAAGGCGTAACCCCGGAAGTTCTTCCACTGAAGGGAGAACGCATCGAGGGCCCAAGCTTCCGCAAACAGGTCTATCTCCAGAGGGGCGCAGACTGAACAGAGGTGTCGAAGACCTCTCGGTTCAGTGGCCACTTGGAGGGGAGACACATGCCCCGGGACAGAAATTCTGTAATCAGATTGTCCCGCCCGGGAAAATAGGAGGCGATCGGAATCACTCGGTGAGACCGACACCACTTCCAAAGTTTGGCGGTTAGATCGTGTCTGTTGATGTAGGCAGCAACAGTAGTGTTGTCCGTCAAAATCCGGACGGAGTGACCTACAATCATGTTCTCGAAAAAAAACGGAGAGACATGAAGACTGCCATCAATTCCAACATATTGATGTGGGGTAAGGTGCACAGGTGTGACCAGTCCCCCGAGACCACCTGGTCCAAAAGAGACTTGCCCTTGAAGAAGGAACGACTCATTCGACCAGGGGATAAGCAGGCGTTTGATTTCCTCGGATAGAGGAATCCACACCTTGAGCGAGTCTACACTGGGCTTGGAAAACTTCAGCAGATGAAGCTGGAAAGGCCTCATATGAAGCCGATAGTCTTTGAGGACATCTACAAGGCTCGATAAGTGGCCCAAGGACTGGAGCCATCGGCCTGCCCGAACTCGACGTAAGCGACGAAGAGATCGAGCCAGTAAGACAATAGTTTGAACTCTCTCCCGACTGGGGCGGGCAAGTTGGTTCACAATGTCTATTCCCGCACCCAGGAAAATGGGTCTGCGGGTAGGAGTCAACTCCGACTTGTCCCAGTTGACTATGAATCATACTTCTTGCGTAGTACGGAGAAGTAGGTCCATGTGTGACTGAAAGACGGACACAGAGCTCGCCACCAGGAGCCAGTCGTCCATGCAAGTGAAAAGTCTCAGACCGCGATACCTGAGGAAGGCGGCTAGGGCAGAGACTACTCGAGTAAAAACTCGAGGAGCCGGTTTCGGGCCGCAAGGTAAGGCCTTGAACCGGAAGGTTTCGCCCTGAAAGGCGAAGCCTAGAAGGTCCCTTGAAGAAGGGTGTATCGGTATGTGAAAGTAAGCATCTTTCAAGTCTACCGAAAACGGTCTGATCGCCGGAAGAAAGGAGGCCAAAGTTTCCACGCGGAAAAAGCTCTCTTGGAATGAAGGTATTGATGACCCTCATATTCAAGATCATTCTGAGCTTCCCCGAGCGTTTGGGAATTCTAAGATAAGGGAGAGACACAGATGGGGGTGGTCTCTTACCCTTTCGATTGCGCCCTTTTCTAGCAGCTCTTGAATCTCGGAGGAGATGTGCTCTAGAAAGGGGGGCGATATGATCGCCGGAAGAATGGAGGCCAAAGTTTCCATGCGGAAAAGCTCTCTTGGAATGAAGGTATTGATGACCCTCATATTCAAAATCATTCTGAGCTTCCCCGAGCGTTTGGGAATTATAAGGGAGAGACACAGATGGAGGTGGTCTCTTACCCTTTCGATTGCGCCCTTTTCTAGCAGCTCTTGAATCTCGTCGGAGATGTGCTCTAGAAAGGGGGCGATATGTAGGCGGGTTGCGGCGGAAGGCTCCATGTGTGAGGGGCTCTGCGAGTTTTATGCAGAAGCCTCCTCGCACGATAATCGGAGTCGGTAATTTCTTCCCAAGCGGGAAGAAAGTACTGAAGCCGGCCGCCAACCCTCTCCTCCAACGCTCGGGGCGCACTCGCCGCGAATCCCGGGCCGAACCACGGCCCCGACCGCGACGATGCCTTCTCCTACCTCGAGGAGAAGGCTCCGCCCTGGCCCCCTGTAGTGAGGGGCACTGGGCTGAACTTGCAGTGCACGAGAGGTTGAAAGCTAAAATGCCACCGCGTCTAGGAGGCGGAAAACTAGCCTGGGCCTGCGGCTTAGGAGCCGAGGACTTAAGGCGTTTCAGAAGTTCCGTCGCCTGCTAGCGTGAATCAACCTCAAGCTGAATCACATCAGACACCTTACCTCCAAAGAGGTGTTGGCCGGAGTGCGGGACCCTGGCCAGGAGGGCAGGTATGTCCGCATCCGCAATGCCCAGAGAGGAAAGTGCAAGTTCCCTCCTGGCATTAGTGGCTATGCTGTCGACACAGACAGTTTTGACCACAACGAGCCTGTCAAGGACAAGAGGGCTTCGTCTAGGAACATGATGTCCGAGTCGGACATCTCAAGTTCCTGGCTCCTAGCGTAGGGAAAGGAGCGTACCCAAGTAGGCAGTCAGCCTCAGGCCAGTCCTGGAATAAGCTTCCATCAAGGACGGGAACTTCTCCCTTCTGGCCTAAGGTGCACTCTGAAAGTTGACACCAAGCCTACCACCTACATGTAGGAGGTCACTGGAACAAGACTTTCTCGTAAAGTAATCGAGAGTGTCTTGTTGAAAGTGAATTCCCTGGCCGAGGGACGGGCCCTACCAAAGATGAAAGAGGCTGTGAGGCGAAGTCATTGTAGACTCGCTTAAGTCCTCCGTAAGAGGGATGCCTTTGGAGGGACGCTCACCTTGAAAAAGGAGAGACGGATGTCCCGGATCGGCCCGACTCTGAAAAAAGGTGTCGGGAAGATATTTCTCCAGCAGGGCTTGAGTCTCTACCGCCAAGGACCGACTGGTTTGGGGTGTAATCTCAACCTGTGAAGAGGCATCATCCTCCGAAAATCCGGACTGAGAAACCTGATCCCAAGAAGGGCGGTTTAGGTAGTCCCAGGATTCCTCCCCAGGCGGAGCACTTAGTGCCGCTGGAATGGGAGTAGCCCCGACCGGACGATCAAAGCTGAACGTGGTCGGGAGACGCCCGAAGTGGGGCGGCAAGACTCTTGTGTGTTGGAGACCAAACACAATGAGCCGGATACCTGATAAAGGAACCGGATCCCCACCCACTAGGTGCAGTGGTGATAAACAAGGGAAAACCAGTCTTCCTAGCCGGATAACCGGTAAAAACCGGTATCCGAACCGGATATCCGGGTATTCGAACCGGATATCCGAACCGGATCCGGGTTGGTGGGTACAGGTATCCCCCCTCCCCCGGGGGGGGGGGGGGGGGGGTGTTGGAGTCGGGCGTGGTGGGAGGTACGGACACAAAGTCTGACCAACCACTCCACTCCACAATGATCTTCAGATAATTCAGAAGTTCATGGGAGACGCCCGACTCAGAAGTAGTCGTCGCCCCTTGGGGGCTAACCTTCTTCTTCTTGGCCCCCCTGACACATGAGATGAACACACAGTCGATGTCAAGGGGAGAGAGTCCGCCCCGCCGGCTGGCTGGGCAGTACTCAGGCGCCTACGTTTCTGGGCAGGCGGTCACGTGCCCGCTCCCTTTACCCACTTGAAAACGGGCGCCGCTTCCGTAGTAAAACGGTCTGATCGCCGGAAGAAAGGAGGCCAAAGTTTCCACGCGGAAAAAGCTCTCTTGGAATGAAGGTATTGATGACCCTCATATTCAAGATCATTCTGAGCTTCCCCGAGCGTTTGGGAATTCTAAGATAAGGGAGAGACACAGATGGGGGTGGTCTCTTACCCTTTCGATTGCGCCCTTTTCTAGCAGCTCTTGAATCTCGGAGGAGATGTGCTCTAGAAAGGGGGGCGATATGATCGCCGGAAGTCCCAGGATTCCTCCCCAGGCGGAGCACTTAGTGCCGCTGGAATGGGAGTAGCCCCGACCGGACGATCAAAGCTGAACGTGGTCGGGAGACGCCCGAAGTGGGGCGGCAAGACTCTTGTGTGTTGGAGACCAAACACAATGAGCCGGATACCTGATAAAGGAACCGGATCCCCACCCACTAGGTGCAGTGGTGATAAACAAGGGAAAACCAGTCTTCCTAGCCGGATAACCGGTAAAAACCGGTATCCGAACCGGATATCCGGGTATTCGAACCGGATATCCGAACCGGATCCGGGTTGGTGGGTACAGGTATCCCCCCTCCCCCGGGGGGGGGGGGGGGTGTTGGAGTCGGGCGTGGTGGGAGGTACGGACACAAAGTCTGACCAACCACTCCACTCCACAATGATCTTCAGATAATTCAGAAGTTCATGGGAGACGCCCGACTCAGAAGTAGTCGTCGCCCCTTGGGGGCTAACCTTCTTCTTCTTGGCCCCCCTGAGGTGAACACACAGTCGATGTCAAGGGGAGAGAGTCCGCTCCGCCGGCTGGCTGGGCAGTACTCAGGCGCCTACGTTTCTGGGCAGGCGGTCACGTGCCCGCTCCCTTTACCCACTTGAAAACGGGCGCCGCTTCCGTAGTAAACCCTTTGTACTGGGTACATTAGGAAGATCAAGACTCTCTTTACTCTTTCCCGCCTTGCTTGGATTAGAAGCGTGCGGAGAGAGACAAAGAGAGCCGACCCCTGAGCGAACAACATCTATGGCTAGTGAGCGAGAAGTGCAGCTCGAGCGAGACGAACTGTGGGCTGGGGTAGACCCACAGTTTTATCGGTGAGAGGTATTGGACGGTTAGGCACTCACTCTCACCGTTATACAAGTCTCTTCTTCGAGAGAGGTATTGGCCATGTTTCAGGACTCACTCTCTCGGTATATCCCGCATGAGTTGGTCGTCAGAACAGACGACGAACTCATAACGGGGCGAGCCGTACACAAGGCAGGCCCTAACTTACCTTGGTCGAGGCTCCGGGGAAGTTATAATGTTGGTGCGAGATGAAAATCTCGCAGCCAACCCTTCCAAGGCTGGGCGAGTCCCCTTATAAGTATTTAAATACTGGGGAACGCCAGCCGAAACGGAGACCTCGACATGGCTGAAAATAAAGACAAGCAAACAAATATAGAAACCCATATTTGGTAATAAATTTATTATCACAAACAATATAGATCTATAAAAGGGTAACAACCAACTCACATTAGTCGGAGTGGGAATAAACTCCTATTACGGAGACACAACGTTTTGATAAGACCGCTTGTCTAAGCGCGTTGAATCAACCACCTACAGACACGGGGGGGGGGGGCAGCCCGACACAGTGTACTAGTACACCGTCTGTGAATAAAGCCCCGAAAGTGAGGAAAAACGGCAAAGTAATTTCATTAATTTACCGTGAAGGAGGTTGACTCAGGAAAAATCCGATACACCAAAATGAATGTGAAAACATGGTGAACGGGATTTTTATTGCGAAAGGCAACCAAAAATGCTTTTGGAGGTAAAAATCTCGCAATTTAGGTTAAGACTTAGCTTCATAGATGTCACTTCTCTGACGGGCGAGAACGGAAGAGGAAGAGTATGGCGGTGGCGCGATTGGATTGGTGGACGGGGAGTACGCGCGCGCAGGCAGGGGCTGCGCGTTTTAGACTTAGTTTTTCTCGAATGACGGCATAGTTTGGGAAACTAGCAAATAGGTAGATACATCGATTTACTGCTGTAAATACCAAGATACATCCCCATACAAAATTTGAAAGAAATCCATCCAGAAATGTGGCCTGCAGAGTGCACTCACGCCATGCCCTGAAGTAAGACCTTTGACCCTATAAAAGACGGGACACTGGTGGCAGCATCACCAAAAACTAGAGGTTTTTAGATTACACCAAGAGACACCTGCATGCAAAATTTGAATGAAATCCGTTGAGAAATGTGACCGCCAGAGCGCACACAAGAGTGCACACAAGAAATCTATCAAAATATGACCTTTGACCCTATAAAAGATGGAACACTGAGGGCAGCATCACCAAAATCTATAGGTTTCTAGATTTTACAAACAGGCGCGGCTCTACACCCCAATTAACCTCTTTGTAAAGTCGTCAAAGCTTTTGAATTCCTAACGGCTATCGAAGCCCTCCGCTGAGCGAGGAGCAGAAATCCTCGAAAATTCCCATCTTGTATTTCTCTCATTCGGGCCTTAAATATCATGAAAATTCCAGAGTAGATAGGAAATGATGATATTATGCTTCATATTAATTTTCACTGAAAACGGTTGAGTATTTTTTGAGATACAAGTATTTTTCTGTTTCAGAGGGCCGAGAAATGAGGTTTTGTTTTTTTCCCCGAGACAAGTCTGGGATGAAATGAATATGCAAACAAATAACATTGCAAAACTTTTAACTCCAGTCTCACTCCCTGGGCAGTTTCAAGTTTGCGCAGTTAGTAGTTTTGTGTAAAACTGCCATCAAATATCGAAGACTTAACATGAAAAATACTGAAATCCTTGCAATCTGATTGGCTGAGAGCAAATTTGTCGGGAACAATCACTGACAAGACACGCCCCCTGTTTAAGCGTACACTTAAGTTGAAACCATCCTGCATGTACCGCTATACGTGGGACTACACGCGAAGAACGGTAGAGGGTTCATGAATGCATTGCCTTCTATTTTTTCCCGACATAACCGTTCGACGGATGATTATGAAAAGATATTTCGAGGATCCCCTCAATATACTTTGATTTTTCATATGTGAAAGTTTTGATCTTGCGCAATGACAGCAAATGTGAAAAATAATGCTACATTTTCAGACTTTTAAAAACAAATATATGGCTCCTCATTTCTCAAAGTTTTCACAAATTAAAAGATGATTTGACTACGAGTGATACTAATTATGGGTTAGAGCAACTTGACGTTTAGTTCATTTCATTTGGTTGTTTCTAGGGCGAGATTTCACAATTTAGCTGAGACTCTTCGGTAGCGGTTTTACGTAAACAAATTGTTTATTTTATGCAAATTAGGCAGGAAGGAGCGAAAACTTTTGGGCAGTTAATTGCAGTGTAGAGCCGCGACTGCAAGATACACCTCCATACAAAGTTTGAAAGAAATCCGTTGAGAAATGGGACAGGTAGTGCATACACAAGAATGTAACAAACAACTAACAAACAGCCCCCCCCCCCCAAAAAAAAATGTTGAAAGTTCAATTCATAAAATAATGGAATGCTTACATAAATCAAACTTCCAAAGGAGCCGAATTTTCACAGATAAAAAGGACTGAAAGATTACGGGCACCGGAATCTATCCGAATCGATCGTGATGAACGCCCCCCGGGGGATGTCTCATTAAGACCTGTACATCATCTGCGTAAATCACTTGCTGAATTAAAAAGCAGATTGCATTAGGGGTAGATTAAGTTCAACTAAGAATCAGCCCTCTCCCCCCCCCCCCTAAAAAAAAGTTTAAAAAATTGTTGAAAGTTCAATTTATAAACCAGCGGAATGTTTCGATAAAACAAACTTCCAAAGGAGCCGAATTTTCACAAATAAAGAAAGTTTACGGGCACCTGAATCTATCCGAATCGATCGTGATGAACGCCCCCCGGGGGGATGTCTCATTAAGACCTGTACATCATCTGCGTAAATCACTTGCTGAATTAAAAAGCAGATTGCATTAGGGGTAGATTAAGTTCAACTAAGAATCAGCCCTCTCCCCCCCCCCCCTAAAAAAAAGTAAAAAAAATTGTTGAAAGTTCAATTTATAAACCAGCGGAATGTTTCGATAAAACAAACTTCCAAAGGAGCCGAATTTTCACAAATAAAGACAAAGTTTACGGGCACCTGAATCGATAGCGACGACCGCCCCCGGGGGATGTCTCATTGAGACCTGTACATCATCCGCGTAAATCACTTGCTGAATTAAAAAGCAGATTTTGATACCCTAAACAGGGAAACCCTGTCTATGTCTGATTTTTATTACCATTAACGGCGATTTCATGTCTTGCTTGTTATTTTACATCGTATACCGATTGGAGGATTACATCATCATCATAGACATCTTATTAGCCAAAGAGGAACAGTGAAAAAAAAATTGACCTAATTTTGAACACATTACCGAACTATATCCCCCCCTTCCGCGGATTTTCTTATCATCTCTGAATTTAATACCCTTCTTGATTTATTTTTTTTTTTTATAATTATGTTAAACGCGTAACCCCGGGTTATGCGCTTATTGCTGGAAAAATCCTTTTTGTCCGTTTTTGTGTACGTGGATGATGCCTAATCTACCGGCCTCAATGAGACATCCCCCCCCCCTCTCCCGCAACCGCCGTGAAACCATAGAGTTACATACACACTAAACTATGTGTAGCATAAAGCTACAAATGATGTAACTCTATGCGTAAAGCATAGTGCACATGCGCTGTGCGAACGAATAACATTTGTGTTGCGTCGTATACATTGAAGCCATACATGCAGATATGGCCTTGGAGTATACACGACACGTTGTTCTTTGGCAATACACCAATTGAGGTTTCTTCCCTTCACAGGTAAAGGGTATGGGTTGGGGCATCACAGAAGGTGCTTTTTCGTGCATACGGCAGTGCGCTGTTCCATCGGCAGAATTATTACTCCCTCCGGAAATTCAATGTTTAGAAATGAATTTATGAAATATGGATTGCACGTCAGCCCTTAAAAAGTGCCTCTCAACCCTCTAAGAACCATTCCCCGCCCGTGGGTACCTAAAGGTGGCGACCGAAAGAGCCAGGGAAGGCGCCTATTTGAACCAAAAAGAAAGGCCCCAAATCCTTAGCGTAATATACATGTACATATAAATATCTGCGTGATTATTTCAACTTTTATGAAGCAATAGTCGGCTATAAACCGATTTGGCGAGTTTGACAACTTGCTCGTGCAGTTGAGTTCAGGGCCTGCATGGCTGGGGATCCGGAGCTCGTGTTGCACGTTTCTTTGCCTACTGCTATGCTAGCACACTGTCTTGTGACTGATTTTTCCCTTTCATATTTTGGGAGAGAATAATCAGACTCACTCAAACTGGCAGACAGCCGCAGTTAAAAAAATTGTCATCACATTTTCTATTTCATATTTATCATGGTTGAGGAAACCACTCTTATTCGTTAGCATGCAAAAATAAAGTGCAGAGTCTATGAACGGGGAAAGAGGAAACCAGTGCATGTAACACAATGAAGCGCTTCTGTATGGAGCGAATGGTAGTTTCCTCAACCATGATAATGTCAGACTGTCAGTACCAAATCCAAATGTTACTTTTCTAGCGTTTTTAGAGTGATTTTTGGATATCTTCTTTCTGTCAGACTTCACAAGCTTCA
The DNA here is from genome assembly GCA_025617745.1 of Heliocidaris erythrogramma. Lineage (NCBI taxonomy): Eukaryota > Metazoa > Echinodermata > Echinoidea > Camarodonta > Echinometridae > Heliocidaris > Heliocidaris erythrogramma. The sequence continues at coordinate 43,333,481 of CM046853.1, forward strand.
TCAGTTCATGTTTCACGAACCCCGGCTCACCCAGGCAACATTTTATTTCCCCCTCCTGTGGCCGTGGCTCAATCTGGTTCATGCTGGTAGGCTTGTGGAAGATTTCTACCATCGCCCAGTTCTTCTCCTTCTCCTTCTCCTTCTTCTCCTTCTCCTATACCTCACCATCATCATCATCACTGTTGCTATAAACTGAATCCCTTTTTTTACCAATATTGAGCTCAATTTCCTCAATTTTGATTCTTAAGTCTCAAAAAATCAATGAGAAAATTGCATCAATTGCATGTGTTTTCAATGCATGCGGCACGCCTAGCCAGCAGCTCTCATTATGTTGTCAAGCTTGTGACGTCACACATCGCGACACTCCATGGAGGACTGCTGAAGGCAGGAAATTTGGAATTCACAAATACCATTTTTGAAAGATGATTACTGCAGGCCCAAAACATATCTTGACCAGGCAAGTTGTTATACCTAATCAGTGAAGCTTCCCCTTCGTAGTGATATGAATTTTGCAGCAATTCAAAACACTTTTGACTCTTCGGTTGACTACTTTAAAAGGTAATGGGCTTCATTAACTAGGAGGTCAGAATACATCCAGATATTACATCGTTCCCACTCCTAATTATTGTTCAAGTTGATGCATGTATTCTGCCAAAAAAAAGATTACACACCTATTCTTAAGTAAAATTGTCTTTTATCAGTTGCATCATGAATTTATAACCCATTCATAACAAAATCAGGGCCATTTCTGTAGAAGTACATCAGTTTTCTATGCTTTATTCCATTGCAGTTTCAACCCAAGTGTAACTGAGCCAAATACAAATTTTGTAGTAGAAGTTTAATTCCTGCCATCCCCAACAAAAATATCCCTTCCAAGTGAACAAATGCCCCACCCTCGATTGAAAGAGCAACCCTCTTGACATAAAACTGCCCTTTCCCAGGTGCCAGGTTATGTGTCCCAGCTTATACCCATACATACATGTATACCGGTACTCCTTTGCCCTAAAAATCCTTGCACACCAAGAAATAAGTATTCAAATTATGGAATAACAGAAAATTCCACTGAAGAAATGGGGCATAGTGGGAATGTAATCAGTAATGTATATCTCAGTTGATGAAGCCCAATATACATGTTATTTCAGTAGTGTAACAAAATACAGTGCAAAATTGCAGACTTCCTATAAAAAAAAAATTTAGGTTGGAAGCATCCTAATCAAGCTACAAGTTGATACAGACGGCAACAGGGATGTCAGCTATATAAACTCTTTTTTCCAGCGAAAGCTCACTTGCTTCGCTTGCTCCCAAATATTACCAGCTTTTTGTGTCCAGGAAAATTATAACATATCCATAATCATTTTTAAAAAGTGAGACATTAAAGAAGGAAATGCAATCATAGAAAAGGAGGGAGGATCATCATTATGGTACCAATTTTTTTCCTGAAGAGGAACAGTTTTACCACAACTTGATTTTTCTTGAACAAAGATGTTGTAGTTACCCTTCTCCCTACAAGTTCCCTTTTGAGACCCCCCACCATAATTGCTCACTTACTTTTGCTGGGCTACAAGAACTATCTAATTACTGGTCTCTATTCTATCTATCTATTCCAATAACCTTTGTTTTAAACAGTAAAGAGTTGTATGAATTTACAAAACTGTAGGTAAAATGACAAACTCCCGTCACAAACAAACGAATACCGATTAAACCAGTTCATTGATAGGTGTCAGGAAGTGACTAAATACAGAACCAGAAATGAAACCAAACTAAACCATGCTCTGAACCGCAACCAGTTGCAATACATGATGTAGTACAACAGGAAGTGACATGCCCAACAGATTTTTATTCACTACATGATGTACTTTTAAGTTTATACATGTACCTTTTTCTGGTATCAATTTCTAGTTTAACTAGAATTTCAATTCGACACTGAAGACGAATTAGGTGGTCTATCTGTCCATTGGACAAATTGCTTTGTAAGATGCTATTATATTTGTGCAAGAAAATATACCTGATAATGTTGACAATGGATGGAGACTTGCATCATAGAAAATAATTTGATATTATATACATGGGAGATTAACCTCCACAGGTTAATACATGACAGGGAATCAGATTGCCCATAGGGTGTACACAAACTAGTGCACATTACTTTCCCGTAGACATACATGTAACAGGCAAAATAAGGAAGTTTATTACATTGTTTGTAAAATTTGTATATGTTCTAATAGTCAAAAAAGATGGTAAAGTGAAAGGCAAAAAGGATTTTTTTTTTCCCTTTCAAAATGGACCCACCAGGGATCGAACCTGGGTCACCGGAATGGGAGGCAAGTGCTTTAACCAATACACCAAAATATTTCCCATGGATAGAGATAACATGTAAACAGAAAACAAGATTGTCAAATCACATTTTGTAGTTAAAAATGGGCATGATCCTGACATCTGATCAAAATTGGAGGGCACATTTTTAAAAGCTTATAGTCTCAGCTATAACATACTAAAATCTAGAAGAAAATAGACCAAAAAAAAACTGAGATACTGATCAAAGAAGACTGGAATGTAGAATCAGGATATGAGAAAAAGTCATCTCCCAGAGAGAATACGAAAATTTGAAAATTTGATATACCTCCTTTAAGGGATGGGATATTTATTATTCCTAGCGTTCCACCGAAGGATCCTGCAATGTGCGCGAGAGGACGATCGGCGGAACGCGGCATATATATTACTGCTGAACTAATTTGGCATGACATTTTTTCTCATTCAACGGCAGGATGACAAATATAAAAATATATAAAAATATAAAACCATCCCACGGGGGAACGCGGTAGCACACTAATCGTCCAGACGCGGTAGAACTAATGGCACGATTATTTGTGTGCGCGCAGCTACTAGCCAAGCTGTAAAAAGCGCACGCACAATTTGTATTCTGGTCTGTGATAACTCCTTGCTCTTTAATAGAATATTAATAGGGTGCACCTTTTTATCATCCATTGATCAAATCTAAACTACAATGGAGCTTGGTCATACTCGTGCTCTCATTTTATAGCGATGTCATTTTCTGTAGTCATTTTAAATAATAGGCCAGAGTCATTACGGGTTTGTTTTTTTGGCTTAATGTTTAAACGTTTAATCAAAACGGGCAGTTTATCCAGTATAATAGTTTTGGTAGATGTTGAAAATACTCGTTTTTGTACACTTACATTTTCGAGTATTTCAGTCATTCAAATAAAGATCCATCATGGTCATGAAGAGAGAGTGAAAAGATGGTAATAGCATGTACACACATTTTCAGAAACGATCAGATCATGTTTTTAGTTTAGATACTGAAAAAAATATAACGTCGCATCAGAACATCGGCTAAAATAGCTAGCTCACTCAATCAGCTCATACATATAATAACAAGGAAATGTAATCAATAGGACATGTGCATGCGAAATGCTTGTCTCGTCATCGACACAACGTAACTATATTATGTCAGTACAGAGCAGTGCAGTGCAGCTATAGAACGCTAGCTAGCAGCAGCTTGCTATAGCGATATCTCGATCGAGCCTGCGGCTTCATAATGCTTCAATACAAAAACATAAAAACCCTCTGTGAATATTCATGAATGTTCGTGAAGCATTTGGAAGATGAGTGGCTTGAGGCCGAGCACGTGGGATCGCGCAAACCGCAAAATGCATTGAGCATGAGGCAGCGTCGTACTACCGGGGAGCGTTTCATGACAGGACTTGTCAAATATTTTATCCGACAAATTTGCTCTCAGCCAATCAGATGCAAGGATTTTAGTAGCTTATAACAGTTGTCGATAAAATATCCGACAACTTCCTTTCATGAAACGCTCCCCTGGTATACGTCATGGCGAAAGCGTGGCTCCGAGACTCGGATGTGACGTGGCTCGGTATCACGCGCGGACTGAACAAATCATGTGTCAGGCATTATGAAATAGATGAATATTCATGATTCATGTCATGTGCTCGCTCGTCAACAATCGCATGCTTGTAAGGCAATAGACCTTACTTTTATTATCATGCTTGGTATGAGAGAGGAATTGTATGTGTCTGTGATCTGTGGGGTTATAATAATTATGATGAAAACTTTTGAAGACTTAGTTCGAGAATTTGACATATATTCCTGTGACTTAATTTTTTATATTTTTCACTGTAAATTTCAAGAGGTTCAACTAGATTTTTAGAGTTTTATTTCCTTTGTAAAAATGAAACAGAAAATTAATTCTAGAATTGCTGAGAAGAAAGGTAAACTGAGCTCACATTTTCAAAAATATCAATTTCGTTCATATAAAACTTATTATGCTTGGTATATGAGACAGGAATTGATCTGTGGGTTATAATATGATTAAAACTTTTGAAGACTTAGTTCTAGAATTTGACATTCCTGTAACAGATCGTCGCAAATATAATTCCCTGGTGAATGGTTTATATTATGATTGGTTTGTCAACCCTAAAGATGTTGATGAGAATGTATTTGATAAAATTGTCTCTCAGTTGCTTGGAAAACTGAAAGTACCTAAGTACTCCTGTTCTGTATTTCGAATCAAAGATCATTCATCACAGGTCAAAGTTGGTAACAAATGGGAAGGGTGGCTTGGTCTGGAAGAAGATGAAATTAAATGGTCAATTATTCACAAAAATAATATCAAATGCACCATTGAACCCACTTGGTCTTTCTATTTTAAAGTTTACCACAATGTTATAGGCTTAAATTCATTTTTGTATAAAATTGGAAGAAAGGAAAGTCCTTTAGGTTATTTCTGTCAGAAGCTACCCTCTCATCTTTATGTAATAACTCTATTTACTTTTTATTCCTGTGCCTTAAATTTTATATCATTCGCTGTAAATTTCACGAGGTTCAACTATATTTTCAGAGTTTTATTTCTGTTGTAAAAATGAAACAGAATATTGAATATAGAATTGCTGAAAAGAAAGGTAAACTGAGCTCACATTTTAATAAATGGTCGATTTCGTTTATATAAAACTTTCACACTGACGCTCCTCCCCCCCCCCCCCCCCCCCCCCCCCGAGGTTCTTAATGTCTATGTTAGTTTACAGAAATTATTGCTTTTGTTTTTAGTTTATTAGGAGCCTCATCCTGATAATGCTTGAGGTAAAAATCCGGGATTCGACGGCTTTGATTCGATCGAATACCGGTGCATCGATAAATAATGGGCGGTGAAAACAGAGTTGCACACAGAACTTGCACGCAGTGCATGCACCATGCACCGGTGTCCGGTCCGCTGGCATCGCGGGCATATGTATGGGCTCTCGCTGCTCGAAATTAACGATAGCCCGCTAGCAAATGGCTAGTAAAAATCACAGCGGACGAGCCAAAATCTTAAGTTTCTAGTCCGTATGGCTAGCCAAAATATCACTAGTGTCGCACGAAGCGATGCTCATTGTCGACACACCCGACAATGATTCAAATTCAAAGAATTAATAATCTTACTTTGTATTTGGAGAGCTGAATGGAACACGTTTGTTCGATGCAAAAAAAAAAACAATACGAAATAAACTTTTCGTAGCTCAATATATAGACTCGACTTCATTCAGCTAGCTTCAGAGATCATTCAGAAGTAATTGCCAATTTGATGAGAGTGTGATATTAGTTATTGCGAATTTAGTAGGAACACTCGTACTCATGCCCGTATTTATCATGTTCAATTATACAATTGTCAAATTGACAATGCAGAGAGAGTGCAAGAAAATTATCGTAAACTTCAGTTCGTAACGACAAAACGTAACGACGAATTAGCGAAAGTTAGCCAACAGTTTGAACTTTGAAGTCGCCTTCACGTTCTCTGCTAGTATATATGCTGTACGTTACGGAGTTTCTTTTTTTATTTGATTTTTTCATGGTGGCTACAGTAGTCAAAAATCTGGCGGACTACAAATCGATGCACCGAATTTGCCAAAACGTATTCGGGATTCGATGTCTTCGATCGAACACCGGCTAACCAATCGATTCGACTCAGGCTTAATTGCATATTGTTTTGTGTAGTTGAGTTTTCAATAAAAACAAAAATACAAAAAAGAAAACAATAGCATGCTCTTAATGAAGGCCTGAAGGCCGGCCATGTATGGTTGATGGGATTTTGAATTTTTGATACGCACACTGTGTTGAGGGGAAGCTTGATTGGATTTGGGAACTTTCAGAGACGACTCGAATGTAATAAACACCGAAAGGACCAAACTTATTTCCTTATAATGAAATTCAGAGAAGTTCTCAGTAACAAACGTGCTGCACCAAATTGTTATGATTTTCTTTCAAGACTTCAATCATTTTTAGCAAGCACTCCGTCCATGCAGACCAAAGCTTGCACACAACAGGAGACAGTATTAAACCATTGCTACGACGTCAATCTATTCAATAAAGTGTAGATCATTTTTACAAATGTACTTGGAAGTGTAGATTCGCTATTCCCAATCTACTCGGCTACGCCTCTACATTCGGAATTACGAATCTACACTTTCTCGGCTATTCTCCGACTTAACCATTGCTACCGATAACAGTACATTCGTAAAAATAATCTACACTTTATTGAATAGATTGACGTCATAGCAATGGTTTAAGTCAGAGAACAGCCTTGGAAGTGTAGATTCGCTATTCCCAATCTACTCGCCTACGCCTCGTAGATTCGTAATTACGAATCTACACTTCCTCGGCTATTCTCCTTTACAGAACCAAATTTCTTTTTACATGTAGGCCTATTACATTTCATTTTACCTTGCTATCAATGCCATTACCAGACGTGCGCAACTCACTTTAACACTCTTTCTTATTTTAATATTTCTTACATTCCTCCTTACTCTCCCAACAACGATTAATTCATAAAACCTTCGCTATTCATATCTCATATCTCGGCTGTCCCCCCCCCCCCCCCCCCTCCAGGGGCGGATACAGGATTTTCAGAAAGGGGGCGCACACTGAGGAACCCTCCGTTTGACAAAGCCAACGGCCATGTAGGGGGTCCGGGGCATAATTAACACCTTTTTTTTGTCAGACAAAACGGGGGTGGGGGGAAGGGGCACACGCCCCTTGCGCCCCCCCCCCCCCCCCTGGATCCGCGCCTGCCCTCTCCCTTCGCCCAATAAGAAGAATAAACAAGGGGAAACAAAACCTATATTGGGTTTACTCTTTTTTATACACGACAGGGGAACCAACCAGTAAAAATAAATCTATCTACATATATTTACATAGCTTTTACAATTGGAGGCCCTCCCCCTGGGCCCCCCTGGGGGCCACATGTACCATTTTAGCAACTTTGGGTCCCCTACCCCTAAGGATGATTCCTACCAAGTTTGGTTGAATTCCGATCATGTGTTTTGGTGAAGATCAGAATGTACATTTTGACTGGCAGTGCCCCCCCCCCCCCCTCCAGTACTGTATGTTACCCCCACAGGGCCCCTATAGGGCCACTTAGAGAAATTTCATGAACAACATTCCTTCTTCATCTATAGAGGTATCTCCATACACAATACCAAGTATGAGCTATGCCTGGTTCTGGAGAAGAAGATGTTTGAAATTTACATAGCTTTTACAATTGGAGGCCCTCCCCCTGGGCCCCCCGAGGGGCCACATGTACCATTTTAGCAACTTTGGGTCCCCTACCCCTAAGGATGATTCCTACCAAGTTTGGTTGAATTCCAATCATGTGTTTTGGAGAAGATCAGAATGTACATTTTGCCTGGCAGCGCCCCCCCCCCCCCTCCAGTATGTTACCCCCACAGGGCCCCTATAGGGCCACTCAGAGAAATTTCATGAACAACATTCATTCTTCATCTATAGAGGCATCTCCATACAAAATACCAAGTCTGAGCTATGCCTGGTTCTGGAGAAGAAGATGTTTGAAATTTACATAGCTTTTACAATTGGGGGCCCTCCCCCTGGGCCCCCCTGGGGGCCACATGTACCATTTCAGCAACTTTGGGTCCCCTACCCCTAAGGATGATTCCTACCAAGTTTGGTTGAATTTCGATCATGGGTTTTGGAGAAGAAGATGAAAATGTAAAAAGTTAACGGACGACGGACAAATTTCCATCGCAATAGCTCACTCGAGCCATAGGCTCAGGTGAGCTAAAAACCTTACGCGTTTTCAATATTTCTTTGGCAAAAACAAAATGCGATAGAATGTCACAAACAATCTTTTCTCAGTGCTGGTCTCTCGAAAGCCCTGATTGCCAATCGCCATTGCGCATGCGCAGTAGTGCTTCAACATGGGAGAAAAGATCGTTCGCGATCGTCCGCGATATAATATTCTCGCCTTTTTTTCTATCGGAAAATATTCAAATCGTAAAATTCATCCTCCTTCACGCAAATTTATGATTTTTTATTGCATTTTTAAAGTCAATTTTGTGAGATTATCTTACGTGGTATTGTATTATTTTTACCGAAATTCGATGAAACAACAAATTTATCAGCTTTGACAGCATTTGAGTCAGGAGCTCCGCAGCTAATCTGGGACCTACGTACGCGTATGCACGCGTGCGTTCACTATATTAGTATTCTGTTTGCCTCGATTCATTTGCGATAACCTAGCTGTACGAGCTCCTTGGCTTATCAATCTGGTACTGGCATACGGATCTGTGGGATCCATTTGTGTGGCGGCAGATATCAACAAAAAAAAACTAAATCTAAATATCCCCATTTCTCACATACTGTGAGCCATGCAACCCACCCTCGGAGTTTGCTAAAGTGGTTACCTTCCAGGATCAATTAAGATTGTAAAAATTGAACTAAAAAAGAAAAAAAAAGGCCAAAATCGGCAGGTTTTTTTTACCTCGACATGTAACTTGTATACACAGTAAGATTTGTGTAGTCCCATATATACAAGTTACACATGCAAGGTAAAAAAAACGATTTTTGTCTTTTTTAGTCATTCAATTTTTACAATCTTAGTTGATCCTGGAAGGTAACCCCTTTAGCAAACTCCGAGGGTGTGTTGCATGGGTCACAGTTTGTGAGAAATGGTGATATTTACATGTAGATCTATTTTTTTTTTTTGATATCTGCCTCCACACACGGCTTTTGCTAAACAGTCGGGTAACGTCGCGTCGCGTTGGTAGAAATTTTCGAACATTTTTCAGGAAGGTGTCTTCAAGGGGACAAATTCAAAAAGAGTCCATCTCAGTATGATTTTGCCCGTTTTCAGGCTAAATACGACAAACAAGGTAATAAAGAAAACAATAGGATAATGCAAAGAAAAACATGAACTATAAAGCGAGAATAGAAGGGTAGGAAGGATGGAAGAAAATATGATGAAAGGAAACAAAGAATACAACAAAAGGAAAGTTGGAAAGTAAAAATAAGTGGAAAAAACAAAGAATAACAAAGAAAGATAGAGACATAAATGATAGAAGGATAAAGATATTAAGAGTAACATAAGGAAAGATAGAAGAGAAGATGATAATTTGAATAAAGGAATAACATAACGAAAGAAAAGATGAAAGGAAAACAAGATGATAGGATAAAAGCAAAGAATGTTTTAAGGAAAGTAAGTAAAGATGGGAAGCAGAAAAAGATTTTAAAAAGAATAATATGAAAGATAGAGAGAGAAATGATAGGATAAAAAAAGTTTAACTTATATAAAGAAAGACAGAGAAATGATAGAAGGATAAAGATTAACGTGAGGAAGGTGGGGCATAAAATGATAACAGGAAACAAAGAATATCATAACGAGAGGAAGGTATTTAGTATACATTAGTTTTACTATATAACTTAATTTATGTCGATCTACGACTCCTAATTAGTAATAAACATGTAGGGTGAGGTACCTCATACTTTTGGGCCATAGACCTAATGCTTAAGGCCCGCGGAGAGGTACTCGACTACAGTCTGTCTTGGAGGAGAGCCTCGAAAGTCAAACAAGATGAATGCGACTGCGTCTCCTATATGCCTCCGCCTAAATTCAGTTGATGGCTCAAACTGCATGTTCTAGAAATATTTGATAACAAGGCTAAAAACAAGTAATTCCATGTAATTTCATGTAAATTAACCTCTGTGACCTCTGAACTTTGACCTACCTACCCCAAAATCTAATCAGTTCCTCTTTCTATGGGGATACATACTGGTATCAAGTTTGAAGTTCTCACCTCAAACAGTTCTTGAGATATCGCGGTAACAGTGCTAAAAACCAAGAATTTCATGTAATTTCATGTAAATTAACCTCTGTGACCTTTGACCTTTGACCTACTTACCCCAAAATCTAATCAGTTCATCTTCGTATGGGGATACATACTAGTACCAAGTTTGAGGTTCCTACCTCAAATGATTCTTCAGATATCGCGGTAACGAGAAGTGGGACGGACGGACGCACGGACACACGGACGGACGGACGGACGGACGGACAACCCGAAAACATAATGCCTCCGGCACCCACCTTCGGTGGGCGGAGGCATAAAAATGTTATAAACCTCCTTTAAACAGACAGATTTTTCTGTCTACATCGGCCAGTACCAGGGCACAGCATTTCATCAAACAATTCAAAGTTCAAACGGTCATCAATACACACTATGAACATGGTGAACAAAGAAGCGGACAAAATATACAGCTCCTCATTGTACCTTCCACAATTGCTCTGGTAGACAAAAGAAAATCCCTTGATTGCTATTATTTAAAAGTATTTAGAACAGGTGTGGCATGCATATTCACCTGTTCTACTTATTTTACATAATAGCAATGAAGGGATGTTCAATTGTGGAGGGTACAATGAGGAGCTGTATATTTTGTCCGCTCTCTTTGTCATCGTGTTCATAGTGACAAGTTCGCCAACATCCCACCGAAACGTATGCATCAAAATTAACATGCGTTTCAATGGGATGTCGGCAATCTTGTACAGCCAATCCGCAAGTCCCCTAAATTTTTATTTTATTTCCAGTTCTGCCTGACTATGAATACATTATGAGCAGGAGCAGCCAGGAACATCTCATTTGCAAACTATTGAATAGACTACTTATCATTCACCAATTGTCATGAGTTATACATCAAATAAAAGAAGAGGGATCAGAGATTTGTGACATGCTTTTATTGTGTTCAAAATAAAAGATGAAAATTGGTAAAAAATGGTGTTCCTTTTATGACAAAAAATGGAAATGAAATGAAATATAAATCTGGCCAAAACTACCAGAGTTTTATTGTGAGCCAGTGCAAATTTTACATATAAGCGTAAAGGGCATTTTCTGTACTTTCTGTAAATATTGAAATAACATTAATGTGCACTTCATGACAGGGTCGGGATCCAGCAATATGTAACCAATGTACACACTTTGTCTTTAAAAAAGTCAATTCCAGCATTCCGATTGGTTACCACTGCGCAAGATGTTTTCTCACAGCCAGGCAACAGCTATGCGCATGTTTGCACAAGGATGAAGCAACAGGTTGCGTATTGTTTCATTCAACATGCACTTGGTTACAGATGCCTCGCTTGCCAATCACAGGGCTAAGATTCTATGGTCTTGACCATGGTCTTGACAACGGATAATCTGCGGCTGAATATTGCTGGATCCTGACTCTGTCATAAATTTATGAATATTTTGAATATATATCATAACTGAGAGGGGCTATATGTGCTATATGTGAGATTGTTACTTTGCTTCGACGGGAGCCCGGATAGCTCAGTTGGTAGAGCACTGGTCATGTAAGCCAGGGTCCCGGGTTCGAATCCCGGTCGGGGCATTGTAATTTTCTCACATTTTCTTTATGACATATTCAATTTTGAATATAACGATGAAAAAGATGAGATTCCAGCGCTTCCATACATATGTGTCTTGATGGCAGCTCATATACTTTTTAAGCCTTTTAGCAATTTGAAATATTGGGAAAAAAGGGTTTTGTATGACTATTTTAAACAACTTATTTCTAAAATTCTGACTTAAACAAAATATCCCTGTGTTGGTAAACTATTCATTTATTTTTGCAGGAAGTCTAATGAGCACTGCATTAATATTCATTGAGAAACATAACTTTAAAGATGACCATGCGATACAGCCGACTGGGCGCAGGTAGCGACCATTTCGGGCACTGGAAATAAAATGTGTGATTTTTGCGCATTTGCACACGACTTGCGGTTTATAGACAGTGTACTTATGACGATTTGATGAAACGATGCCATTGATAAGCCAAGGAGCTCGTAGAGTCGTACAAATAATAAGTATACCCAGACGTAGACAGAAAAATCTGTCTGTTTGGAGGAGTTGACTTTCGAGGCTCTCCTCCAAGACAGACGGAAGCCTCCCATAGTCACCGTTGTCGAGTACCTCTCCGTATGGCCAAAAGTATGAGGTACCTCACCCTACACGTTTATTACTAATTAGAAGTCGTAGATCGACATAAATAGTAAAACTAATGTATACTAAATATAGTGCGCTCACCTGATTTTTGAAATTATCCAAAATTAATCAAAAATTAACCTCGTTTTGACATGTTGTCAGCGGGGTTATCACAAATGAATCAAGGCGAACGGAATTCTAATATAGTGAATGCACGCGTACGCGTACGTATGTCCCAGCTTAGCTGTGGAGCTCCTGACTCAATTGCAGTCAAAGCTAATAAATTTGTCGTTTCATCGTATTTCGGTAAAAATATTACAAATGGTACCACGTAAGATAATCTCACAAACCTCACTTAAAATAAAAATCATAAATTTGCATGTAGGAGGATGAATTTTACGATTTGAATATTTTCCGATGAAAAAAGGGCGAGAATATTATATCGCGGACGATCGCGAACGATCTTTTCTCTCATGTTGAAGCACGACTGCGCATTTGCAATGGTGATTGGCAATCAGGTTTTCGGGAGACCAGCACTGAGAAAAGATCGTTTGTTACATTTCTATAGAATTTTTTTTGCCAAAGAAATGTTGAAAACGTACGTATAATATAATCACTCCGATTCATTTTTTTTTACTTTCATTAAGTCTGAGTAGAGCTGCTGATTTTATGTGATGTGGTATTTGTGATATAATCAAACTTTGGTCAAAGCAAAAGTAATGCACAAGGGTGTATAGCTCGTCCGCGATGAGCCGAATGTTGTAGCACCATAGGAAAGCACATAGCGATGGACCACAAAGGAAGTGGCCGGGGCAGACATCGGTCTATGTAGGAGAGGGATTCCGCGAAGCCAGACGTAGTCTAAGCGGAGCATATCACCGAACGAAATAGACTGATTTTTTGGTCTAACCCAGACGTTGTAATTCCGGACAGGTCATTTTTAAAATAGTAAATCAAACAACTTTTCAAGTAAATTGTCACAAATTTTTCGCAGGATAGGTTGAAAATCATGTGAATTGCAAATATTCACTGGTTTTAGTGTTAATTGATGCATGTTTTTCGTAAATCTGACGTCAAAATTGACAGGCTAATTTTTGTTAAGACGTGTCCAGAAATGCAACCCCCCATCCTCATACTAATTAATTATACAGTAGGCCTAGGGCTAAACCAAAAGCTTCAGTCTCTCTGTATCGTCGGTTGTTCCGCCGAGACTCTGTCTGGCACTTCTCCCTCTATGCGTAAAATGAGACGACTCTAATGTGGCGTCATTTCTACAAGAACGCGCAAGCATTATCGCTCGTCAGTACCTGGATCTTGTTCCCCAGTATTTGGGTAGTAGTCTGATGAATTTTCATTACGTTTCATGAAGAACCTTTCCCGTAGTCGTTGGAAACATCGTTAAGAGTTCGGTATTAGGTAAAGGCATCATACTAACTTAGTCAGTATGATGGGGAGGGAGCCCTATGTCTGCGCACCTAAGGTTTTGACGGGAAAATGAACAAGAATTTCTTTAATATTCCTCTAAAGCTTTATTTATTCCTGATATTCTAAAGAGTAAGTTTGAAAAAATCTCATCAAAATTAGAGCAAGAACAATGCCATTTTCACAAGAAACGGTGGCCCTGTCATTTCAACATTGAAAAAACAATTATGGTGCCCATGTCTAGCCAGGATTAGCTTCGTGAGTGTAAAAAAAAATAAAAATTGGCTATACGCCTTTTACATACACAGGGATGTAAGTGGTTAGCAAAAAAAAATCTGGAAAATATTTGACGATCCCAGCACAGTAATTCAGTCAAGTGTATGTGTCCGAATTAAGCCTGAGTCGAATCGATTGGTTAGCCGGTGTTCGATCGAAGACATCGAATCCCGAATACGTTTTGGCAAATTCGGTGCATCGATTTGTAGTCCGCCAGATTTTTGACTACCGTAGCCACCATGAAAAAATCAAGTAAAAAAAGAAACTCTGTAACATACAGCATATATACTAGCCGAGAATGTGAAGGCGACTTCAAAGTTCAAACTGTTGGCTAACTTTCGCTAATTCGCTCGCGCAGGACTTCGCGCTGTACTTTCTCTATGGAAAAATCGTTTTGTCGTTACGAACTGATGTTCGTAGTAATTTTCTTGCACTCTCTCTGCATTGTCAATTTGACAATTGTATAATTGAACATGATAAATACGGGCATGAGTACGAGTGTTCCTACTTAATTCGCAATAACTAATATCACACTCTCATCAAATTGGCAATTACTTCTGAATGATCTCTGAAGCTGAATGAAGTCGAGTCTATATTGAGCGACGAAAAGTTTATTTCGTATTGTTTTTTTTTTTTGGCATTGAACAAACGTGTTCCATTCAGCTCTCCAAAGACAAAGTAAGATTATTAATTCTTTGAATTTGAATAATTGTCGGGTGTATCAACAATGAGCATCGCTTCGTGCGACACTAGTGACATTTTGGCTAGACATACGGACTAGAAACTTAAGATTTTGGCTCGTCCGCTGTGATTTTTACTAGCCATTGGCTAGCGGGCTATCGTTAATTTCGAGCAGCGAGAGCCCATACAACATATGCCCGCGATGCCAGCGGACCGGTCACCGGTGCATGGTGCATGCACTGCGTGCAACTGTGTGCAACTCTGTTTTCACCGCACATCATTTATCGATTAACCGTTATTCGATCGAATCAAAGCCGTCGAATCCCGGTTTATGAAATATTCGATATGACTCAGGCTTAGTCCGAACGTAATCGCTCAAGAATACTCCATTCGCATCCTTCTCCTCTGTCCATTTCCAATTCCACTTACCGGTATTCTTGATTCCTATGTCGATCTTTCGCTATATTTGCAGTCCTGTCCACTTCCATTTTGATTTTTTATTCCAATAAGAGGCAAAAGAAAATCAGGAAACGAAGTCGAAACGCTATCACAAAGTCGTAAACTTCCAAGTATCTGTGCAGCTGCGTGATATGCATGCGATACGCGACGACGTCGACAGTATAGTACACAATATACAGCGCAATATCGCTGTGCACGTGTGCTAGCGCTAGCTTCGCAATGCGGTCGTCCTGACAATGCGTGATCCAGAACGTATAGTCTCATACATCAGTCCACTTTTCCCGTCGCCGCACGTTCAAAATACAAAATCATTACGTGGCTGTTACACGAATTTTAGTAAAGCGCATGGATTTACAGTCCATAGCACTTGTCCACACATACTCGTTACCAAGATTTTTATACAAAATTTGTGCTGTGTGTACGAGAACCACTTCACGCTATATTAACATACTTCGTGTGAAGCGGCCCGTACAAGACTATATTTCATTTGCGAGATTTTTTTTCCGCCATTAGGTTAATGCACACGAAAGTATGATAATGCCTTCAACACATAACATGTCAAAGCAAAAACCCGGAAATTTAAAAAAAAATCTTAAATTTAAAAAAAATCCGGAAGTCTTACATCCCTGCATACATCACAAAGCCAGGCGTTTTTCCCCAGCAATCAAAATGCGCACGGGTTAGCAGGACATGAAAATGCCCGGAAATAACACTTTTCTGATAAAAAATGGCGGCTACGTGCGACGGCGCGTTGTCAGCGACGTATAGTTTCAATTATGGTTGTCGATCGCGCCGTTGCATGCAGCCGCCATTTTATATCTGCATGACAAGAGGAGGCATGGATACACAAACACTGTTGAGTTCTCGGAAATTTCTTATGATCTTTTTTTTTTATTTTTTTGTAAAAATACATATGTTCAAAAAGACAGACAAATACAAAACAAGGAAACGCTGTGGGAAAGGGCCTGTCGGTCGCGGAAGTTATCAGAAAAGTGTTATTTCAGGGCATTTTCAAGTCCTGCTAACCTGTGCGCATTTAGATTGCTGGGGAAAAACGCCTGGCTTTGTGATGTAAAAGGCGTATAGCCAATTTTTTTTTTTTTTTACACTCACAAAGCTAATCCTGGCTACCCCCGGGGCTACCCATGTCTGCGCACTCGTTCATTTTACACGCAGTTTGGGAGTTTTGACGTGAAACTGAAAGACAACATTTTGAGACTTGTGAATAAAATGTCTGAAATAAGACCGTTTTTTCATTATTTTGACTCGTTTTTTGCATGAATACCTATCACTATGATAAAGATGAAAAGTGTTCGTTGCGTGTTTTGTTTAGAATCACGCAGTTATGCGTGTGCGCAGACATGGGCACTGCACAGACTTAAAGGCCAAGTAAACCCTAACAAAAAATTGATTTGAATAAATAGAGAAAAATCCAACAAGCATAACACTGAAAATTTCATCAAAATAGGATGTAAAATAAGAAAGTTATGGTATTTTAAAGTTTCGCTTAATTTCGCAAAACAGTTATATGCACATCCTGCTCAGTATGGAAATGAGGGAACCAGTGACGTCACCCACTCACTATTTCTTTTGTATTTTATTATGTGAAATATTTTAATTTCTGCAGATTTCACAATTAGGAAGCTCTCATTGAATTGTGTATAGGTTGCAACAATGGCAATTACACATGTTCAGCGAGGAATCAAACCTTGTTTCACATTATAACAAGGAAAAATTAAAATATTTTGTATTTCATGTAGGCCTAATAAAATACAAAAGAAATAGTGAGTGGGTGACCTTGCTATCAATGCCATTACCAGACGTGCGCAACTCACTTTAACACTCTTTCTTATTTTAATATTTCTTACATTCCTCCTTACTCTCCCAACAACGATTAATTCATAAAACCTTCGCTATTCATATCTCATATCTCGGCTGTCCCCCCCCCCCCCCCCCCCCCTCCAGGGGCGGATACAGGATTTTCAGAAAGGGGGCGCACACTGAGGAACCCTCCGTTTGACAAAGCCAACGGCCATGTAGGGGGTCCGGGGCATAATTAACACCTTTTTTTTGTCAGACAAAACGGGGGTGGGGGGAAGGGGCACACGCCCCTTGCGCCCCCCCCCCCTGGATCCGCGCCTGCCCTCTCCCTTCGCCCAATAAGAAGAATAAACAAGGGGAAACAAAACCTATATTGGGTTTACTCTTTTTTATACACGACAGGGGAACCAACCAGTAAAAATAAATCTATCTACATATATTTACATAGCTTTTACAATTGGAGGCCCTCCCCCTGGGCCCCCCTGGGGGCCACATGTACCATTTTAGCAACTTTGGGTCCCCTACCCCTAAGGATGATTCCTACCAAGTTTGGTTGAATTCCGATCATGTGTTTTGGTGAAGATCAGAATGTACATTTTGACTGGCAGTGCCCCCCCCCCCCCCTCCAGTACTGTATGTTACCCCCACAGGGCCCCTATAGGGCCACTTAGAGAAATTTCATGAACAACATTCCTTCTTCATCTATAGAGGTATCTCCATACACAATACCAAGTATGAGCTATGCCTGGTTCTGGAGAAGAAGATGTTTGAAATTTACATAGCTTTTACAATTGGAGGCCCTCCCCCTGGCCCCCCGAGGGGCCACATGTACCATTTTAGCAACTTTGGGTCCCCTACCCCTAAGGATGATTCCTACCAAGTTTGGTTGAATTCCAATCATGTGTTTTGGAGAAGATCAGAATGTACATTTTGCCTGGCAGCGCCCCCCCCCCCCCCCTCCAGTATGTTACCCCCACAGGGCCCCTATAGGGCCACTCAGAGAAATTTCATGAACAACATTCATTCTTCATCTATAGAGGCATCTCCATACAAAATACCAAGTCTGAGCTATGCCTGGTTCTGGAGAAGAAGATGTTTGAAATTTACATAGCTTTTACAATTGGGGGCCCTCCCCCTGGGCCCCCTGGGGGCCACATGTACCATTTTAGCAACTTTGGGTCCCCTACCCCTAAGGATGATTCCTACCAAGTTTGGTTGAATTTCGATCATGGGTTTTGGAGAAGAAGATGAAAATGTAAAAAGTTAACGGACGACGGACAAATTTCCATCGCAATAGCTCACTCGAGCCATAGGCTCAGGTGAGCTAAAAACCTTACGCGTTTTCAATATTTCTTTGGCAAAAACAAAATGCGATAGAATGTCACAAACAATCTTTTCTCAGTGCTGGTCTCTCGAAAACCCTGATTGCCAATCGCCATTGCGCATGCGCAGTAGTGCTTCAACATGGGAGAAAAGATCGTTCGCGATCGTCCGCGATATAATATTCTCGCCTTTTTTTCTATCGGAAAATATTCAAATCGTAAAATTCATCCTCCTTCACGCAAATTTATGATTTTTTATTGCATTTTTAAAGTCAATTTTGTGAGATTATCTTACGTGGTATTGTATTATTTTTACCGAAATTCGATGAAACAACAAATTTATCAGCTTTGACAGCATTTGAGTCAGGAGCTCCGCAGCTAATCTGGGACCTACGTACGCGTATGCACGCGTGCGTTCACTATATTAGTATTCTGTTTGCCTCGATTCATTTGCGATAACCTAGCTGTACGAGCTCCTTGGCTTATCAATCTGGTACTGGCATACGGATCTGTGGGATCCATTTGTGTGGCGGCAGATATCAACAAAAAAAAACTAAATCTAAATATCCCCATTTCTCACATACTGTGAGCCATGCAACCCACCCTCGGAGTTTGCTAAAGTGGTTACCTTCCAGGATCAATTAAGATTGTAAAAATTGAACTAAAAAAGAAAAAAAAAGGCCAAAATCGGCAGGTTTTTTTTACCTCGACATGTAACTTGTATACACAGTAAGATTTGTGTAGTCCCATATATACAAGTTACACATGCAAGGTAAAAAAAACGATTTTTGTCTTTTTTAGTCATTCAATTTTTACAATCTTAGTTGATCCTGGAAGGTAACCCCTTTAGCAAACTCCGAGGGTGTGTTGCATGGGTCACAGTTTGTGAGAAATGGTGATATTTACATGTAGATCTATTTTTTTTTTTTGATATCTGCCTCCACACACGGCTTTTGCTAAACAGTCGGGTAACGTCGCGTCGCGTTGGTAGAAATTTTCGAACATTTTTCAGGAAGGTGTCTTCAAGGGGACAAATTCAAAAAGAGTCCATCTCAGTATGATTTTGCCCGTTTTCAGGCTAAATACGACAAACAAGGTAATAAAGAAAACAATAGGATAATGCAAAGAAAAACATGAACTATAAAGCGAGAATAGAAGGGTAGGAAGGATGGAAGAAAATATGATGAAAGGAAACAAAGAATACAACAAAAGGAAAGTTGGAAAGTAAAAATAAGTGGAAAAAACAAAGAATAACAAAGAAAGATAGAGACATAAATGATAGAAGGATAAAGATATTAAGAGTAACATAAGGAAAGATAGAAGAGAAGATGATAATTTGAATAAAGGAATAACATAACGAAAGAAAAGATGAAAGGAAAACAAGATGATAGGATAAAAGCAAAGAATGTTTTAAGGAAAGTAAGTAAAGATGGGAAGCAGAAAAAGATTTTAAAAAGAATAATATGAAAGATAGAGAGAGAAATGATAGGATAAAAAAAGTTTAACTTATATAAAGAAAGACAGAGAAATGATAGAAGGATAAAGATTAACGTGAGGAAGGTGGGGCATAAAATGATAACAGGAAACAAAGAATATCATAACGAGAGGAAGGTATTTAGTATACATTAGTTTTACTATATAACTTAATTTATGTCGATCTACGACTCCTAATTAGTAATAAACATGTAGGGTGAGGTACCTCATACTTTTGGGCCATAGACCTAATGCTTAAGGCCCGCGGAGAGGTACTCGACTACAGTCTGTCTTGGAGGAGAGC
Organism: Heliocidaris erythrogramma; assembly: GCA_025617745.1. Taxonomy (NCBI): domain Eukaryota; kingdom Metazoa; phylum Echinodermata; class Echinoidea; order Camarodonta; family Echinometridae; genus Heliocidaris; species Heliocidaris erythrogramma. The sequence continues at coordinate 43,353,511 of CM046853.1, forward strand.
CTCGAAAGTCAAACAAGATGAATGCGACTGCGTCTCCTATATGCCTCCGCCTAAATTCAGTTGATGGCTCAAACTGCATGTTCTAGAAATATTTGATAACAAGGCTAAAAACAAGTAATTCCATGTAATTTCATGTAAATTAACCTCTGTGACCTCTGAACTTTGACCTACCTACCCCAAAATCTAATCAGTTCCTCTTTCTATGGGGATACATACTGGTATCAAGTTTGAAGTTCTCACCTCAAACAGTTCTTGAGATATCGCGGTAACAGTGCTAAAAACCAAGAATTTCATGTAATTTCATGTAAATTAACCTCTGTGACCTTTGACCTTTGACCTACTTACCCCAAAATCTAATCAGTTCATCTTCGTATGGGGATACATACTAGTACCAAGTTTGAGGTTCCTACCTCAAATGATTCTTCAGATATCGCGGTAACGAGAAGTGGGACGGACGGACGCACGGACACACGGACGGACGGACGGACGGACGGACAACCCGAAAACATAATGCCTCCGGCACCCACCTTCGGTGGGCGGAGGCATAAAAATGTTATAAACCTCCTTTAAACAGACAGATTTTTCTGTCTACATCGGCCAGTACCAGGGCACAGCATTTCATCAAACAATTCAAAGTTCAAACGGTCATCAATACACACTATGAACATGGTGAACAAAGAAGCGGACAAAATATACAGCTCCTCATTGTACCTTCCACAATTGCTCTGGTAGACAAAAGAAAATCCCTTGATTGCTATTATTTAAAAGTATTTAGAACAGGTGTGGCATGCATATTCACCTGTTCTACTTATTTTACATAATAGCAATGAAGGGATGTTCAATTGTGGAGGGTACAATGAGGAGCTGTATATTTTGTCCGCTCTCTTTGTCATCGTGTTCATAGTGACAAGTTCGCCAACATCCCACCGAAACGTATGCATCAAAATTAACATGCGTTTCAATGGGATGTCGGCAATCTTGTACAGCCAATCCGCAAGTCCCCTAAATTTTTATTTTATTTCCAGTTCTGCCTGACTATGAATACATTATGAGCAGGAGCAGCCAGGAACATCTCATTTGCAAACTATTGAATAGACTACTTATCATTCACCAATTGTCATGAGTTATACATCAAATAAAAGAAGAGGGATCAGAGATTTGTGACATGCTTTTATTGTGTTCAAAATAAAAGATGAAAATTGGTAAAAAATGGTGTTCCTTTTATGACAAAAAATGGAAATGAAATGAAATATAAATCTGGCCAAAACTACCAGAGTTTTATTGTGAGCCAGTGCAAATTTTACATATAAGCGTAAAGGGCATTTTCTGTACTTTCTGTAAATATTGAAATAACATTAATGTGCACTTCATGACAGGGTCGGGATCCAGCAATATGTAACCAATGTACACACTTTGTCTTTAAAAAAGTCAATTCCAGCATTCCGATTGGTTACCACTGCGCAAGATGTTTTCTCACAGCCAGGCAACAGCTATGCGCATGTTTGCACAAGGATGAAGCAACAGGTTGCGTATTGTTTCATTCAACATGCACTTGGTTACAGATGCCTCGCTTGCCAATCACAGGGCTAAGATTCTATGGTCTTGACCATGGTCTTGACAACGGATAATCTGCGGCTGAATATTGCTGGATCCTGACTCTGTCATAAATTTATGAATATTTTGAATATATATCATAACTGAGAGGGGCTATATGTGCTATATGTGAGATTGTTACTTTGCTTCGACGGGAGCCCGGATAGCTCAGTTGGTAGAGCACTGGTCATGTAAGCCAGGGTCCCGGGTTCGAATCCCGGTCGGGGCATTGTAATTTTCTCACATTTTCTTTATGACATATTCAATTTTGAATATAACGATGAAAAAGATGAGATTCCAGCGCTTCCATACATATGTGTCTTGATGGCAGCTCATATACTTTTTAAGCCTTTTAGCAATTTGAAATATTGGGAAAAAAGGGTTTTGTATGACTATTTTAAACAACTTATTTCTAAAATTCTGACTTAAACAAAATATCCCTGTGTTGGTAAACTATTCATTTATTTTTGCAGGAAGTCTAATGAGCACTGCATTAATATTCATTGAGAAACATAACTTTAAAGATGACCATGCGATACAGCCGACTGGGCGCAGGTAGCGACCATTTCGGGCACTGGAAATAAAATGTGTGATTTTTGCGCATTTGCACACGACTTGCGGTTTATAGACAGTGTACTTATGACGATTTGATGAAACGATGCCATTGATAAGCCAAGGAGCTCGTAGAGTCGTACAAATAATAAGTATACCCAGACGTAGACAGAAAAATCTGTCTGTTTGGAGGAGTTGACTTTCGAGGCTCTCCTCCAAGACAGACGGAAGCCTCCCATAGTCACCGTTGTCGAGTACCTCTCCGTATGGCCAAAAGTATGAGGTACCTCACCCTACACGTTTATTACTAATTAGAAGTCGTAGATCGACATAAATAGTAAAACTAATGTATACTAAATATAGTGCGCTCACCTGATTTTTGAAATTATCCAAAATTAATCAAAAATTAACCTCGTTTTGACATGTTGTCAGCGGGGTTATCACAAATGAATCAAGGCGAACGGAATTCTAATATAGTGAATGCACGCGTACGCGTACGTATGTCCCAGCTTAGCTGTGGAGCTCCTGACTCAATTGCAGTCAAAGCTAATAAATTTGTCGTTTCATCGTATTTCGGTAAAAATATTACAAATGGTACCACGTAAGATAATCTCACAAACCTCACTTAAAATAAAAATCATAAATTTGCATGTAGGAGGATGAATTTTACGATTTGAATATTTTCCGATGAAAAAAGGGCGAGAATATTATATCGCGGACGATCGCGAACGATCTTTTCTCTCATGTTGAAGCACGACTGCGCATTTGCAATGGTGATTGGCAATCAGGTTTTCGGGAGACCAGCACTGAGAAAAGATCGTTTGTTACATTTCTATAGAATTTTTTTTGCCAAAGAAATGTTGAAAACGTACGTATAATATAATCACTCCGATTCATTTTTTTTTACTTTCATTAAGTCTGAGTAGAGCTGCTGATTTTATGTGATGTGGTATTTGTGATATAATCAAACTTTGGTCAAAGCAAAAGTAATGCACAAGGGTGTATAGCTCGTCCGCGATGAGCCGAATGTTGTAGCACCATAGGAAAGCACATAGCGATGGACCACAAAGGAAGTGGCCGGGGCAGACATCGGTCTATGTAGGAGAGGGATTCCGCGAAGCCAGACGTAGTCTAAGCGGAGCATATCACCGAACGAAATAGACTGATTTTTTGGTCTAACCCAGACGTTGTAATTCCGGACAGGTCATTTTTAAAATAGTAAATCAAACAACTTTTCAAGTAAATTGTCACAAATTTTTCGCAGGATAGGTTGAAAATCATGTGAATTGCAAATATTCACTGGTTTTAGTGTTAATTGATGCATGTTTTTCGTAAATCTGACGTCAAAATTGACAGGCTAATTTTTGTTAAGACGTGTCCAGAAATGCAACCCCCCATCCTCATACTAATTAATTATACAGTAGGCCTAGGGCTAAACCAAAAGCTTCAGTCTCTCTGTATCGTCGGTTGTTCCGCCGAGACTCTGTCTGGCACTTCTCCCTCTATGCGTAAAATGAGACGACTCTAATGTGGCGTCATTTCTACAAGAACGCGCAAGCATTATCGCTCGTCAGTACCTGGATCTTGTTCCCCAGTATTTGGGTAGTAGTCTGATGAATTTTCATTACGTTTCATGAAGAACCTTTCCCGTAGTCGTTGGAAACATCGTTAAGAGTTCGGTATTAGGTAAAGGCATCATACTAACTTAGTCAGTATGATGGGGAGGGAGCCCTATGTCTGCGCACCTAAGGTTTTGACGGGAAAATGAACAAGAATTTCTTTAATATTCCTCTAAAGCTTTATTTATTCCTGATATTCTAAAGAGTAAGTTTGAAAAAATCTCATCAAAATTAGAGCAAGAACAATGCCATTTTCACAAGAAACGGTGGCCCTGTCATTTCAACATTGAAAAAACAATTATGGTGCCCATGTCTAGCCAGGATTAGCTTCGTGAGTGTAAAAAAAAATAAAAATTGGCTATACGCCTTTTACATACACAGGGATGTAAGTGGTTAGCAAAAAAAAATCTGGAAAATATTTGACGATCCCAGCACAGTAATTCAGTCAAGTGTATGTGTCCGAATTAAGCCTGAGTCGAATCGATTGGTTAGCCGGTGTTCGATCGAAGACATCGAATCCCGAATACGTTTTGGCAAATTCGGTGCATCGATTTGTAGTCCGCCAGATTTTTGACTACCGTAGCCACCATGAAAAAATCAAGTAAAAAAAGAAACTCTGTAACATACAGCATATATACTAGCCGAGAATGTGAAGGCGACTTCAAAGTTCAAACTGTTGGCTAACTTTCGCTAATTCGCTCGCGCAGGACTTCGCGCTGTACTTTCTCTATGGAAAAATCGTTTTGTCGTTACGAACTGATGTTCGTAGTAATTTTCTTGCACTCTCTCTGCATTGTCAATTTGACAATTGTATAATTGAACATGATAAATACGGGCATGAGTACGAGTGTTCCTACTTAATTCGCAATAACTAATATCACACTCTCATCAAATTGGCAATTACTTCTGAATGATCTCTGAAGCTGAATGAAGTCGAGTCTATATTGAGCGACGAAAAGTTTATTTCGTATTGTTTTTTTTTTTTGGCATTGAACAAACGTGTTCCATTCAGCTCTCCAAAGACAAAGTAAGATTATTAATTCTTTGAATTTGAATAATTGTCGGGTGTATCAACAATGAGCATCGCTTCGTGCGACACTAGTGACATTTTGGCTAGACATACGGACTAGAAACTTAAGATTTTGGCTCGTCCGCTGTGATTTTTACTAGCCATTGGCTAGCGGGCTATCGTTAATTTCGAGCAGCGAGAGCCCATACAACATATGCCCGCGATGCCAGCGGACCGGTCACCGGTGCATGGTGCATGCACTGCGTGCAACTGTGTGCAACTCTGTTTTCACCGCACATCATTTATCGATTAACCGTTATTCGATCGAATCAAAGCCGTCGAATCCCGGTTTATGAAATATTCGATATGACTCAGGCTTAGTCCGAACGTAATCGCTCAAGAATACTCCATTCGCATCCTTCTCCTCTGTCCATTTCCAATTCCACTTACCGGTATTCTTGATTCCTATGTCGATCTTTCGCTATATTTGCAGTCCTGTCCACTTCCATTTTGATTTTTTATTCCAATAAGAGGCAAAAGAAAATCAGGAAACGAAGTCGAAACGCTATCACAAAGTCGTAAACTTCCAAGTATCTGTGCAGCTGCGTGATATGCATGCGATACGCGACGACGTCGACAGTATAGTACACAATATACAGCGCAATATCGCTGTGCACGTGTGCTAGCGCTAGCTTCGCAATGCGGTCGTCCTGACAATGCGTGATCCAGAACGTATAGTCTCATACATCAGTCCACTTTTCCCGTCGCCGCACGTTCAAAATACAAAATCATTACGTGGCTGTTACACGAATTTTAGTAAAGCGCATGGATTTACAGTCCATAGCACTTGTCCACACATACTCGTTACCAAGATTTTTATACAAAATTTGTGCTGTGTGTACGAGAACCACTTCACGCTATATTAACATACTTCGTGTGAAGCGGCCCGTACAAGACTATATTTCATTTGCGAGATTTTTTTTCCGCCATTAGGTTAATGCACACGAAAGTATGATAATGCCTTCAACACATAACATGTCAAAGCAAAAACCCGGAAATTTAAAAAAAAATCTTAAATTTAAAAAAAATCCGGAAGTCTTACATCCCTGCATACATCACAAAGCCAGGCGTTTTTCCCCAGCAATCAAAATGCGCACGGGTTAGCAGGACATGAAAATGCCCGGAAATAACACTTTTCTGATAAAAAATGGCGGCTACGTGCGACGGCGCGTTGTCAGCGACGTATAGTTTCAATTATGGTTGTCGATCGCGCCGTTGCATGCAGCCGCCATTTTATATCTGCATGACAAGAGGAGGCATGGATACACAAACACTGTTGAGTTCTCGGAAATTTCTTATGATCTTTTTTTTTTATTTTTTTGTAAAAATACATATGTTCAAAAAGACAGACAAATACAAAACAAGGAAACGCTGTGGGAAAGGGCCTGTCGGTCGCGGAAGTTATCAGAAAAGTGTTATTTCAGGGCATTTTCAAGTCCTGCTAACCTGTGCGCATTTAGATTGCTGGGGAAAAACGCCTGGCTTTGTGATGTAAAAGGCGTATAGCCAATTTTTTTTTTTTTTTACACTCACAAAGCTAATCCTGGCTACCCCCGGGGCTACCCATGTCTGCGCACTCGTTCATTTTACACGCAGTTTGGGAGTTTTGACGTGAAACTGAAAGACAACATTTTGAGACTTGTGAATAAAATGTCTGAAATAAGACCGTTTTTTTCATTATTTTGACTCGTTTTTTGCATGAATACCTATCACTATGATAAAGATGAAAAGTGTTCGTTGCGTGTTTTGTTTAGAATCACGCAGTTATGCGTGTGCGCAGACATGGGCACTGCACAGACTTAAAGGCCAAGTAAACCCTAACAAAAAATTGATTTGAATAAATAGAGAAAAATCCAACAAGCATAACACTGAAAATTTCATCAAAATAGGATGTAAAATAAGAAAGTTATGGTATTTTAAAGTTTCGCTTAATTTCGCAAAACAGTTATATGCACATCCTGCTCAGTATGGAAATGAGGGAACCAGTGACGTCACCCACTCACTATTTCTTTTGTATTTTATTATGTGAAATATTTTAATTTCTGCAGATTTCACAATTAGGAAGCTCTCATTGAATTGTGTATAGGTTGCAACAATGGCAATTACACATGTTCAGCGAGGAATCAAACCTTGTTTCACATTATAACAAGGAAAAATTAAAATATTTTGTATTTCATGTAGGCCTAATAAAATACAAAAGAAATAGTGAGTGGGTGACGTCACTGGTTCCCTTATTTGCATACTGAGCAGGATGTGCATACAACTTTAAAATATCATAACTTTCTTATTTTACATCCTATTTTGATGAAATTTTCAGTGTTATGCTTGTTGGATTTTTCTCTATTTATTCAAATCAACTTTTTGTTAGGGTGGACTTGGCCTTTAAGCCCACCATACACTATACGATCGATTGCGATCCGATTTTGGAAATAAATCGCAATATCATTAAATATGGGCATCCTAAGACCTAACAAATAAAATCTACCCGATTCAGGTTCTGGACAATAATTTTAATACTGAACATTGGGTTTGGGTGCGGTGTCACCCTAATAACCGGAATAAGGGCCAAATTAGTTTCAAATCGTAGACAATCGTTCGTAGGTAGGCACGCTCATCCAACACGAGAGGGCACATTCTCCGTGTTCATTTCTGCTGTACAAAAGTTGCGACACGCTAGATCGGTCACCTGTCCATTCGCTATCATGCACACCCCCTTCAAAGTTCCCATTCTAGGGGCTTTTATATAAATCAAAGGTTAAAAGAAATATGACATCATTTTCCTTGCGACTTCAGCTTTACAATGCAAGTATTTTTCGCCGACGACGACATCATAATCCATACGCAAATTGCGTTTGAATATGTCTATAAGTACCACTTTTGCTTCAATTTGTCCGATTCGTGAATATAATTTAAGTATCAGACATATTACATCAAAAGTACATATTCTACTATAAAATTGAAATTGTAAGTATTGATTTGATACCAAATTCGTGACGGTTCTTTCTGCCACTAATGCACCTATCAATTGTAAGACGCACCCCTCGACCCCCGGGAAAGGTGCGTCATGGTTGGGTAATTTACCAACAAATGAATGACGCAGGGTATGGTCATGGAAGCATTTGGTCAGTCACAGCATGGAGAATGGGGTGCGTCATAGTCGGTCATTTTACATGGGTGCGTCATAATGCCTCGCTATGTTTACAAACGGGTCTGTCCAGGCGCGGCTCTACGCCCCAATTAACTCCTCGTAAAGTCGTAAAAGCTTTTGAATTCCTAACGGCTATCGAAGCCCTCCGCTGAGCGAGGAGCAGAAATCCTCGAAAATTCACCTTCTCGTATCTTCCTTATTTGGGCCTTAAACATTATGAAAATATCAAGGTACATAGGAAATGATGATATTATGCTTCATATCAATTTTCTCTGAAAACGGTTGAGTATTTTTTGAGATACGAGTATTTTTCTGTTTCTGAGGGCCGTGAAAAGAGGTTTTGTTTTTTTCCCGACACAAGTCTGGGACGAAGTGAATACGCAAACAAGTTACATGTTACTAGACTTTAGATTCCAGTCTCGCTCCCTGCCAATTTTCGAGTTTGCGCAATTAGTACTTTTCTGTAAATCTGCCTTCAAAAATCGAGAACTTTCAGAAAAAGCCTGGGAAGCTACAACTATGAGCGAGGGAGATCGCCCCTGTGCGCATGCGCTCTCCCAAATTCTTTCGTCAACGAATACATCATATCACCGATCAGCTGTTTTATGTGTTTACAACTGGCCTTTTTTTCAGCTGACCTGTAAGTGTTGAAGTGAACTTTCTTCCAATTTTCGTCTCTGAATTATGCTTTTGATGATTGTATTGTAAAGAATATGGATTATATATTTCATGTTCTTTACCAGAAAGTGTGACATGCTCATTTTGGTTTTCCGAGCCAACTTTTTTGGCTAGCACCGTAGCACACATGCCTGCAGGCAACACTACATGTACGCTAACTCCAGGGAGCTCCAACGCACAGTGTTGGAGCTCCGGGTACAAATAACCAAAGTCGACCTCGCCCATTAGTATGGCTAATCGCATTGCTTAATTTCGGCAGGAAAGATAGAAATTTGTACTTACATTTCAAGAGAATTACGGTAACTATCTAGCAGGCGCTTTGATTTTACGATTTAACGATTGTTTCGATGAAAAAATGGAATTTCCTCGCCGAGTCGATCTTTTCCCCGTACTGTACCGTCGATTCAAATGACGCGATCGCACTGTGTGTAATGCATGTACCGTATACCGTCCCTGACTCGACCACACAGTGCGAGCGAGTCATGAATCGACAATACAGTACGGGGAAAAGATCGGCTGGGCGAGGAAATTCCATTTTTTTCATCGAAACAATCGTTAAATCGTAAAATCAAAGAGCCTGCTAGATAGTTACAGTAATTCTCTTGAAATGTAAGTACAAGTTTCTATCTTACCTGCCGAAATTAAGCAATGCAAGTAGCCATACTAATGGGCGAGGTCGACTTTGGTTATTTGTACCTGGAGCTCCCTGGAGTTAGCGTACATGTAGTGCTGCCTGCAGGCATGTGTGCTACGCTACGCTGCATGCTAAAATTTTAGCCTACGTTGCTAGCCAACAAAGTTGGCTCGGAAAACCTAAAATGAGCATGTCACACTTTCTGGTAAAGAATAAATATATAATCAATATTCTTTACAATACAATCATCAAAAGCATAATTCAGAGACGAAAATGGGAAGAAAGTTCACTTCAACACTTCTCACCTATGGAGGAAGTATTATTTACGCACTAAAAAATACAAGATATGGACATTGAATTGAATTAAATTGAATTGGTATTTATTACAATTCTCATTCACAGCCTGAGGACTGAATCACGGTGAAATTTACATCGTAAAGACAAAATAACCCAGAACAAATACGGATAATTTTATGCAGATATGGAGGTTACATGTGTGGAAAGAAAAAAAGTGAGAGTCAGAGAATCATTGTACAAGAGCTTTATTGGTGCTAATACATTTGTATACAATGTATATAGTACATGTCGATTTCAACAAAGTAATTGCCAAAATTCAAAAATTCAGAATGGACTTACAGCCCCTGCCCGTGGCCTGTCCATTTATAATATTTTTACAATGAATGGTATACATGTCCACATGCTTGCTATTTTAAATATATAAAAAATAATCATTTGAATAGATACAAATAAAAGCAATAGACACCCATGAGAGAGAGAGAGAGAGAGAACATGAGAGGGAGATTAGGAGGGGAGTAACGAGTGCCGACTGGGAGCTAGAACACTGACACCCCCCGCCCTAAAAAAAATATAAAAAAGAAATAAATAATAAATAAAAATGATGTGCTGCAGTTCAGTGGACTATATGGCCTGTATCAGTGGCGTATCCAGGATTTCCCAATAGGGGGGGGGGGCGCCAGGAATTATTGATCGCCGTCATGGGGAGGGGTCTTTGGAAAATTTTTGCTTTTGAAGAAGGGCTGAGATGCAAAATAGTGCTATATGTGACAAATTTTGAAGCCTATTTAATGAACAATATTTCAATTGGTATGAGGATTTTTTTTTTGCTAGTTTTTTTTTTTTACGACGGCCAATGGGGGGGGGGGGGGGGGGGGGGGGGGGGGGGGGGGGGCGCGCCTGTTGCGCCCCCCCCCCCCCTGGATACGCACCTGCTGTATTCTGAATTCCGGTTTAACTTAAACTCCCGTCTAGACTCCAGTCTAAATTTCTGTACAAAGTTAAGCCATACTAGACCGGAGTTTAAGTTAAATTGGATTTCAGAATGTAATTTTCCAAAACTATGGAGTTATAGTGGCAGCAAACCACCATATTTTAACAGTAACCTGATTCATTTCTGTATAATTAATCGTATCATGGGTCTGTGTCATTTTAGGCCCAATTTCGGCTTTAGTACCTAGCATGTTTTACTCCACACACACACACACACACACACGGAGTTGAGAGGAAATGATCCTGCATGTATTACGGTTCGTGGGACTTCACCGAGTCGAAAACCACCTTGCACGTATCGCTGTACGTGGGACTACATTATAACTTCTGCGAAGAACGGTCGACGGTTCGTGAATGACATTGCCTTCGATTTTTTCCCGACATAACCGTGCGACAGAAAATTATTAAGAGATATTTACAGGAAACCTTCAATATACTTTGATTTTTAATATGTGAAAGTCTCAATCTTGCGCAATGACGGAAAATATGAAAAATACTGTAATATTTTCAGACTAAAAAAAAAAAAAAAATGGCGTCTCATTTCCCTATTTTTTCACATATTTAAACCTGATTTTACAACAAATTATAATAATTACGAGTTAGAGCAACTCTCACTCTTCCATTTGAAGTTTAGATCGTTTCATTTAGTGGTTTCTAGAGCGAGATTTTGCAGTTTAGCCGATACTCTTCTGTAGCGGTTTTACGTAAACAAATTGTTTATTTTATGCAAATTAGGCAGGTCAGCGTGAAAGCTTTCGGGCCGCTAATTGGGGTGTAGAGCCGCGCCTGAATGCATGCAATACTATACTAGCGCCGCGCCGATGCATAGCGTGCCACGTGCGCGCGGAGCTTTACCATGACGGGGTGCGTCACAATGGTAAGTCAAAGTCTAGAACTGGTGCGTCATATTTTTTCGTCCAGGCACAGTCATTGTAAGAAAAGGTCCGTCATAGTCGAGACACACAGGTGCGTCATGGTATAGGAAAATCCGACTCACATCTGACAAGTGACGCACCATTCCCGGGGGTCGAGGGGTGCGTCTTACAATTGATAAGTGCATAACTGCCAAGACGGCTCGAAAAAACCCTTGTCAGCCAGTTTCGCGGTGAATTTTCCAACATGTAGTCCCGTATATTGACGAATTTGAACCGATTGCAACACGCGCATGCGCACTGATCAGCTGATCTCTCGGACATCAAAAAATGCCGACGAATTTGCCCTGACTGCCCATTGGCGAGGTTGTCGCATATAAAAAATCATAACTATAAAAAGTCTATAGTTATATTAAATTTTACGTCTAGGCCTAGATCAATACATTTTCATGTCCTGTGACAAAATCTCTTCAATTTAAGGTAAGTTTCACTAGATTTTCATGAGCATTAAAAAATATGTGAGCGTGCCTATCGTAGGATTGCACCGACGTCACTACGACTCGGAGCCAATTTGGCCTTTCCTTCGACAAGAAACTTTAGAAAGCTCGCGATAGGCCATATTCTTTATTTTACTATCTATATGACTATTTAGAACCTTTATTAAAAAAATTTATGTTTTAGAATATGTTTATATCAGGTGCTATTACATTTTCTTCCGAAATCGGATCGCAGACCAGTCATGCCAGTCGTACAGTGTGCGGTGGGCTTAGTTGGTATCCGGTCAAAACGTCCCAGCGTCAAAACGTCCCCGCCTTGCCACGACCAAAACGTCCCCGGGTAGCGTACCAAAACGTCCCCGTGTAGCGTACATGTACCAAAACGTCCCCGCCCTGCCTCTGGCTCAATTTTTGCGTCATTCGCTCTTTCTATGGCTGCTTACTCTTATTTTTTTTTCTGCAAAGTATAACTAATTAAAAGACAAAGTTTGACTCACGAGTGAACTTGCTTTAAAAACCCTAAAACCGAGTGCATGCCTCCACAAAACTGGAAAACTCGGCCACACATGCGCACATTGCATCGGGTAGGCCTAACCTTGCATCGTGGGGTTACTTTAGTTTTCGAGTCCGAGTCCAATTTTGCTTGTTATTCATTTTATAATTGTTGTTGTTGTTATTGTAATTATACTGACTGTATTCATGTATCTGTATTATATTTCTGCTTTGGGAGTCCGAGTCGAATTTTGCTTGTTATTCATTTTATAATTGTTGTTATTGTAATTATAATGTATTCATACTTTTATCTGTACTATATTTCTAAATTTGTATTCTTCAACAATAAACATGCCATTTTTACTCTTCTCAAATTTTGTTTTTTGAGCCTCCTTTGACCGATTGGTACATTTTTCAAAATTCTCACCCATATACGTTTATTATAGTTTATACATGTAATTGCTCTGGTAAACTGTTAAATGTTTGTACTAGCCGTGCGGCTGCTTATATGCAAAGTACCCCACGCACAGCACTACATGCACAGCCGGCGATATTGCGTTGATTGGAAGCGAAAGCTAAGATGATTTTTATGCCGTGAATGCAGCGGGAATTCAGTCGTGTGGTGGATGGTAAATGACACAAAACTATTCTTGTTGTTTAAAAATTTCAATTACTTCAAAATATGATGCAATAACGGTGAGAATTCAACATATTTTTTTCACAAAAGAGCCCGGGGACGTTTTGACCCGAGGACGTTTTGACCCGGGGACGTTTTGGTCGAACAAAGGGGACGTTTTGGTATCACCCGAGGACGTTTTGGCGCGGGGACGTTTTGGCGCGGGGACGTTTTGGCGCGGGGACGTTTTGACTGGTAAGCGCTTAGTTTAGGCACTCTAACTAACTTAGTTACTACTTGAGTAGGCCCTACTAGTCTAGCCATATTATTATTACAGATACCGGTAATTGATAACCCGTCTGTTCTTACCGGCACTGCATATTTGATAGAAATACCCTGGAGCGTTTCTCCTGGCTGTATATCATGCTGAATAAATGTCTCTTGTTGTGATTTCATTGTAGCACCATATGAGCGTCCATAGTTTTTGTTAGCCAAACCCAGACGGGTCGTTTCACTCTTCAAAGCAACATTCGCCATCGCCTCTGTCTTGCTTGCTGAGTCTTACCAAAGAGTTTAAATACGAAGAGTGCTCAGTGCCGAAATAAAGCACGCGTATATATTGTGGTACATGTCGAGAGGGAAAGGTTATAGTCTTAATCAAGATGTTTGTATTTTTTTATTTTCTTTATTTTTTCTTCTTTTTCTGGACAGCGCTTTTGCCTTTTAGTTTTGGTATTAAAAGCCGTAACTAAAGGGCATAATCTTGATATTGTCCCTTCAAATACAAACTTATGTCCCCAAACAGATAGGAATCAACTCCAACTGCACCAGGGAGGAGAGGGTGAGAGTTGGGAGGGGGGGGGGGGGGGTCCAAACATGTTCCCTGATATTAAGCTCTATATGAGCAAACACTGCGATATCTGACGGGAATGTCGAGAAAAGTTATTTAAAAATAATAATGTGCTATCTTTATTTTTCTCAAAATCAGAATATTTCATTTGATATGATTTATGGAAATTATAGGGATTATACACCTGCAATGTAATATTAGCCTTATTCTTTTGAAATTCAAGACAGAAAATGCTTTAATAAAATGAGATTGCGTTTATTCCTTATATAAATATAAAGATTACATTAAGAGTGGTGTATCCAAGATTATCCAGGAATGTACATGCCCCTTCGTGCCAGCCAAAACAAAATCTGACATAATATGAAAGGAAATGTGTACCCCCCCCCCCCCCCCCCCCCCCCCGCACAGAGAGAATCTGAAAACTGTGATAAGTTTTTCCTTGCTTGTCCTAAAAATTCAAAATAGAATGCATCTGATGATTTTTTTTTGTTCGTCAGGCGTGAGCCTCCCCCCTCTCCCTGCATTCCTGGATACGCCACCAATAAACCAACTAACGGTAAGTTATTTGTAATATTCTGCTGTAGAAATGTGAGACGACAGGCGAAGAAAACAATATAGGGGCTTGCTCCGAAGCCATCACCAACGCAATAGGGCCTTTACCGATTGTACGAAAAGAGGGATGGCCTCCGTGTTTTGAATTGAATTAACTAGTAACCAACAATATAGCAGCTAATGATATAATTTAATTATTACCAATACTATTCTGTCTTTGTAGGAATAGCCCATTACTTTTGCCCCCATCTCTCTTTGTCTCTCCCCCTCATTTTTCTCATACTCTCTTTTCTCTCTTACAACAGATCTGTAAAAATGAAAAAATAATGATCTCTCATTTTTTTAATTTGTGTTTTTATTAGGAAATCAACAGAAATCACAATTACAAGTGATTTACATGATTTTAAAAAAAATCACTGAGCAAAAAAAAAACAACAAAAACCCCCAACAAAACAAACAGTAAAAATAAAGCAATTGGAACAAATTTTTTTTTTTTAAATAATAAAAATGACCTCTTATTGCTTCCCCCCCCCCCCCAATCTTTCAATTTAATGAGATCGACCAACAACACTATGCAATTATATTCTTCACATCCATGAGAATAGCAGGGGCGGATCAAGAGGGGGCGAATCGGCCGCGGCCCCCTTCTTGAAACCCAAGTTGGCATATACGGGATCTTGCCTAATTATTGTGAAAAAACCCGGATCGAGCACCAAATTTAGTTTGGAAGCCCAAGAGCCGAACAATGTCGTTCTATTAACCCTTCGAGAAAAAGTTGTAAAAAGGCCCACCTCGAAAGACTGACCTCGCAGTCTGAGCATGGATCAGTGGCGGATTTAGGAGGCTTTTAAATAAAATTGTATCCCCCTTTTGGAATTTATAACTTTTTGGCTTGTCAGAGAATTATGGAGGAATACTGGACTAATAATATCTGATACCCTACACCCCTCCACTGAGCGACTTTCGGAGGCTGGCGAGTAGATAAAAATTTGCCACCCCCCCCCCCCCCCCCCTCACTCCCCACTGAGGAACTTTTGGAGGGCTGGCGAAAAATGAAAAAAAATGGAAAAAAATCTCCTTTGACAGCCATGCATCAATTTTGTGCCCCCACCCTTTTACTACATCCCGCATTCGCCCTTAATTGTCATAATATAGAATGTCAGTGTCAGACTCATATCCATAACAGGGTTCAGAAGCCCCCCCCCCCCCCCCCCCCCCCCCCTCCCTCACACACACACACACACACACACACACACACACTACATTGTCGGTCTCTTGTTACCAAAGACAAGCAAACAACGAACAGCAAGCAAAAACCTTGATGAGCCAAGTTTTGGCAAACTGACATATCATTGGCAACGCCACCACCTCGATCGGGATCGCAGAGGGGTAGACCAAGGCTAGATAGTGCTAGCTATAGACATCTATCATGTCCATGCACCTATTCCGCTCAGGCCTCAGCTATTCCATGCTGCTGGCATGAACATTAGCAATTAGGCTAGGCGTAAAGCGGTGATAGAACATTGATGATACGAATTTATGAATTTAACACATTGAATTTTGCCTCTGGTACATTAGAAATATAGTGAACTGGAATTTAGTTAGATTTTCTTCTAACCGGCTAGGTTGGGTTTGCTTTCGGGCGGACGTACGTCTGCTGCATGGTCGTCTGCTCACGTGATCGGTACACGCCCATTTACATTAGGTCATCGATAACAAATTGGAATGCACGTGTAGTATGGCAAATTATTTTTTTTTGGTCGAAAGCATGCATATTCCCGGGGATTTGTGCGGGGTTTATTGGACTCACCGAGTCTCAATTATACCCTTCCATAGCTTTAAATTTCATTTAAATCACATTTTTCCTAATTTCAAATAAATACTAGGGGAATTAAAATCATTTCAAAACCCCTGTTTTCATGTGTTAACCAATGGGAGCTGGAAAGCCAAAAGCATGCATATTCCCGGGGATTTATGGGGGGTTTATTGGACTCATCGATCCTCAATTATACGCTTTCAGAGCTTTAAATTTCATGTAAATCACATTTTTCATAATTTCAAATAAATACTATGGGAATTAAAATCATTTCAAAACCCCTGTTTTCATGTGTTTACCTATGGGAGCTGGAAGGCCAAAAGCATGCATATTCCCGGGGATTTATGGGGGGCTTACTGGACTCATCAAGCCTTCATTATACCTTTCCAGAGCTTTAAATTTTATGTAAATCACGTTTTTTATATTTTCAAATAAAAATTATGGGAATTATAATCACCCTAAAATTTCTTGTTTTTGCGTGTTAACCTATGGCAGGCAAGACGTTTTTGGTCAAAAGCATGCATATTCCCGGGGATTTATGGGGGGTTTACTGGACTCATCAAGCCTTCATTATACCTTTCCAGAGCTTTAAATTTTATGTAAATCACGTTTTTTATATTTTCAAATAAAAATTATGGGAATTATAATCATCATAAAATTCCTTGTTTTCGCGTGTAAACCTATGGCAGGAGCGACTTTTTGGGGGTAAAAAGCATGCATATTCCCGGGGATTTATGCGGGGTCTATTCAACTAGTTGAGTCTTAATTATACATTTTCAGAGTCTCAAATTACATGTAAGCAACATTTGCACTAAATTCAAGATAATACTAGAGGAACTGTAATCATTTTTAAAATCCATGTTTTCACGTGTTAACCCTATGGCAAATGACTCTGTCAAAAAGCAAATTTTATTCAAGGCACATTTTTCAAAATTTTGATATAATTCTGCGGGAATTATAATCATTCAAAAATTCCCGTTTTTGCGTGTTAACCTATGGGAGATAGAAGGCCAAAAGCATGCATATTCCCGGGGATTTATGCGGGGTCCCTTGCACCTTTTGAGCCTTCATTAAGCCTTTTCAGAGTCTCAAATTACATGTAAGCCACATTTGCACTAAATTCAAGATAATACTAGAGGAACTGTAATCATTTTTAAAATCCATGTTTTCACGTGTTAACCCTATGGCAAATGACTCTGTCAAAAAGCAGGCATGATCCAAGGGATTCATATCGGCATTTATTGACAAAAAAGGTTCAAGAAATGTTTTTTTAACTATCCATCCTTTTTCTCGTGCAAAAATCAGACTTGAAAAAGATAGAGTAAGATATGAAATATCAAGAAAAAGTGAGACATCTTTTCACGTGTTATACCTATGGAGAACGTATTTTTCCGAGTCTGTTTTTAACACAGCAAAGTATGCCTCCAAAATGTACTACGGAAGTAGGTCAGAGTAATCTGTCTTGATACTATTTAAAGTCTTTGGTCTTACCCAAACTAAAGAGTTTAAATACGAAGAGTGCTCAGTGCCGAAATAAAGCACGCGTATATATATTGTGGTACATGTCGATCGGCCACACACGTATACACACACGGCCCAGAGGGAAAGGTTATAGTCTTAATCAAGACGTTTGTATTTTTGTATTTTCTTTATTTTTTTCTTCTTTTTCTGGACAGCGCTTTTGCCTTTTGGTAAAGCCGTAACTAAAGGGCATAATCTTGATATTGTCCCTTCAAATACAAACTTATGTCCCAAAACAGATAGGAATCAACTCTAACTGCACCACATATGAATTTGTCATGTTCACTTAACGCGAACCGGTCGTGATCCCCGATCTTTCGACAGAAATTTGGCGAAAACACGTCCTTTTCGGCACATTTTAAATCATATCTCGAGAACCGCGCAAGATTTTTCATGGGGGCAAACGGTTTATAAAACTTTGATTAATTCTACATCTCATGATATCAGTTATTTTTTAATTGAATGAAAAAAACCGCCGTCTATTTTCGACTGAAAATGCATGGTTTCATGCTTTTTGTGTGAGGAGAAGCACTTTTTTGCACTCATTGCTCTCGTATTCCTCCTATAGCTTCTGACTTACGTGTCAAAATGTATGGGGGCAAAGACTAGCAAATAGCCAAGATGTTACTCTTTCTTGTGATATCAGATTCGTCCTGATTGGTCGAAAAAAACCGCCGTCTATTTTGCATAATTAAAAAGAAACATAGCAAAAAAGATGTCATGTATATAAAGCACGTACAGTATGTAATGCTGCGTATATGTAGGCTCGATTTGGACTGTGCCATTGTAAAACGGGGTGCATCAATCCAATGTGTGTGTTGAACGACCGTGAATGCGAATTGAGCAGTCGTTACAGCTGTGGAGTGATATGTTGCATACCATGGATGAAATGGATGAATCATGTCGAATGAGAAAGTGTAAAATTCTTCCTTCCCGCGTACGCACTGTTGTGTACTCGGAGTGAGATTCGTAAATAGCAGCTCTTCTGTCCCTCCCTTCTCCGTTGCCCCCCATTGCTATAATAGAACAGCCGCGAACAAAACACCGATTTATACAGAGCAATGACCTGGACCACCCAGCTGATCGAGCGCGTACTCGAGTCGCGTTTGTATCAGGTTTGTATGTGCGCACAGCTGACTAAAGCAGAATTAAACCTTCAAATTATGTGAACAAATCAGGGGGTGAGAAATTCATATGGGAGGAGAGGGAGAGAGTTGGGAGGGGGAGGGGGGGGGGGGGGCTCGGACTAGATGTTATTTGCTATGAAATTTCTATTAATAATATCTGATGGGGGGGGGGGGTGTCCAAACATGTTCCCTGATATTAAGCTCTATATGAGCAAACACTGCGATATCTGACGGGAATGTCGAGAAAAGTTATTTAAAAATAATAATGTGCTTTCTTTATTTTTCTATTTTATACATCAGAATATTTCATTTGATATGATTTATGGAAATTATAGGGATTATAGACCTGCAATGTAATTTTATTAGCCTTATTCTTTTAAAATTCAAGACAGAAAAGGCTTTAATAAAATGAGATTGCGTGCGAGCACTTCCTTATATAAATATAAAGATTACATTAAGAGTGGCGTATCCAAGATTATATATCCAGGAATGTACGTGCCCCTATGTGCCAGCCAAAACCAAATCTGACATATCTTAGTTACACATCGAATGAAAGGAAATTTGTACCCCCCCCCCCCCCCCCAGCACAGAAAGAATCTGAAAACTGTGATAATTTGTTTTCCTTGCTTGTCCTAAAATTCAAAATAGAATGCATCTGCTGATTTTTTTTTGTTCGTCAGGCGTGAGCCTCCCCCGTCTCCCTGCATTCCTGGATACGCCACCAATATAACCAACTTACCGTAAGTTATTTGTAATATTCTGCTGTAGAAATGTGAGACGACAGGCGAAGAAAACAGTATAGGGGCTTGCTCCGAAGCCATCACCAACGCAATAGGGCCTTTACCGATTGTACGAAAAGGGGGATGGCCTCCGTGTTTTGAATTGAATTAACTAGTAACCAACAATATAGCAGCTGATGATATAATTGATTTATTACCAGTCCTATTCTGTCTTTGTAGGAATATCCCATTACTTTTGCCCCAGCTCTCTTTGTCTCTCTCTCCTCCCCCCTCTCATTTTTCTCATACTCTCTTTTCTCTCTTACAACCGATCTGTAAAAAATGACTCCAATAGAATTGAGGAAAAAATAATGATCTCTTATTTTTTTATTTGTGTTTTTATTAGAAAATCAACAGAAATCACAACAATTACAAGTGATTTACATGATTAAAAACAAAATCACTGAGCAAAAAAACAACAAAAAACAACAAAAACAAACAGTAAAAATAAAGCAATTAGAACAAAATTTAAAAAATATTAAAAAATAAAAATGATCTCTTATTGCTTCCCCTCCCCCAATCTTTCAATTTAATGAGATCGACCACCAACACTATGCAATCATATTCTTCACATCCATGACAGAATAGCAGGGGCGGATCAAGAGGGAGTGAATCGGCCGCGGCCCCCTTCTTGAAACCCAAGTTGGCATATACGGGCTGAAACCCAACTTGGCATATACGGGCTCTTGCCTAAATTGTGAAAAAAAACCCGGATCGAGCACCAAATTTAGTTTGGAAGCCCAAGAGCCTAACAATGTCGTTCTATTAACCCTCCGAGAAAAAGGCCCACCCCGCAAGACTGACGTGACAGTCCGGGCATGGATCAGTGGCGGATTTAGGAGGCTTTTAAATAAAATTGTATCCCCCTTTTAGAACTGATAACTTTTTTTGCTTGTCAGAGAATTATGGAGGAAAACTGGACTCATAATATCTGATACCCTACACCCCTCCACTGAGCGACTTTCGGAGGGTTGGCGAGAAGAAAATTTTTTGCCAAGCCTAGATAGTGCAAGACACCTATCATGTCCATGCACCTATTCCACTCAGCTATTCCATGCTGCTTGCATGAACATCAGCCATTAGGCTAGGCGTAATGCGGTGATAGAACATTGATTATACGAATTTATGAATTTAACACATTGAATTTTGCCTCTGGTACATTAGAAATATAATAGTGAACTGGAATTTAGTTAGATTTCCTTCTAACCGGCTAGGCTGGGTTTGTTTTCGGGCGGACGTACGTCTGCTACATGGTCGTCTGCTAGTGCACGATCTCATTGGATGTCGTCACTCACGTGATCGGTACACGCCCACATTAGGTCATCGATAACAAATATTGGAATGCCCGTGTAGTATGGCAAATTATTTTTTGGGGTCGAAAGCATGCATATTCCCGGGGATTTGTGGGGGGTTTATTGGACTCATCGAGCCTCAATTATACCCTTCAAGAGCTTTAAATTTCATGTAAATCACATTTTTCCTAATTTCAAATAAATACTAGGGGAATTAAAATCATTTCAAAACCCCTGTTTTCATGTGTTAACCAATGGGAGCTGGAAGGCCAAAAGCATGCATATTCCCGGGGATTTATGGGGGGTTGCTTGGACTCATCGAGCCTCAGTTATACCCTTTCAGAGCTTTAAATTTCATGTAAATCACATTTTTCATATTTTCAAATAAATACTAGGGGAATTAAAATCATTTCAAAACCCCTGTTTTCATGTGTTAACATAATTATGGGAGCTGGAAGGCCAAAAGCATGCATATTCCCGGGGATTTATGGGGGGTTTACTGGACTCATCAAGCCTTCATTATACCTTATCAGAGCTTTAAATTTCATGTAAATCACATTTTTTACATTTTCAAAGAAAAACAAAGGAAATTATAATCACCCTTAAATTCCTTGTTTTTGCGTGTTAACCTATGGCAGGCGAGACCTTTTTGGTCAAAAGCCCTGATAGCAGAAAGTGTTAAAAAATGACGTGATATTTACGTCGTGGTTTTCGTCTTTTTTACGTCCTGTAATTACGTCAATAAGACGACAACTTGCACCAACGCAAGACGTCAAGAGGACGTCTTATTTTGACGTCATATCTACGTCTTCATTCCTCTTCCCTGATAGCAGAAAGTGTTAAAAATGACGTGATATTTACGTCGCGGTTTTCGTCTTTTTTACGTCCTGTAATTACGTCAATAAGACGACAACTTGCACCAACGCAAGACGTCAAGAGGACGTCTTATTTTTACGTAATCTCTAAGTCTTGTACACTGCAAAAAGTAAAGTGCTACTTTTAGGGGCATCATGGCATGTATAGGCCTAGTGACTGCACCTGAAATGCTGTTTATAGCACTTGTAGTGTGCTAATTTACCAGCAAAAAAAAATGTGACCGTGGCGAGCCTCGAACCAGGTTCCGCTGATTGAGAGGCGCTGACGTTACCGATGGACTAACGAATGCTTTTTGCAATACAGTTTAGTCATGGGAGTCAAGTAGATAACATGAACTATGTGGTGTCGTAAATTCACTATGTAACAATAATGATCTGCTCTAAATCGTACAATGTGAGTTAGTCTAGTGGTAATGCCAGCAATTCTCGGTCAGCGGACCCTGGTTCGAAGCTCGCCCAAATCATTTTTTTTTAATGAATGTTTAGCAGTTTAAAGTAGAACACTGATGATTTTAAATATTGGCTTAATACTTATTATTGCATAGATGGCATAAATTAAACAAGGTTATCCAAATTTAAAGCTTGTAAACATTTGAATTAATGATTATTATCAATTATAAAACGGTAAAATACAGCCCCCGATATAGCAGCTGAAAAGCTCCTTGAACGCTGCTGAGATGTGTGACGACACAAGAGGGGCGAGTCCTGTCTAAGCAGACGATGTCCCATAACATTATACACATTTTTCAGTGCCTGTTTTGTCATCTCCTCTTCACTTATTTCTCTTACTTGACTAGCGTCAGTCTTAATGTTAGTCTGTTGCCTCACTCTTAACTTTGTGTATGGTATTATTTTGATGAAAAATGCAGCGTTAAAAAAATAAAGGAATCAGTCACTTGTAAACAAAATAAGACGCCATTGTATTTTCAGCTGCTTGCACCGCGGCATGTTCGGCGTTTCAAGAGGGAACGAATACCATCCAGCTATTATTCGCAGGGCTTTTCAATTTGAAAATGGGGTTTATTTCATTGATCATTGACCCTTCTGTGTATTTACAATCAAACGGTTTTAGTTATCAGAATCAGTTCACTTTCCCTTTTCGAATGGTGTGAAATAAGGTCATGTTTAAATGTACCAAACTCTTTATAATTTGATAAATAATTGCATTGCAATTACGTTCATTCATTATAGGACGTCGTCTGCTTAAGCAGGATCGATCCCTCGTATGACGACATAAAAACATCGCTATATTTCTGGCGAATCCTCGGATATTCCACATGCCGAGAAGAGCTTTTATTTATGTTGTTTTTATAATCATCATATACGCAGTTGACATAAAACTTATACGATTGCCATCTGTAAGCTTCCCAATTTCTAGTGATACATTAATTGCCATATTTGTGATTTTCTTGAGTGTTCTACTTTAAGGAGCCGGTCCAGCTCCCGTGAAAGTGCTGAAATAGCACGCTGTGTGCATTCAATAGCACTCTGAGTGCAGTCCCTATGCATGCCCTCAAAAAGTGCTATATACAGCACTTCAGTTTTTACAGTGTACAGATGACGTCAAAATAAGACGTCCTCTTGACGTCTTGCGTTGGTGCAAGTTGTCGTCTTATTGACGTAATTACAGGACGTAAAAAAGACGAAAACCACGACGTAAATATCACGTAATTTTTACCACTTTCTGCTAACAGGGAGCATGCATATTCCCGGGGATTTATGGGGGGTTTACTGGACTCATCAAGCCTTACTTTTCAGAGCTTTAAATTTTATGTAAATCACGTTTTTTATATTTTCAAATAAAAATTATGGGAATTATAATCATCCTAAAATTCCTTGTTTTCGCGTGTAAACCTATGACAGGAGAGACTTTTTTGGGTAAAAAGCATGCATTTTCCCGGGGATTTATGCGGGGTGTATTCAACTAGTTGAGTCTTAATTATATATTTTCAGAGCTTTAAATTTTATTCAAGGCACATTTTTCAAAATTTTGATTTAATTCTGCGGGAATTATAATCATTCAAAAATTCCCGTTTTTGCGTGTTAACCTATGGGAGATGGAAGGCCAAAAGCATGCATATTCCCGGGGATTTATGCGCGGGGTCCCTTGCACCTTTTGAGCCTTCATTAAGCCTTTTCAGTCAAATTACATGTAAGCCACATTTGCACTAAATTCAAGGTAATACTAGAGGAACTATAATCATTTTTAAAATCCGTGTTTTCACGTGTTAACCCCAGTGGGGTCTGTCCTCATTGCAAGGGGGGTATCATGCGTGACCAAAGACTCACCAAAAGCACCCTAAGCAAGTATTTACGTGGTGTCAAAACATAAGTATGATTACCCGTGATTGGGTAATTTGCTACCCTAAGTACCGGTAAGTAATAATTGTTTTTACTACCCCTAAGCAAGTAATAGCGATTTGTTATAAGTAAAAACATTTTAGTTTCCTTGCATGAGGTCCTTGATCAGGCATAGTCTGAATAATTTGTAAATTCTAACCTACAAAGTGCATGATCCAGGATCCAGGAGCATGATTACAGGACAGTCGTGAAACTTCACATCAATCAACATCCATTTAATAATTAATCCAAATAGTGATCGGGCCCCACTGAGTCATGAGATGATTGAGGCGTGCGCGTACATACATGGCGCGCTATATCCCTACGATAGAGTTACATTGCAATATAATGATAAGGTCCTATAAGGACTGTAACTCTATGCGCTACGCTAGCGCTCAGTGAACTGTCGCGAGAGCTCAGAGTAGTGCATGCACGGACTACGAGTGCAGTACATGTGGGAATCTGTGTAATATACGACGTACGCATATGCGCGCAAACGTGCGAAACGGGAGCAATTTGACCTGGACCACGGCCTCGGAACTTTGGTGGATATTTTTGATATATAATTCACGGGATACTTCAGCTAAAATTGTGATTTTAACTTGTTCTAGTGTTGAAGTACGTAAGCTGATTTATTTATGACCCTAAATGCGTAATTCATCACTTTGGAAAATATACCCTTTTTCTTGATTTTTGGCGATTTTGAGACCCTATTCACGTTACATACGTAACGTGCCTGATCGTGATTTTTTGGTCACGCATGATACCCCCCTTGCAATGAGGACAGATCCCCTGGGGTGTTAACCCAATGGCAGATGACTCTGTCAAAAAGCAGGCATGATCCAAGGGATTCATCTCGGCATTTATTGACAAAAAAGGTTCAAGAAATGTTTTTTGAACTATCCATCCTTTTTTTCGTGCAAAAATCAGACTTAAAAAAGATAGAGTAAGATATGAAATATCAAGAAAAAGTGAGACATATTTTCACGTGTTATACCTATGGAGAACGTATTTTTCCGAGTCTGTTTTTAACACAGCAAAATATGCCTCCAAAATGTACTACGGAAGTAGGTCACAGTAATCTGTCTTGATACTATTTAAAGTCTTTTACTATCTATGAACAGGCGCCAGCTAGCTAGCTAGGCGCAGGCGCAGGCTAGGCATAATTATGTATACGGTACCGGCGGCGTCTTTTTTTTTTTTAACCAAGCCTAGGCAGAAACCCCTTTTTGAAGACTTTGAAACAGACGACAAGTATCGGACTTGTATTTTCTAAACCCTAACCCTAACCCTAACCCTAACCCTAACCCTAATAAGCAAAAGAAAATTTCGTAATATAATCTTCTGCCGAGGTTCGAACTCGTGGTTCCTTCACCAAGAGAGGACTGGATTATCAGATGGCGCCACACAGAACAGCTGCTCGATGCCCTTGCTCGTTTTATTATATAGCTAAAATTCGTTTTCATGAATATTCATGCCGATTAGTCTTGACGGAATAAACCGTATTAGTATGAAAAAATGCGAAATCTGCCTAGGCTTGGTTACCAAAAAATTACACGCGTACCGGCGACCGTGCTTTCATGAAGACCCATATCGGAACCGTTTCCCGACCCTGCGTCATGAATATTCATGAAAAAATGCGAAATCTGCCTAGACTTGGTTACAAAAAAAAAGACGCATACGGTACAGAGAACCGAACACTGACCTCTACCACCTGGACGGATCATCGCCCATTCCCGCGCGTGCGAGCACTTTTTTTTTTTTTTTTTTTTTTTTATTTATGTTTTTATTGAAACAATGGATAACATATGTACAAAGAAATAAATATGAGCATAATAAAAAAAAAAGTAGAAGAAGAAGAAAAAAAAAAAAAAACAAAAAAAAAAACAAAAAAAGAGGTACTGTCACTGAACATAGCTGAATACATGGTATACTACACTCGGGTCATGGCTTACAGGGAAAATACAGACTCTAGCATCATATATCAAATACAAACTTTTGAAAATGTAGTCTCATCTTATTATTCTTGAGAGCTATCAGGTATTCTGATTTATATTTAATCTTAAAAAATGACAAAGCAGATTGAAAGTTTGGTTTTTCCTTTCTGAATTTACAACGATAAATATAAAAACGTGTGCACAAAAGAAAGAAGTTTATACATAAATAATTTTGTTGGTCTTTGCTACAACCAAAAAGTCTTTGAAAGGATGAGAGTTGTACCCGTGTCCCTAATTTCGAACTCAAAAGTTTTTCCAAACATTTCCAAAGAGGATTTACAACTACGCATTCAACCATAAAATGCTGAATAGAGTCATTTGATTGATTACAGAGACTGCATAATTCAGTGTCAGACCTCTTAATTTTATGCAGAAAATCGTTAGTGGATATAGCCTTATGGAAAGTTTTAACATAAAAAGACCTTAGTTGGGTTTCAATTGTGCACTTGAGATTATTCCTGTGGACCAACGTCCATTCTTCATCATTTAAATCTATACCAAAAATGTCATTCCACCTTCTGCTTCTATCCTTGGGTAACAGTTGGTCCTTAAAGATTGAATAAGAAAATTTAGAGAGACTATTACAAGTGAATAACTTACTAACCACTAAAACATATGGGTCCCTTGAGTCACTGGACCACGTTCCAAACAAAGGGATAGACTTGATAAGGAAAGAATACTTCCTTCTATCACGAATTGAAATATTAAATTCCAATACCAATTCAAAAAACTCCTTAAAGCGATTACCATCAAACATCAAATCCTGTACTGTTTTAATACCTTTATCATACCACTCCGAATAGTAAAAATATTTCTTTGTTTTCAAACAAATATTCTTATTAAACCACAACACATCCATTTTGTGCATCTCTCTTAAATTCATGTTGGCCAACAATCTACTTCTAAACACATACCAGACCTTAATGGTTTCCCCCAGCTGGAAATTTACATTCTTTAAAAGATTGTCAGGAGCACTTGCTCTAAATAAAATGAAAGGGTCTGTATGGAAATCAGTGAGACTTTTCATTTCAATTTGTTTCCAATCACTTTTAAAATCTTCATTCAACATGTGTCTTGACCAAACCAACTTTTGGGCCAGGGCAAATGATCTGATATCTAACATTTTCAAGCCACATTGGTCATATTCATTGTACAAATATTT
The DNA here is from genome assembly GCA_025617745.1 of Heliocidaris erythrogramma. NCBI lineage: Eukaryota > Metazoa > Echinodermata > Echinoidea > Camarodonta > Echinometridae > Heliocidaris > Heliocidaris erythrogramma. The sequence continues at coordinate 43,380,879 of CM046853.1, forward strand.
TCGTTTTATCCTATCATTGCCGCCTGACCAAATGAATTTAAAAAAAGAATATTCAAGCTTTTTGAAAAACTTTTCAGGAATATGAATACACAGAGTAGTAAACAAGAACAACAGTTTGGGCAATACAAGATTTTTCACAACAGTTATCTTCCCTATAAGGGACAATGATCTTGAACGCCAGCAATTCAAGGTCTGTTCGATATTCCCCAATCTCTGATTATAATTCAGTTCAAAAAGCAAATTTAAGTCCAAAGAAAACTTTATTCCCAAACAAGAAAAAGTTGAATTGTTCCAAACCAGTCCCTTTTCACTAAAAGGTTTTTCTCTGGATTTTTTTAGAGATCCCAACCAAATCCCTTCACTTTTCAATATATTAACCTTACAACCAGAGAAGGCCCCAAATTTCTCCAAAGTATCAAATAAATTATTAATTGACTCCAAATCTCCATTTAAAAAACAAGTTGTATCATCAGCGTACATACTAACTTTATGTTCAACTTCCCCAATTTGTACACCTTTTATTAATGGATTGCTTCTTATTGAAATACCCAATATTTCTATTGCTAGAAGAAAGAGGTATGGGGATATTGGGCAACCTTGAAATATTCCTTTTTCCAAGTGGACTGTTGATGACAGGTAGCCATTATTTAAAAAAAAACATAGCTGCTTCTGTTATTATAAAAACATTTAATCCAAGTTAAAAAATCATGACCAACATCAAAACGTTCCAGGACCTTATACAAATATTCATGTTCAACACTATCAAATGCTTTCTCTATGTCTAATAGTAATAGAGCACCAGGAACATCATGAGCATTAGTGTAATCAATCAAATCAATAATTAAACGTATATTATGTGCTATATTCCTACCTTTCAGAAACCCAGACTGATTATTATGTATGACATCTAGCAGAAATGACTTTAATCTCAAAGCAAAACATTTAGCAATTATCTTATAATCAACATTCAATAAGGAAATCGGTCTGTAGTTTTTAGCATACATTGGGTCCTTATTATTTTTTGGCAAAAGAGAAATAATTCCGTTCCTTTGTGACTGAGACATAAAACCCTTTTCAAAGGAAAAAGTGTATGAATCTATTAAATAATCATAAATATCATTAAAAAAGACAACGTAAAATTCCTTGGGCAGGCCATCCAAGCCAGGGCATTTATTTGCTGGCATTGACTTAATTGCATTAAATATTTCAACTTTTGTTAATGGTTGATTGAGTTTTTCTTTTTGATCATTTGAAAATATTGGAATTTCTAGTCCCTCAAAAAAATGATCTGCTTCTTTGCTAGAATCCTCAGACCAATGTGAAGAATACAATGTAGAATAAAAACCATGTAATTCTTTCATGATATTCTGAGGGTTCACTATTAGAGAACCATCTGCATTTTTCAACATATAAATATTTTTCTTTTCTGTATGTCTCTTTTCAAGATTACAGAAGTATTTAGTGCTCTTCTCACCTTCCTCAGCCCACTTGGCACGGGACCTAACTATAGCACCAGCTGTTTCAAAATCATAAATATCTTCTAACTTTTTTTCTAAACTACCTAAAAGTTGCATTTTTTCATTACACTCTGGATCATTTTGTGTCTTAGTCAGCATTTGTCTTAAAACTTCGATTTCTGCTTCCAATTTACATTTATCCTTCATTCTCTCTTTCTTTTTCCTTGCTGAGTATTCCATGCAATAACCTACTATAGTGCTCTTAAAAGAGTCCCAGATGACATGGGGGTTACAGGATGAATTAGCATGGTCCTGCTTAAAGTCATTAATCTTAACTTTAATATACTTTATAAAATCTGCATCTCTCTGAAGTAAATGGCAATTTAATTTCCAATAACCTCTGCCCCTTTTGGGAACTCCAATAGATAATTCTACTGTGACCACAGAATGGTCCGATGCCAGACCATGAGATATAGAACTGCTTAAAATATTTGCCAAGATACTGTTTGACACAAATAGATAATCAAGTCTCGAAAGGGCAATAGGATTTTGTTGATGTCTTGTAAATACCCTGTCTGTGGGATGCTTTAATCTCCAAGTATCATTCAAATTATATTCATCTATTAAAAAGGAAAAAATACTTCTTGATCTTGAATTACTATGTTCAGCACAAGAGCCTTGATAGTCCAAGGGACCCATGGCTAAATTCAAATCACCACCTAGAACAACATTTGTTTGATCGCTATCATCAAAATTTGAAAACAAATCCAAGAAAAAATTGGGGTCGTCCTGATTAGGAGCATACACGTTTATTATCCTTAACTTTAATTTTCCTATTAAAGCATCCAAAATAATGACTCTGCCATTTCCATCTGAATATACATGAGATATTGAAGCATTTAATCCTGGTTTGAAAAGGATTGCTACACCTCTACAGTTCGAGGTAGCACTATTAACATATAATTCTCCACCCCACTCTAATTTCCACATCTGCAAATTTTCATCAAGAGAATGAGTTTCTTGGAGCAAAATTATATCATCATCTCTTTGGTGCAAAAATCTGAATATCTTTTTCCTTTTGAATCTGTCCTGAAGCCCTCTACAATTGAAAGTAGTTATTTTGAGAGACATTTATTACCATTCCTAAAATAAAAAAAAAATTTCCCAGATGCATATTTCACAATTGAATTTACAATGAATACCATAATGAAAATAAAACCAGATAGCCATACTGTGCTCATTATAGAGCTATCGACCCACTGAGTAAACGTGTGACAGTAACCAAAAATAAAAAGAAAAAGGAAACATATAAAAAAATTGGAAAGCAAAAAAGTTTGGCAGTCAATGTTCAAAAAAGGGTAGCATAAGGTAATCATAAAGACCAGTTATGGGATAAAGCTGTAAAATGATTGAACACCTTACTAAAATGTTTGTCATAAACTCTACACTGGCCAACTTCCTCCATGGCAAGAAATTAAACCTCAGGGCTTATCAAGCGGCCGTTGGCATCTCTGATTCTGATGGACGCAGGATAGACAAAGAAAGCTTTGATGCCTTTTGCCCTCAGCTCCTTCAACTTTGGCAGATTCTCCCTCCTCATATGCTGTACTCTTTTACTGTAGTCATCTGCAACATACATTTTTGCTCCTTCCGTTTTTTCCTTGAACACTTCAATCAGCTTCTTCCGGGCCGCTTCTTTCTCTCTGTACATCGAGAATCCAACGTGGATTGGTCGGGGTTTTCCCCGAGCCTTCTCAGCGGCTGCCGGTCGACCAGAGCGATGTGCACGCTGAACAGCTTTTGGGCCGGCAGCACCGGCGAGGAGATCTTCTACATACCGCAAACAATCTCCCTTTTCTGCTCCTTCTGGTGCACCCCCCCCCCCCCCCCCCCAGATCACGACGTTGTTGCGGCGACTTCTGTTTTCCAGATCATCGATTTTGGCATTTGCCTCCTCTAGCGCTGTTTTTAACATACAAATATCATCCTTTGCATTATCCACGTCAAACTTTAACATCTGTTGGGCTTGAAGTATTTCTGCAAACCTCGCCTCCTGCCGCTGCTCAAATTCTATGAACCACAGTGGGGCTGTGCTACGCGACCCCGAACCCGCCATGTTCGGCTGATTCGAGCTTGTCAAGGAGGGTCGAGAAACTTCAGGATTTTTCGCTTGTTTTTTCTTTACAGGAGAGTTTTCCACACTTGGTGGGTCACGAGACTTTGGACGGCCATTCATTGTTCATAAGTGAGCATAAAAGTAAATCAAAAGCTGAATTTAAACCGGTGAAATTTGAAAAATAAGCGAGCTTACCCACGACACGTGCGTCCACTACACATCCGCCATGCTTCCTCGCGCGTGCGAGCACTTGAAGTGGGCGCGGCCATGTTACTCTTCCGAGAGCGATGTGGTTTATTACACGTTACGCACTGAACATACGGTATCTGTCTGAGCGTTTTGACCATTAATAACATTACTTGGCGAGTTCAACGAGTTGTATACCGTAGTTATTAAGCTAAATACATGTTGTTCACATTTATCACATCTCACGAATTAAGACAAAAACTTTTACCTTAATAACAAGTACTTTTTCAAAGAATTAATAAATTTACTATCTTTGACCAGTAGGATAAAGTTAAAAAAAAAGGGGGGGGGGGGAGTATAATCATTGAAGGCAAAGGTAGGAATAAAATATCAGGTGTAGAGGAAGAGGTATCCTTAGATTTTCTTGAGGGGCAACTTTCGCTCTGATGCCAAGTTTGTTAATTCTCATAATTGTGAACATACATGTACCTTAATTTATTTAAAAGAGAAATATGAACCTCGAAAATTCGGCCATTTTAGTTCTCAACCCCCCCCCCCCCCCAGCGTACCGGGGGGGGGGGGGGAGCAAGGGGACAGACTGCCCCCTAACAGCTTTTGACCCAAAAAAAAGTATAGGCCTAAAGTGTGCCACCCCTTTCTTTTAGAGCTTTTATAACCTTTTTTAAAATTCTTTTTTGCTTGTCAGAGAATTATGGAGGAAAACGAAACCTCGCCCCCCCCCCCCCCCCCCCACGAGCGAATTTTGGAGGCCAAAAAAAAAAAAATTCTCTGAGGGCTAGCTAAAAAAAAAATAATCACCTCCCCCCCCCCCCCCCCCAAAAAAAAAAAAAAAAATGTCGTCAAATCTTGTCTTTCACCTTTTCTCATCTTTTTTTCCTCCCTCTCTTTTTTATCTCTCTCTCTCTCTCATACTCACGTCCTGGTTTATTTTGGAGGAAAAAAAATTCTTGGAGGGCTGGCTACCCCCCCCCCCCCCCCCCTATTCATCAAATCTTATCTTTCACCTTTTCTCATCTTTTTTCTTCCCTCTCTCTCTCATACACGCACCTCGATCACATGTCCTGGTTTATTTACCCCCCCCCCCCCCCCCAGTCACCCGTATGTTTGTCATTGATATAACGCGAGATGACCTTTATCATGTTCACATACGAATTTTAAATTACATATATCTTTCTTACAATCAAGATTTAAGGTGCAATTATTTGCACACGTCGATTCAGAAATACAGTTAGATTTTTTCACATTTTAATGAATATTTTCCTACATGCAGAAATGTGAAGAGTCTTAGAGATGTTTAAACATTGTCTTACTTCTTAAAGGTTCCCTTTTATGAAATTCTAATTCTTGGTATTTTGTACATGATACTCATCTAAATTGAAAAATGACATCCGTTTGCAATAAATACGTATCAAACTATTTTTAAAATAATATTTTCCCCAGGTATTCATGTCCAAAACAGTCTGCTAAGCTCCGCCCCCTTTTAAACCCCGAATTCTCGTTACGCGAGCATGATTGACGTGTGACGTCACAATCCGACATTGCCGATGCTTGTTTACAATATATCACATGTGCAAACTAATAGTCTATGGGCCAACGTAGACCCCCCTCCCCCCCCCCCCCCCCCCCTTAGGCACAATTTTTTGTGAAGTTTTCCTGGTAGCTAGGACCCTAGGCTATCAGAATCTGCCTGTTTGCCAAAGAGTTAGTGGTGGGTGTGGCCACCAGGGCCGTTACCATGGCAACGCATCAAGGAAATATAGGAATTTAATAAAATACCTAATATTTCTAATTCAGAAATTTGAAAAATGACCGGTAACCATCTATATATATGTATTTTGAGTTTCCTGATTGATTGAAACCAAAATCTAGGTCATTTAAAATCACGGTCATGTCAAAAAATGGCCGTTACTATGGAAACGGTAACATAAAAAGTTTATATTTTGGAAAAATATCTAAGCTTATCAGTATAAAATAGACAGAGAGGTGTCTACACAATCTTAGATTATATTTTTCTGTTAGCGAGGACCCTCAGCTCTCATAATCTGCCTGTTTTCCATAGAGTTCATGGTGGGCGTGGCCACTAGGGCCGTTACCATGGCAACACATAACAAAATACTGGAAATTAGAAAATACTGTATATTTGTCATTTAACCGCATAAAATATATAGTAAAGCCTCTATTATATGTATTTCAACCTGCCCCACTGACCCCAACTACAATCTGATCAATTTGAAGTCATGGGCGTGTAGAAAAGGGCCGTTGCTATGGAAACGGTCCCACAAAATGCTTATATTTGTGTAAATTATCTATGATTTATCAATACAAAAAAGAAAGCAACTGTCTGCACAATCTTAATTCATGTTTTTCTGTGAGCTAGGACCCTCAGCTCTCATAATCTGCCTGTTTTACAAAGATTTCATGATGGGCGTGGCCGCTAGGGCCGTTACCATGGTAACATAACGAAATACTGGAATTTAGAAAATACCGTATATTTGTCATTTAGCAGCATAAAATATACATGGTAAGGACTCTAATATATGTATTTTAAGCTGCCCCACTGATTCCAACCACAATCTGAGTCATTTGAAGTCATGGGCGTGTAAAAAAAGGGCCGTTGCTATGGAAACGGTCCCACAAAATGATGCTATTTGTGGAAAATATCTATGATTTATCAATACAAAAAAGAAAACAACTGTCTGCACAGTCTTAAATCATGTTTTTCTGTTAGCTTCCTATTTTACATAAAGTTGGTCGTGGGCGTGACCACTAGGGTTGTTACCATGGTAACACACGAAGGAATTGAATTTTAGAGAATACTATATATCTATAATTCAACATCACAAAAACAAGTTGTAACAATCTAAATATATGTATTTTGGGGTGCCCGTTTGATTGCAAGTAGAATCAGAGACATTGGAAGACACCGTCATGTCAAAACATGGATGTTGCTATAGAAACAGTATGATAAAAATTGAATATTTCTGTAACTAATTAACACAAAACAAAGAACAGGTGTATGTACACCCTAAAATGGTGTTTATCTATCTGTCAGCTAAATCTGAGTCATTGGAAGTCACCATCATGTCAAAACATGGTTGTTGCTATAGAAATGTTATGGTGAATTAATAAACATTAGTGAAAAAATATGTAACTATCCAATGCACTTTATAAAGTAAGGATCTCCACAACCTGAAATGATGTTTTTCCCCTGTACGTTAGCTAGGACCCTGGATATCATATCCTCCCTGACTGCCACAAAAGTGGATACTGGGCGACCACTCGGGCTGTTACCATGGTAATAAGATAGGAAATAACCTATATGTGTAATTCAACAACGTGAAAATATTTAGTAGGCATTACATCTATTTCAAGCAGCTCTTTTGAGTGCAATTTTGTTGTGTGCTTTCAAGGTCAGAGTCAGGTACACGATTATAATTCTTAGTATCCGTTTGGTCTCAAACTGACGCCGATGGTGGGTGTGAGCACCAGCCCCATTACTATGGCAACGCACCATCAAAATATTGGAAATTGTTTGAAAATTACATATACATATATATATATATATATTCTGTTTCAACAATAGAAAACAAAATATTGGTCTGGATATACATATCATAAACTTCCAGAGTTATGACACTAAATTACAGTCATAATCCAAATCACTTAAGGCCATAGTAATGTCAAAACATGGTTGTTGCCATGGTAGTATTATTATGAAAACTGAGCAATTTAAAAAAAAAAGGTGAGAGATTTTTGTTATTACACAGTAGCAATTATGTTGCAAAGACATTTTTTAATCCCCCAATGGGGGGACTGTTGCAGTAACAACAGCTGATCCTAACTGGTTAGCTGTACTTGAGTAGTTATGCTTCCACCTCTATGCCTTGCCATTGGGAGGGAGGCAAAGGAGGCTTAATAAATTGATTCACCTCAGTCACAGAATCTAATGTATTCATAAGATGATAAACTTGTCGGTCTGTAGCTAAACCTGCCTACTATAAATAAATTTGAGAAGATTGGAATAGAATTTAGCATACTTTTCCCTAATCCTACCCATAAGAAATCTGCATGTTCATTAAGGATTAACAGCATGGTCAAGGTGGTCTTAGGATTTGGACTTCATCAGAAAGAGGGCCAAAGAATTGAATTTTGGGTGCCTCATCATAGATCAAGTCCAGGACTTAAGTGTTGATACCTGACTGGAGTTTTTTATTTAAAAAAAAAAGGTATTCAAAAAAGTCACTGAGAAGGCCTGTGGTGCAATTGCAGCTCAGCATTCTCATGACTTGCATGATTGAGGTACATGTATATTAGCCATGGACTTGATGTGTTGGGGACCATAAGACCTGTAAGTTTACATATTAGTTGCCCTTACAGTTAAGCTGCAGTTCTTTTGGCTTTAGAGGAGATATGGCCTATAGTTTGTGAGATTGTTCCTCTAATACTATCTTGCCTTAAGCATGGTTGGATAAAGGATGGGGTATATTTTTGGCAGAGTTTAGTGGCTAAGTCCATAATATTTTGAAATTAGTGAACCCCAGGGGGTTTGTCTATTTATCTTTTACAGCTTTAAGGCGTTCTGCAGCCTTACTTGAACTGAGTATTCTCTTATTAAAACTATAAAATAGACTGATATGGTGAGGCACTCTTATCTGGCTTGAATCACAGGCTAAGAAGGTCATGGTGAGGAGATTATCCAACCCTCCTCCGGTTTGGTTTGGCAGAATAAAGTCAGAACTCAGGATGGAGATATAGGTGTCATCTATACCTCCACCACTATGTTAGAAGAGAATACATTTTTTTTTGCAATACTTGAGTAATGTCTCTATGGTTAGGATGAAAATGATGAGTGAATCCTCACTTCACCCTAGAGGGAATTCAAATTTACTTAGTATGGTTTGGTATGTAATTCTAAAGTCTGTCAATGCCTTATTGTATCTGTTCCTCATGATAACTCTGATGGGTAATCCTCAACCTCATCCAAAGTAGCGGGTGTTGCTGCAAGAGGAATTCTGCTGAAAATGTTCCGTACCTCTATCCCAAGGATGCTCTTTAACTTCTGATTCCTAGTGGCATCCATTTATAGAACTTCTTGAAGGGGCAAAGTGGAATACAAGTAGATCTCATTCATGTCAACTGGGTGTGGACACTTATGTACCTCAGTTATCATTTCACAGATGACTGTGAACTCAAAACCGACACATTAATTGCAGTTAGCAGTACAGTCAGAAATTAACTTTATAAAAATATATCATTACTAACATTATCTTTCGTTAGTAAACGAAGAAGCTTGACTGGGGAGGAATTTTTAATTTTTAATTTGTAAACAAATCTTTCGGCATATTACTCCCAGTGTTATCTGTTATCTTTCGTGTTGTGAAATCACAGAAATATGCCACTATTTTCTAAATATAGATTTCTCGATCATAATCTTCCTTAGCAGCGACCATATTTGAATATTTGGATATGATCATTGGGAATAAATGATTAACATTTTCAATGCAATCATTCAGGCTGCTTGAAATTTAGATATCTAGTATGTCTATACTGTTATATTGTTTTAAAATAATGTTAAACTAAAACAATGCCACTTTCTGAAATGCCAATAGATGCTTTTGGTGCTCACAGCCACAATACAACACCTACCAAGTGGTCAAAGTTAATACTGTAATACGACAGCACAGTAGATGAGAGTATCTATAAAAGTACAGTGGTACCTTTTTAAAATGAATTGGCTTATAAAATACAATGAATTTTCAGAAGCCTTGCATATCTATTTGAATATTTGCATCATCGTTTGTCATAGCAAGTGTCCTACCAGGCATGAACTTGAGGCCTCCAACCTGGAAAATATTTTTGATCTGGATTTGAACCAATAGGACAGTTGCACTTGTTTATAATTCATTATTTAGATACATAAATCATAAATATCCCTTTCTTAAAAATCAATATTCTTATCATTCTTTTCCTTTAGCAACGGCATATTTTTATATGACTGACCTAAACTAATTCGGCTTTTGATTGAAGTTAAAGGCGCAGCTTCAATTGTCTATAATTAGATGCCTACATTGTACTTCGTTACATTACAAATACATGGTGGAAGCACTGTGGTATATTGGTGAAGGCCTTTCACTCTCATACGAGAGCTCTTGGATTCGATCCTTGATCGGTGCTTACATCCCTGGACAAGGTGTTTTGCCCACATTTGTTTTGCTTGACCCAGATGTACGAAATGTGTACAAGGCAATGATAGTTGCAGGGTAGTAATATTACTGATGTGGTTATCCTGGGTAAGTAAGATCAATTTTATATTATTATCTATTATTCTAAAACTCTTGTTTTTTGGTGCCTTACCATGGTAGCTACCTTGACAGTCTCACCCACAACCAACTTTGTGGCTACTAGGAAGCTTTCGATTATGATAGCTGAGGGTCCTAGCTGACACCATTTTAAGCTGTATATACCACTTGTTCTTTGTTTTGTGTTGAAATATTCAATTTTTATCATATTGTTTCCATAGCAACAGCCTTGTTTTGACATGACGGTGACTTCCAATGACTCTGATTCTACTTGCAATCAAACGGGCACCCCAAAATACATATAGTTATATGGGTACAATTTGTTTTTGTGATGTTGAATTACAGATATATATAGTACTTTCTAAAATTCAATTCCTTGGTGTGTTACCATGGTAACAACCATAGTGGTCACGCCCACTACCAACTTTATGTAAAATAGGAAGAATATGAGGGCTGAAGGTCCTAGCTAACAGAAAAACATGATTTAAGATTGTGCAGACAGTTGTTTTCTTTTTTGTATTGATAAATCATAGATATTTTCCACAAATAGCATCATTTTGTGGGACCGTTTCCATAGCAACGGCCCTTTTTGACACGCCCATGACTTCAAATGACTCAGATTGTGGTTGGAATCAGTGGGACAGCTTGGAATACATATATTAGAGGCCTTACCATATATTTTATGCTGCTAAATGACAAATATACAGTATTTTCTAAATTCCAGTATTTCGCTATGTGTTAGCATGGTAACGGCCCTAGCGGCCACGCCCACCACCACTTTGATGTCAAACAAGCAAATTATAATAGCTGAGGGTCATAACTACACTGTTGGTCATAATGGTAGCATAATTTTGTTTCTACCTTTCGTACACTATAGGTTACATGTCGTTTTTCCGAAGGTTCGTTTTTCCGAAGGTTCATAATTCCGAAGGTTCGTTATTCCGAAGGTTCGTTACTCCGAAGGTTCGTTTTTCCGAAGGTTCGTTTTTCCGAAGGTTCTTTTTTCCGAAAATGAAATAGGGTTCATAATTCCGAAGGTTGGTATTCCCGAAAATGAAATGAGGTTCGTATTTCCGAAAATGAAAAAGGGTTCGTATTTCCGAAAATGAAAAAGGGTTCGTATTTCCGAAAATGAAATAGGGTTCGTATTTCCGAAAATGAAAAAGGGTTCGTATTTCCGAAAATGAAAAAGGGTTCGTATTTCCGAAAATGAAATAGGGTTCGTATTTCCGAAAATGAAAAACGGTTCGTATTTCCGAAAATGAAAAAGGGTTCGTATTTCCGAAAATGAAAAAAGGTTATAAATTCAGAAAATATGGCGTCAATCCGTATTTCGGATAGGGAGGAGGGGAAAGACGGCCAAGTGTAAAGATATTCATTTCGTACTCAATAATCATAACAATGATGATAACAATTATAATAAAATCCAGAGAAATAGCCATTATATTATCGTAATTCCTATCAATATTGTCATTATTATTATTATGATTATTATTATAATTATTATTATTATTAACATCATTATTGTTATTATTATTAATATTATTATCATTGTTCCTATTATAATAACCAATATTTGTGAGCGAGCGTAGAGAGCGAGCGCCTCAGGAATACATGTTTCATTTCTCATAAAATGATATTACTTCGGTGATTAAAATACATACTGATGTATTGAAGAAAGTGAATGATCGGATTCCGGATTAAATTTGCTACAACGAAATTGGCTTGAAGTTATTTATATAATGTATATACCGCTTTGGAAAATGAGACACACCAAAGTTCCAAGTAGATCTTTACAAGCAGAAAATGGCCACGTAATGTTTTTGAAAGGGGAGCTGATGCCTCTTGGCAGAATATCATATTCCCCGTTTCTACAATTTGCAAGCGAGCGAAGCGAGTTAGAAAAAAACATAAAACCCTTTTTTTTTATTGTAATGGAAATGCAATTTCGCCATCAAAAGACAAATATAGAACATGTATTAATGAGCCATGAATAATATAACTTAACTGCTGCCGAATATGGAATATTTAGGCACTTCACTCGCCCTAATGAAGGGTGTTCCCTGTCCCAAACTATTCCGTTTCTAAATCTTACGCGCTAGTGAGCAAGTAAAAAAAAGGAGATATTGTCTATAGAATAATGATTTTGTTACCAGATAATCCAAACAACGATAACATTTTGAGTACCTTCCCGCCCACAGATAAGGATAGCCGACCATCTCGCTTCCCAAAATAAAAGGATGTTCGGGAACCACGCTGCTGGATTCCAGCGAGCCAAACATTGACACTTTATTCTCTTTAAGACATGTAAGATGTAATTACTTCGTCAACATTCAACATAAATTGTGATTAAAAAAATACTATGAAAAGTGTATACTAAAAATAAGGTGGGGGCGTCCTGCATCCCTAGCCCTCAGAGCCATCTATTACAGAGTTTGGCCAACTCGGCTCCATGTAGGTAGCAATATGGCGCTTGTTGCTTTGTTAGGCAAGCACTAAACAAAGGAATATACGCCATGTTGTGCCCAAATAAACCGAGTTGGCCGAAGTCTGTAATATGGCTCTGTAGATGACTCTACAAGCCCTCCCCTCCGGTCCCCAAAACAACAACAGCAATAAAAACAATAGCATAATATTACAGAGAGTTCATAAAGGAGTCACTGCTATGTTTAATAAATAGCCTGGCAAGTAGCACAACATATTATAACAAGCATATTATTGATACGTAAAGGCTATAGGCCAATTATACGATCATGACAAGGGAAATAAAAGAAGCAATAGTAGAGTAACCGGTGCAATATCTAAAGCCCGCCTCACACTGTGCGATTTTTCAAGCGATCACTTGCGATGCGATGCGATGCGATGCAAAGCGATATCGCAGGCCATCGCAGGCTACCAGAGGATCTGCGATTCATGTCTCACACTGTGCGATTTTAGCATTTCGCGCATGCGTACTTTATTACTGATAACGCGATTTGTAGTGGTATTTGTAGTGACTGACACACGTAAACAAAATTCCTAAAACTTGAAAGGTAATTATGTTTTTTAAATAAAAATGACATGAAACGCATGTGTAGCCTATGTAGTAAAATGTTGTCCCTACCCCCCCCCCCCCCCCCCCCCCCCCCCCCCCCCCCCCCTGAGCGACATTTTGAGAAGCTGGCGAGACCCCCCAAAAAAATACGGGTCTACCTTTTTCACAAAAAATCCTTAGACATGGGTGCCTATTTACAGCAAAAGGACCCTTGGATGTGGGTATGGGTCTGGAGTTCTCAGCCGCACACCCCCGTCCGATTATAATCTGAGTATCCCCCCCCCCCCCCCCCGACATCCATTTGACCTTTCTTGAACTCTGTTTATTTTGGATTCACCGATTTGTTGGTTTTTTCTTGGCAGAATGAAATATTGATAATATGAATCAGGGCGGATCCAGGATTGAGTAAAAAGAGGGGGCACGCAAATGAAAGTTTAAAAAGTAGACCCTATTTTTTTGGTTCTCGCCAGCTTCTCGAAAAGTTGCTCAGTGGAGGGGGGGGGGGGGGGGCGACAAATTATCGCCAAACCTTCAAAATTCGCTCAGTAAGAAAATGGCCGATCGTCTATGGTCAAAATGCATACTTTTCTTCCAAAGGGGGGGGGGGGGGAAGGGCAGGAAGTGCCCCCCCCCCCAGATCCGCCAATTATATGAATTATAATAGAATCAGTTCATTTTTTTAATTAAGCGGTGATCCGGCATTTGCTTCGGTGACAATTGCTCTGGGCGTTATTTCATCAGAAGTATGGGTTTAATAGGGTAATGGTTTCCGAGCATTCATCTTTTTCTTTTTTTTATTTGTCTTCTGTTTGATTTTCAGGTATTTTCTGTGTGTGCCCCGCCCCTTTAAAAGTTTGGATGTGCCCTGATCTTTGCCCCTCCCCCGTTCTCTATCTATATCATTCTTTCTTTGCTTCTCTTATCTTTTCTCGAATCTCCACATCACTTTCTCTCTCCTGTCCCCCGCTATTGCTCTCTTAATATTTCTCAATGACTATTAGAACTATAATTATCTCCACCCCCTCCCTCCCTCTCTCTCTCTCTCTCTCTCTGGAACTCTCTTACATCCCCTCTCAGTAAACAATATTCACATAGGACTGAGTGAAACACCGAGCTGTTAGCTGACATAGGTATCATGCATCTTTATTGGAGACGTGCTGAATATCCCTTACAATAGCAAGATGAAAGCTGCATGTTAAAGAAAAGTTACTCTATTTTATGGGAAATACAAATTTTGATAAAAGAAAAGAAAAGAGAGAAAGAAAGAGGGAAAGGGAGAGAGAGAGAGAATGTGCTTACAGTGAGTCAAGCATAGTTCCAGTAAACACACAAGGTCCATTTTCCTGAAATGAAAACACAACCCCACCTCTGTGTATGTATACATTTTAACAAACAAACCATGTGCATTACATTTATTGGAATATCTGCTTAATAGCAAATCAATACCTCAAAAAACATTACCAATATTATAACAAATATTAGTATACAAATTACATGTATATGTATAGTTACATATTGTCTATCTGGGGGAGCATTTCAATATTTGTCATTGTCAACCATTTTTTACTTGTTTTATGCACATCATGATCTTAAATAGTATCTTAACACAAATTAGCTATACAAATATAATATCATTTCTTGATCAACATTTACATAACATGTATATTCACTTTCATGAGAACACACCATATATAATCGTAGATCCAGTATTAAATAAAATTCCTTCATATGTTTCTGTATCCTTTTCCCCCTCTCTCACTTTTTTCATTCTCGCCTTTTTCATTATCAATGATTCGAAAATATCAAATTACATTTCTACACAAACATGATATAAGCAATCATATCTTATGTTGACATTTGGAAAGTACCTTTTTGAGGTCTTCTATTAGAGCGAAACTCTAAATAACCCAAATAAGGTACAAGCGGGTGAATAATGTTGAGTGGGTTTTGTGTTTTTTCTTTCTGCTAGAAACCAAATTGGAAATTGATGACATTTAACAAGTTGTATAAAAATATTCAGTTGTTTGTTGAAGTTGTGAATCCTTATTTATATAAATATTCTGATAATGAATGAAGAAAAAAATCGACAGTTATTTATCAAGTCTATAAACATGTTTTTTTGAAGTACAGTTTATACATACATAATAGTTATCCTATTATTAAATATGAAATACAAATCTTGTATTTTGGCAGAGTGATTCCAATAAACCCAAATTTAAATTTCATTTCACAAGATTGTTAATAATTGTTAATTATTATTATACTTGTCTGATAAATGTAAAGAATTACAATTCGCACTTTCTTTTTATAGCAGAGGCTAAACAAAATGCATTGCATAGAATACCTTCCAGTCATATAATACAAGATTGTATGAAGGAAGTGCAAGCACACTAGAATATTTGTTTTCTTCTTTCAGCAATACAAACAGAAAAGAAATTCAGTAATTATTAAAAACCTGTAACATGTAATGAAACAAACCATAGTTTAGTTGTTGTTTTTTTTTCATTTGAATCACAACTAGCTGAGACAGAGAGTTGTGCTATTAGATGTTGTTCCTGATTGTACATTTATTTCATGGATTCTCAGTAGTTCACATGATTTGTTGAAAATAAAAACGTTTCATCTCCCAATTTTCAAGTAACTACATTTTTCAAATGCAAATGTTGCTTGAATCATCAATATATAGTATACTGTATAACAAACAATACAATTATCATATAATAGAAAGGTTTCCGTTCTAAAAAGGGAGGCACAATGCACATTTTTCTTCCAAAAAGGGTGGGGGTACGGGCCGGATGTGCCCCCCCCCCCTAAATCTGCCACTGCTTCTGTTAGCTATGATTGCACCAATGTTTACAAGTGGGTTTTTACAGACACATATTAATCAGACATGATTATTTACTTTTGGGCATAGAAATGCCATCTGAAAGACGGGATTCAGTTTTAAACCACGGTCCGTCAAAGTTGGTTTGGATGCTGTTGATCAGGACAGTGGAATCGTCTCCAAATAGTTGGAGCCAGGGGGTATAGGCTTCACCATATGCTGGCTATGTCACTGTCTGTGTCAAAAAAACCTTTAGTATAGGAAAGCCTTATGAACTATGAGGGGTCAAATCTGGATATTGAATTATGCTAATTGACAAAGTTTTGTGCCTGCAAAGTAATTTAACTGTAAAGTTAGTAATGACAATTTGAATAACAACTAGAATCTCACTATTTTCAGAGATTTCATGTCCACATACATAAAAAGCTTTGAATAATGTCTCAAAAACTAGTACCGATTTTCGAAAATCAACATTGCCCCGTTTGTGAATGGCCCTATACTGATAGTTTGCATGCAGAAACCCTGGTCAGTTGTAAAAAGAGTGTCTGCACTGTAAGACTACCATAGGCCATGTACTATAGCTGCTCCTGACATGACCAGAAGGTAGCTGAATTAGGCTTCTCTCAAGACAATGATTTTCTGATTAAGTGTCAAATTAGGGTCTGTGTTTGCAGACTACTATGCTGACAACATAATTTCCAAGTGTGGGGGTGATTGGGGGGGGGGGGGGGGGGGATTGAACAAAGAAAATACCACCTTCAATCCATATGATCTGAAGGAGACGGCTCAGATATTAATGGTTTGATGTTGTAAAAGTTCTGAGTAGGTATCACCAGGTATTGGATTGTGCTCCAAGTTGATTTCTTCAATGACAGACATGCCAAAGAGTTGCTTGCATCCAGATCTGCAAGTAAATCGAGGGATCAAAATAGATGTTCTTATTTATCAACACATTTGCTTTAAATTCATGTACGGTATTTAATTTTTCATTGATAGAAAAACCAAATGTATTGTCATTTCATTTGTTCTTATTAATATTCAAATATGGATTTTAATTTGTGAATCATGAAATTATGGATGCCAGTATTACTCAAACATACATGCAGGCAGATTCATGGGGTCAAGTGAAAACTGAAGAGGCCAACCCCCCCCCCCCCCCACCCTTAGAGAAAAACAAAGACATAAAAGGGCTTTTTGAGGATTTTTTTTCCTGCATCCCCCTTTTGGACTAAATAATGTTATAACCCTGGATGTAATTTACCTGGGAAGGGCTGGCTGCTGGATTCCAAAAATCATAATTACCGGGAATAAATAGGGAATTTTGTTTTGCTCGATACAAGACAGAAATCCAGCAAAGTCCAGCACAAGCTGAATTCATTCCTTATTATTCATGTATTCACATTTCATATTTATTCAGACATATGAGTGAGAAATAAGAGAACATACCTGTGATTTCATTGTCACTCAAATCTAAAATTCTGAGGGATAACAGTTCATAGAAACTCTCTGGCAAGGTGGATATTTGGTTGTGTGAGGCATTTATAGCTTCTATAGGATGGTCATCTGGTAGATTTCATCTGATGTTTACAGCTTCATTAATAAAACATGAGAGATACAATGATAAGTAATAAAGGGCTAATAACAAAAAGAAACAAAGGGTACATTAACTAAATCCATCAGTTTAGTAACACCCTTGATTACTCTACAATCAAACTCATTCTCACTGTCTTAAATCAGGGAAATGTAACTAAGAGTTAATTACATTTCCCTGCTTAAATCAAACAGCAAACAAATTATCAGCATTATACTGTACTTGAATACACTTTACTGGATAGATGTTTGACAAAGAATAAAAACTGATTAAGAGATAAGATCCAGAATTTCTTTGCTTCGCTCAGCCTGAATGCAATACATTCAAAATAATTTTGTGCAATTGCAATTAAAATCACTGAAAATCTATTCATTTATAAAAATATGTTTTGACAGATTAAATCAAAATTAAGCATTTTATTTGAATGAAAGGTGTCGTCCCTCTGATATCTGTTGTGTTCATGTCATTTCTCTGCAAATTATACGACTATCTTTTTGAACAACTAAATTCAATCAAAATAAAAGAAACAAGACAAGGTAAAAGTTTAAAAAAAGGAACCTGCATGACAAGTTATAATTTTCTTTAAAAGTCTGTTTTCAAAAACAATTCTTACCAGTAACTTTTCCAAGGCAATTTCTTTGACATTACAGTGCGTGCATTGTGGGAAAGATCGAGGGTTGATAGCACTGCGTTTCTCATGAGATGGTATACTGCTTGCAGAACAGCTTCCAAGAGACAGCTTGAAAAATCCTATGAAAAGATAGTAAAATAAGTTTCAATTAGAAAATGAGCTATGCAAAAAAAATAAGGGGGGGGGGGGGGGGGGGACAAAAGCTAGAAGCATGTTACAAACTTTCTTACATTCTTGACACAGTAGCCAGCTTACTTGTGATTTATGACATTTTAAAATACATTCTTAACTTATCAATATGAATATTCTGAAACAAATAGTACAACATAATCATGATCATCTAAAGTAGATCTCACAATAACTTTCAAAGTATTAACATGTAGCTGTTGACTGCTGAATTCTCTTATTCCCTAAAGTTTGCTCAAAACTTGATACAGGACCCACCTGATTCCAGAAGGCAATGGGTTAACTGAAAAAGAGATTATGTTTGAATAATGGGAAGTAAAATACATTGCAGCTATAAAAGAATTTAAACACTTATTGTTATGTGAACAAGGTAAATGATACCCAAAACCTCACTTTCAGTCCTTACAAATTGAATAATGAAGAATTCTTTGATCCTTAATCATAAATTTGAGCAAAAACCTGAAATAAATTTGCTGTCATCTCAACTCAGCTTAGTATTGGGTGAGCTGTGGATAATAGTAGAGTGCAAAAACTGAGATGCAAAATATATCGGCCTATTAATTAATATAAATAAAATCCATTTATCCAGCATGGCAAAGAATCCTAGAAGAGAGGGGAAATTTTGAAAAATATTATAGATCTAATACATCTATATATTGAAGAAAAAAAAATACCAACGAGAAAAGCAGCTACCTAAAATTTGTATGCTGTTTACGACGCATGTAAGCACTGATGGACATGGCTGCCGAGCCCATATCTCAGGGAAGTTGAGGTACCGAAACGAGGCAAGCGTCGGTCCAGCGCCCTGGGGGCCAAATAATTTTAATAACCGTACATACCGTACTTCTTCGGCCAGCTGCCAGCTGCAACTCTCTCTCTTCTAACTTAGACGAGTCAACTATGAACAACTTACATATTATTTATGTAAAAACATAGTTCCTCTTCTTGTGCCCACAACGTAGACTAGACCTAGACTACTAGTAGGCCTAGTACAACTCTTGTCATAGCCCGACCAGTCGGCGCGTTAGGGATGTGTAGGGTTACTCTTGTCACTGCTTCTGCCGCTGTTGAGTGTACTTTGTGGGTTAGAATTGAGATGAAAGGACTCCGAATTTTGGGGGAATAAGGACCTTCAAATAGTACTACTACTAGTAGTCCCTAAAAAAGTTAGAGGTCAGTAATATATGCATGCGGTTTTTACATTTATTTATCTCTAAGTAATTTAGATCTAGGGCCTAGTAACTTTCTTTGTTTTACTTTACTATTATACTAGGTTAATTAGATTCCTTTTTAGAATTAGATTAATTAGGCCTATAGTTACAAAGTAGGCCTAAGTCAAACTCAGAGTCAAAGCATCCCACAAATTAGTTAATCTTCATCATTCATGAGACTTAGACTTAGGCCTAGATAATTATAATGTACAAATGTGTGCATCAGACTTCAAGTTCTGGTATGATTTGGCAATGAGAATCCCAGACCAAATGAGGTTCGCCAAAACGATTAAGTAAAATTTTCAGGGTAAAATTCCCATCCAAAATAACACCCATAGTCAAGTCAGATCTTCGACCCATTCCTGCACTGCGCAAAACGATGAAATCACACTACAATCAAATCCTATGTACGGGACTACATATGCAAAAAATTTGTGCGATAAAAAATGCATAGTGCACAATTTCATCAAATTACTTACGGTTACATCCAATCTCGTAACATGTTTCCGTCTTCATTCTGTCTTTTGTCACGCGATTGTGATAGGCCGGCAGGCTGATGTTAAATAATGATGGCCTATCCGGCTATCCTGCCACATTTGAAGGAGAATCTCCTCCCCTTTCTCCGTTGTTCCTCTTGTCCACTAGATGGAAATCGCATCGCATCGCATCGCATCGCAACAAAATTTTTGAACATGTTCAAAACCCTGCGATGCGAGGCGATTGCTTGCGATATTGGAAAAATCGCCTGCTGTTGCGTCGCAAGACCTCTCACACTGCACGATCTCGGGCAATCTCCTGCGATGCGACGCGATATCGCAGGAAATCGCACAGTGTGAGGCGGGCTTAAGTCTGGTCGCATAACTCCATCCAAAATGACATCGTCATCGTAATTCTGGGTAGTCCACTTCATAATAACAATTGTAATAATAATAATAACAATAATAACAACAACAATAATATTATCAATAATAAAAATTATAATACCGATAATATTAGTAATAATAATAATAAAATTTTAAAACAGATAATACTACTACTAATAATAATGATAATAATGATAATTATAATAACAATAATAATAATACAAATAATACTAGTAATAATAATAAATAAATGAATAGATACCATAAACAACCAAAGCCGAAGAAAGATGGATCGTAACAAGTTAAAGAAGGAGTCTTATCATCAGGCTGATATGATTATCATAAAAGGAAACAAAAGTAAAACCAAACTATAATGCAAAATATCTCAAACAATTTATGCAGCAGGGCAGACTGAAATCATTGAGCATGTTTTATAACCTTGCAAAAGTATTAACATTTCTTAAAACAGATTAAAATCTTAAATTGTAGAGGTAAATGAATGAAATGCAGCATAGTATGCTGTAAGTAATGACCTTGCTTACACAACTATACAGCATTTTGCTTGCCGCATATCTGAAATGATCTATGACGCAGATGGTTTTCAAACACTTTACAATTCCAACAGAACTTTACAAAAGCCGTGCAGCAGCTACTTCTTAAGAAAACCAAATTCAAGAAAAGAAAGATAACAAGTGAGCAATAACAAAAATGTTAAAGCCACTGCTATATAGCACACCGCATCTGAAGAATAAAAATAACTCTTTATACTGGCATATTATGTGTAAGTATATAGGTCAGGTGCAATCGCTAATTGAATATAATGATAATGATTAAAAGCAACATACAACCAAATTTGAAGAATAGTGGATCAAAATGTTAAGTTTTCTTTCAGTCGGGCTAAAATAATTATCATACAGGGAATAATCCTAACTATCTATGCCGCATAAATAGATTAAAATCATTGAACATGTTCTTTAACTTTGCCAAAATACCATCATTTCTAAACATGGATGAAAATCTTTCATTTTATACAGCTACTTACAGCATAATAAATTTGTACAGATTCTAATAAGTTGCTTAATTTTACTGCACAGTCTGCGTTTTTGACAGTTACAACCGCTGACCTGAAGTTTGAAATAACTTTTACAAGCATAACGAATTACAAAACACTAAAAGACATTGAGAGTAAAGCAATCCTCATCTTAAAAAATATAAATAAGGAATTACACATGGAGAAGAAAACATTCTGACCTAAATTAATGGCTTTTATCAACCAGTGCCCCGCCTTATAAGGAGTTGAAGTGATTTATTTGAAACAATCGCAAGTTAAAATCAATCGCAACTGTGTACTTAACATAGGCCTAGGCATAGGCGTACGAGAAGGGGGCTGTTGCAGCCAACCCCATCCCCCCCCCCCCCCCCCCCGGATTTTGAAAGTGCAGATATTCCGGCAACTCACACCTCATATTCAGGGAGTGAGGTGCCCGAATATCCTCATATTCCAGTCATTATATGCCGAAATACGTTATTTTTATGATTTTTCACAACGGAAAGGCACAATTATTTTTGGTCGCTAGCTTCGTGCGCTCGTAAATTAAAAAAAAGGAAAGTTGCTATATTTTTACAACAAAAAGGCCATAGGTGCCGTAACAGGGATCAAACCCCCAACCTTCGCGTTTCCAGTCAAGCGCTGTAAACCGTTCGACTACGACACCTCCACACACGCACACACACACACCCACGTTTACATGGCTTTACTTCCGAGGACAGGTATTGTTCCTCTATTGTTCCTCGTCCTCGGACAGTCGACGGAATAAGGCATAAATTCATTGTCCGGCTTCCGAGGACCATTGTTCTCATGCTTTTTTTTTTTGTTCTCTGTCCGAAAATGTCCTCGGACATAATGCTAAACAAATGCACCCTCACACACATACACACACACATAAACACTTATTCGATTTTTCTAATCTCGTCCTCTTATTTTTGTCTCTTTTCTCTTCTCCTCTCCTCTTTTATAAACCTTCCCAGTTTTATGTCTCCATTTCATTTTTTTATTCATTGCGGGGGTGGGGGAGGTGCTTTTCGTCGAAAAGAGATCCGCTTTTTGAAGATGACAATTAAAACAATAATATCTTATCGTTACCCTAAATTTTCCCTTTAACAGTGGCGTAGCTAGAGTCTAGCCATTGTGGGAGCACTGGCACCATTGGAGGCACAAGTCTTTTGGAATAATCTTAAAGCTAATCTAAGACGCCGTATTTTTTCCTATTCCATTTTCTTTCTTTTTTTATTTATTCGCCATCCGATGAGGGAGGGGTGGGGGCGTGCCCTCCCCCCCCCCCGTTGCTACACCTCTGCTCCTGATGAATTCGCCTTCTTTTACCAGGAATTATGAACCCTATTTCATTTTTCGGAAATACGAACCCTATTTCATTTTCGGAAATACGAACCTTATTTCATTTTCGGAAATACGAACCCTATTTCATTTTCGGAAATACGAACCTTATTTTATTTTCGGAAATACGAACCCTTTTTCATTTTCGGAAATACGAACCCTTTTTCA
Source organism: Heliocidaris erythrogramma (assembly GCA_025617745.1). NCBI lineage: Eukaryota > Metazoa > Echinodermata > Echinoidea > Camarodonta > Echinometridae > Heliocidaris > Heliocidaris erythrogramma. The sequence goes on from CM046853.1 coordinate 43,403,861, forward strand.
TTTTCGGAAATACGAACCTTCGGAATTATGAACCCTTTTTCATTTTCGGAAATACGAACCTTCGGAAATATGAACCCTATTTCATTTTCGGAATTATGAACCTTCGGATAAACGAACCTTCGGATAAACGAACCTTCGGAATAACGAACCTTCGGAATAATGCAACAAATGTTCGGAATTACGAACCCTTTTTCATTTTCGGAATTATGAACCCCCAGGCATGGGAAATTAGTGTTTCGGAAATACGAACCTTCGGAAAAACGAACCTTCGGAAAAACGAGATGCCCCCTTGACAACAATACGAGTCAATTTTTTTTGCAAAATAAAGCTTATATCTTCACCGATTTTATTGATAAATCTGTTCTCAACATATGAAATAAAAAATATAAGACAAACATTAATTCATACAAACTTTATACACTGGTTTAAACCACTTTTGACAAACACAATCATCCAGACCTTGGCTTCCTTGAAAAAATGTATCGTTTTTGGTAAATGTTTAACCATGATAAGTTTATCGTGAAAAATAAAATCTTGGGATCTTTTGATGATTGAAGGGAAGTGTTCCTCTTTTTAATCTTGTTGGGTCACTTAGTACCTGGTATGGCCACCTCTGGCACGCACCAGTGCCTCCACACGCCGTGGCATACTGTCCACAAGGTTGTTGATGGTGTTCAAGGGCAGTGCATGCCACTCTTCGGTCAGTGCCTGGGCTAACTCCTGCACATTTTGAGAATGATTGTTTCTCTCATTGATGGCACGGCCCAATGCATCCCAGGCGTGCTCAATGGGGGTTCATGGTGGGGGAACAGGCAGGCCAAGGCATCTGCTGCACGTCCTCTGCGTCAAGGAATTCCCTCACCAGACGTGCCCTATGTGATCGAGCGTTGTCGTCTTGGAGCTGAAAGTTATTGCCATATACTCTTCCCGCGTATGGAAGACAATGGCGTTCCAGGATATCGCGATACACGACGGCGTTGACGTTTCCTTCAGGTGCAGCCAATGGCGTTTTTCCGCCATAATGTATTCCGACCCATACCATCACTGAGCCTCCACCTGCTTGATTGGTTTCCTGTTACGGAGTTATTACCCGAGGTTCTCGCCCCACAATCGTCGAACCCTCTGCCTCCCGTCGGTGCGGTCAAGGATGTACCGGCTTTCATCAGTAAAGGTTACATGGCGCCAGTGACCAAGCTGCCATCTCCTGTGCCTCCTAGCCCACTGGAGTCGAGCAGCCCGGTGGCGAACAGTGAGACGTGGAACCTTGGTCATTCGCCGAGCTCTGTAGCCATGTTGGACAAGTCTCCTGTTTACGGTTTCCCGTGAAACGTTCACTCCGAAGTGCCTCCTCCACAAGTGGCAAATACGACTCGCTGGCATTCTCCGGTTCCTACGGCACATGTTCAGCAGTTGACGGTCATCCCGTGCGGATGTTCTTCGTGGTCGACCTGTAGATCTCTCTGTACTCAAAGTACACGCCTCTCGATGTCTTCTGAGGATGCGGCACACACAACTCTGCGATAGTCCAAGAATATCTGTAATCTGGGCCTGTGTCCGTCCATTCCATTGGAGTGCAAGGACCCTCTGACGAATTGCAAGTGCCGTTGGGCGAGGCATAGTGTAAGGAATCAATGTACCAAATTTGGTAGGAATTGATCAAGCTAACTCTGAAAACGGGCTGTTAACACACGTAGGCTTTCTGCATGAAATGGACAGCAAAACAACAGCAGAAAGGAGGCTCTGCCTTTGTTAGTACCAAACAATAAGATGGAATGTTTCACTTGACCGGCTTTTACCTCGACAATACTAAATCATTATGTAATCAATGAACCTGGTTTATATTATCTATTTAGGCTTTTGAATATGATTAAATCAACGGATGACTATGAAAATACGAATTATGCTAACATTATGACCAACAGTGTAATATAAAAGCATTATCAAAGACTGTCAGACATTTTTTTCTTTCTATTTTGTAATGGTTAGTTACAGATTTTTTCACAAATTTGTTGGACCGTTTCCATAGCAACGGCCTTTTTTGACACGCCCATGACTTTAAATGGCTCAGATTGTGATTGCAATCTATCAGCAGCTTGAAATACACATAATGGGATACTTACCATATATTTTATAGCTATTGAATTACAAAGATGCAGTATTTTCTAAGAATCCAGTATTTTTGGTGTGTTACCATAGTAACGGTCCTACAGGCCACACCCACCACCAACTGTACATGAAATAGGCTCATTATGATAGCTGAGGGTCCTAGCTAATAGAAAAACATACTTTAGGCTTGTGCATACACCTTTCTGGCTATTTCATATTTATAAGTTTAGAAAGTTGTCAAAAAACCCGCTTTTTATGGTACCGTTTCCATAGTAACGGCCATTTCTGGACACGCCCATAACTTTAAATGGCTCTGATTATGATTGCAATCGATTGGGCACCTAAAAATACATATATTAGGATGCTTACCAAGTATTCTTAGATTCGTGAATTGGAATTATATGACTTTTCCTAAAATTCATATTTTTCTTGATCCGTTACCATGGTAACGGCCCTGTTGTATATACCACCTCGAAAACCACCTCTAAAGCGAAGTATGTCGCAACGCTGCGTTGTTGCAGGTTGCAGCAACACCACAAAGGAGGGTGTCAGTCTACATTTATGCCCTAAAGACCCAAATATAAGAAGGAAATGGACCGCAAAAGTAAAATTAACTCGCGCCCATTGGAAGGGGCCCGAGTGACCGCAGTGCTGTGTGCTCCGAGAACTTTTGTGCGGAGGACTTCGTCGATAGCACGGGGCTGCATGCGGCGTTTGGCATCAAGAAGAGGCCGTCCCTGAAACAAGTTTGATCATACATGTATCAATAATATGAAATTTGGCGACTGATATAACGAGATTCTGGATTTAACCAGGTAATTTTAATAGTCCCAAGGACCTCGTTATACTAAGTTTCCACCGTATATTTAATATTGATTTTTGTTACCACCCTGAATGTAGTGAAAATGTAACGGGCAATTTTCACCCCCCCCCCCCCCCCGGCAGGAAAAGGGGTATACTTCACTACAGTTACAGGTTGATTCCTACTTCTCTACCTTAAACATGTAGTTCATTTGACAGAAAATCCATTTTCCAATGATTCCCTCTCTTTCACCATTTCTTCTCTTGTGCTTTCCCTCCCTTTCTCCCTCTTTATGCCCAAAATTCTCCACTTATACACACATCTTCCCTCAACTTTTTATCTCTCCTTTTTTTCCCCAATGATTCCCTCTCTCTCTATTTCTTCCCTTGTGCTTTCCCTCCATTTCTCCCTCTTTATGCCCAAAATTCTCCACTTTCACACATCTTCCCTCAACTTTTTTTATCTTTCCCTTTTCCCCCCCAGTGATTCCCTCTCTTTTTCACTATTTCTTCTCTTGTGCTTTCTGTCTCCCTCTTTTTGCCCAATATTCTCCAATTACACATATCTCCTCTCAACTTTTTATCTCTCTTTTTTTTTCTTTTTCCATTCTGCCAATTGTTGGTTTTGATTCACGCACTTACACCTTTCTTTTCATTTGTTAGTTTAATTCATTGATTCCTACTTCTCTACCTTAAACATGTAGTTCATTTGACAGAAAATCCATTTTCCAATGATTCCCTCTCTTTCACCATTTCTTCTCTTGTGCTTTCCCTCCCTTTCTCCCTCTTTATGCCCAAAATTCTCCACTTATACACACATCTTCCCTCAACTTTTTATCTCTCCTTTTTTTCCCCAATGATTCCCTCTCTCTCTATTTCTTCCCTTGTGCTTTCCCTCCATTTCTCCCTCTTTATGCCCAAAATTCTCCACTTTCACACATCTTCCCTCAACTTTTTTTATCTTTCCCTTTTCCCCCCAGTGATTCCCTCTCTTTTTCACTATTTCTTCTCTTGTGCTTTCTGTCTCCCTCTTTTTGCCCAATATTCTCCAATTACACATATCTCCTCTCAACTTTTTATCTCTCTTTTTTTTTCTTTTTCCATTCTGCCAATTGTTGGTTTTGATTCACGCACTTACACCTTTCTTTTCAATTGTTAGTTTAATTCACGACAAGCCTTGCATAGTAAACGTGTTTGAGCTCTTCCAGAGATGACAAAAATATTCAATTGATTTGAAATATATTATTACTTCTGGAGAAATGTAGATATAGATGTTGTATCCAGGAAATGGTTGTCTTAGAAGTGAAGATCAAAAATTCAATAAAGGAGAATGCCCACCCCCCCCCCCAAAAAAAAAACCCCAAAAACAAAACAAAACAAGCAAAACTGATTAGCTTCCAAAGTGTGTTTCATTAACAAATTAAACAACAAATGCCATAAAAAATAACAGACCTCATATGCCATTAACAATAGAGTTATCATTCAACAATTACAAAAAAACAATTACAAAAAAATGCTGTGGGCAAATACTTAGATGTGACGAAACTCAGACCAGCTGCAGCTGGATTGTTTTGCGTATGAATGAATGAATATTCAAAATAAGCCTCCTAGACTCCTCCTTTCCTCTGATACTTGAACCAAAAACAGCAATATAATTTTTACCATATTGTAGCACACCCTCATGTAATAAACCCAACTTTCAGGGAAACTGATATCCATGTATAGGAATTAAATATCATGAAAAGATAGAAATGACGTACTAGCATTTTTAACATTTCTTATAAACAGTTATGTACATGATAAATGTATATGCTATCTAAGCGTTATCAAGTTAACAACTAGATCAACATATATAAGTACATAATAATAAATACAACAATCAATCAAATGAAAGAAGAAAAAAAATGAAAAGAAATATGATGTGAAGCAACAATAATGATGATCACATGAATGACCCGAGTAAATAAAAGATCATGTTTGCCAGTCATTAGTACTGAATATTTTTTTCTTTCAAATAATGAAACTTTGTGTAAATGTTTACACTGATGGAACAACAGTTCTGATACATAAATATTTTTAAAATGTTCAATTCTACTATCACCTTTGCATAATGTTGAGATTTGTGCATGTCATATCCAAGCCCCAGTAAAAAAACAATATGAGAATAATGGTTGCATAGCTTAAATTAAAGTTGCACAGAGCTATCCTCCCTTTTGATTTTTTTGCAATGGTTGAAAAAAAATATATACATACAGTTAACTTTGAAAAGAAAATACCCTAAAGAGGTAAAATGCAGGGAATATTTCCAATTTAAAAAAAATTATCTTTGAAAATCTATCTTAGAATAGTAATAAAAATCTAAGTAATAAGGTGGAAGTAAAACATATATTTTTCTGTAAACATAGATCTTGACAAGGTGGGGGAAAAGATATCAACAGCAAAATTGTATGTAGGTCTACGCCTCTTCAAAAAGCCCCTGTATTGTTCTGATCAGGGGCGGATCCAGGATTGAGTAAAAGAGGGGGCACAAAAATGAAAGGTAGACCCATATTTTTCTGGTCTCGCCAGGTTCTCGAAAAGTCGCTCAGTGGGGGGGGGGGGGGGGGGGGGGGGTCTGGGGGTGTAGGGACAACAAAAATTGTTCGCCAAACCTTCCAAAAATCGCTCAGTAAGGGGTTATGGGGGTCCAGTTTCCCTCCATAATTCCCTGACAAGCAAAAAAAAAAAAAAAAGGTCTTCACTCTAAAAGGGGGGGGGGGGGGCACAATCGAGAAAATGGCGGACCGTCTATGGTCAAAATTTATACTTCTCTTCCAAAAGGGGGGGGGGGACGGGCCGGCTGTGCCCCCCCCCCCCCCCCCCCGTGGATCCGCCAATGGTTCAGGGGGCCGTTTCACGCCCGGGGGGGGGGGGGGCACTCAACCTGTTTTTGGATGTGGGTGTGCCGCTGGCAATCTCAAAACAGGGGGCTAAGGAGCTAAACGGTTAATTGAGGAAGCTCATTTTTGAGGGTCTAAGGAGCTAAATGGTTAATTGAGGAAGCTCATTTTTGAGGGTCTAAGGAGCGAAAGGGCTCATGGGCAGAGCTAATTTTAGCTGCTTGCGATCTCACTACTGTGGTACACATACGGTGCATGAGCTGAGTCAGCGGTCGCAGCGCTGTTTTTAATGCTGTACATGCCGCGCCACTGCACTGACTCGATGTCGCATGCAGATTGATCTCGCTGAGCCGCCGCTAGCACTAGTAATACCGCGTTCAGTTAGGGGGCACTAGGCCGCCCAGCTCCCCGCTGCGCTGGCCTGGGAGGCTAGGGAGCGACCGTTCCCGGACAATGGGCTGTGCGCATTGTTTTCTCATATTCTAGGGAGCGAGTCCGAAGCCAATCGAGGTGCGGTTAGTGAAAATCTGAAAATCGCATATCATGGGAGCGACCCGAGAAGGCTGAAAATGGGGGACGTCACAGCGGCACATACATGTGTGACATATATATGTGAGTGCCCCCCCCCCCCCCGGGGTTTCACGACGCCAGCTCCATGACAGTCATATCTTTGTCGGCGCCTCACCGGAGATGTCCGCTTGCCGACAAACTGTTTCACAAAGCAATGACAGACAAGCTATCGATACCGCAAGTTCAAGAATATAGTCTTTCTCATGATCCTCTCGGCTTATTCCAGAAAATTTAAATTACGTTTTGGGGCTTAAGTGGTTGGTTATGATTGAAACATGCATGAATTTCCCATTAAAATGTTTTACAAATTTAGTAGACCAATTATACCGCATGTTTTCCGCTTTTAGTCTTTTTAGAAAAATAGAATAAAAGAAAATCGCAGTATTCATGTTTTTGCTACCAGTAAATTGAACGTTGGTTGAAGGACACCATAATGTGATAGTTTAGCGATAAGAACTCATTTTAATAAATTGACATTGAGTTTTTACAAGAATATTACTCCAAATAGCTTCTTATTGGAATAATCATGCAAATTATTAAAGTAATTAATAGAATATTTGTTATGATTATTTCGATAAGCATATTTATACTAAAGTTGTAACTATAGTAATTTATATTACGTTCATGAAACGTAAGATGGGTATGGAAGTAAAAGACTATTAATACGCTATGGAGAACGATGTGTGGCAACTTTCAAACTGATAATATTTATCTCGCTATATTTATAAAATTGTGATTTCATTCGTTTCGTACCCCCGAGGGAGGTGCATCCATCAATATCATTCCCACAATTTGGTTTAATCTTTTCAAAATATATTTTTCCAACTGAAATGTGGATTGATAGAGAGAGAGATAGAGGGGTAGGCCTATTATGACAGTGACAACGGCCATGTCCGTGATTTTATCATTCGCTTCAAATTAATATTTGCTGGTAATATAATGCATTCTCTCCTCTCCCCGCCCACCCCTCCTGTTTTTCACTTTCACTCTCTCTCTCTCTCTTTCTCTCTCCCTCCCTCTCTCTGTCCCTTTCTCCCTTCTCCTTTTGCTCTCCGGGCCGGAAGGGGTTCACTAATACCTTTTTAAGTGAGCAAAATTACGAGATTGTGATTAGTCAAAAAACAAAGTTTGGTTGTTTGTGAACCCCGTCTGGCTCATCTGCCCCATTCTCATTCTCTCAATTACTATTTAGTATAAGTCGGTGGCTCATAATCACTTGCAAGCAGGTACGAGTTTACATAATGCCTCAAGTAAGTCTGATATGTCATCTTTTCGTATTTTATTCATTTCTGTTCTTTTTTCTTCTTCAATTCCCAAGTCTCTTTCTGGGCCAATAATCTTTCTTCTTCGATGAAGCGCTTTCCTTTCTCTTCAGCCAACCTCTCCTTTTCAGTCGCGCAGCGGCGTTCCTTCTCAATTGACACACGCTCTCTCTTCATTGCTCCTCTTCTTTCGACAGCCTTTCTCTTTTAACGGCCAAACGGTTCTTTTCTTCGGCAAGTCGTTCTTTACTTACCTGAAATAAATAAGTGAAACATATAAATGTGATAGACGGTGAAGAGAGGAACAGAGAGAGGGCAGACTCGAGAACCTGAACTTAGAGGGTGGGAGGGAGAGAGAGGGGGGGGGGGGAGAGGGAGGGGGGAGGGGGGAGTAAGCTGAAAGAGAAGAATAAGAGGATGCCGTTGGGTGGACAGAGATGTATGAAAGACTGAGAAAAGCTAAGAGCTGTCAAAAGGAATGGAGAAGATAAACAGAGAGGTGAATATATATAGGGGAAGAGAAGCAGAGAGAGACAGACTGCAGTGAATGTTTAAATGATACTAATCATGCCCCACCCTCGTAACTGATCAAAATATATTTAAAAGTGATTTTTGGAAAAAGGTTTAGATCGAACCTTAACTAGTGTACATACGAGTAAACGATGAACTAAGAATTAATATTATTAACTTGAAACTACACCTTTTGCATCTCATAGAATCGCCACTAATGAACTGTGGAGGCGCTTTCCAACGAATAAAAAAGATAAGACAACTCCAGAGCAGCGACAACTCTCTTGTCGGCGAGCTTGTCGCTCATCTTGGCAAAGACGGTGTTGTGAAACACCTCGCCGACAAGTAGAGGGATAGCGCATGAGTTGTCGCTGTGCTGGAGTTATGACGCTTTCGTGAAACGGCCCCCTGATGGAAATGCTGCACGGATTCTTGTCACGGCACAAGATGGTAGAGGAACACCTACTGCCCTGCCCAGGAAACCCCAACACCATCTAACAAGCTGTCTATAGGCCACATGCCTGGCTTTCCTATAAAAGGTTTTTTTTTAAAGAGTACAAAGGAAACTATGATTAGACAACTTCAAAACAATGCACAGTGTAGTCTATGATGTAGGTGATAGTGAGGTAACTTTTACTTCGAACTTCACAAATAAACAATAGAACTAAACTAATAATTTAGTTGTCAACATCACAGTGTAAAATGTTGAGATGTGGAAAGAGGAAACAAACGTTAATCTGCACAAAGGACAAGAAAATAAGCCAGTTCGTAGATGCAATCTGAGCATCAGCAGATAAAGGTCATCTGTACCAAATTCTAAAACCCACTGACACTAATATTTGATATGTGCTCATGAATGTCATGTAATCATTATTCAATTATGCACTAATGGTGCATTCCATGATATCCAGGTGGAAGTATTCTTTTTAAAGGGGGAAACAAAAGCTATTCATGAGGCACCTCTATCACTCCCAGAGTTATTTTTCTGAAGTGCACATAAAGGGACCCTCCATGTCTAAAATATCTGTGGATATTTGGGGTCATTTGTACCATGCGCTAACTACAAACTGGTCTATACATGTACACTGCAAATAGAATAATCTTCCTGTATTTACATTAAGGCTAAAACATTATTTTCTTTTATAGAATATCGTAATATTAATTTCATAAGGAGCCAAACTGCTTTATATAATACAGGAATACTGCAGTAAGGATTAAAACAAAAAATATGGTGTACTCACTGATTTTCAGTTGCATCCTGCCTTGCCTGTCCGCCATACTGCTGCCGATACAGATATAGTAAGCAGTTTCCATCAAGTACCGGTCCAGACACACTGGATGAAACCCTGGGTGGAGAAGAAGAAGATCATATCTATTGTCAACTATAACGGTACCTACACTTACTTAGTGTAGCAGCACAAAGAAAACAAGCAAGATAACAGGAGAGCTAGGAGTTTTCTGGATATCAATGTTAGAATTTACTAGAATCAAACGCTACCATCCCATGCACCAGTAAAACTGCCCAAGCGCGAGCCCAGGCAGGGTCAGCAGGCGATCAACCAAACGGCGCGGCGTGTACCCCTGCATGCGCACATCGAGCTCACTGCCTCGATCAGCGAAGTATCAGTTCAGCCTCTCGGGCAATTTGCAAGCGTAAACAAGATTCATAATACGTGGATATGCGTGAATTAAACTTTAATCGGTAATTTATTATCAAAAAATAATTACCAGTCTCCCGTCGATATCCTCTCCGTTATTAAAATCAGGGACGTCTCTGTCATCATCAGAATCTTGCCCAGAATCCGACATGTCTGGCTCAAAGTCAAACATATAGTATACGGCCGGGCCCCTAATTCCTCTTCAATTTCTACTGGGAGTTGATGCTCCAAATCAGATATATCTGATCCTGAATAAGTGTCCTCGCTGTCCGAAGAAGATGCCATCGTTTATGTAGGATTTTGTCTTTAAAAAGCTAAAATGAAGGGCTGAAATTGCACGAAGTCGAAGGGATCTACACGAAGTTCAATAGCCTATAACACACACACATCGATACTGATCCAGCTTGTGTGAGTCGAGCGTTCTGCGTGTGACGTCACATGACGTCATCGATCGCTGGACCGATTTTCCAAAATTTTTAGGGGCGTTCCCAGTTATTTTTTTATTTTCAAGTTTACAGATTAATGAATGGAATTCAGGTAAAATGGTTGACAGATCTGGATTCACAGTAGTAAAGTCTATTAAATGAAGTTCCTTTGTAATTCCATAAAAGGGGACCTTTAAATATACGTTTAATTCTTTTCCTTACTCTTTCAAAAGTTCCATTACAGCTGACTTGTCAAGGTCATATAATATCATTCTCATCTCGACAGTAGAACAAATATGTACATGCATTAAAAAAAATATGAATTTCAATCTAAATGAATCATACATTATTAATTTCAATCCCTAGTCAAGAGGTAAAATATTTGAATTTTCACTGGAGAAATAGATACTATTAATTTATTTACCCACTATACCCCACAAAAGAAGATATAATAATTAAAAGAAATAAATGACCATCTATAATTTTGTTCAACACACACACCATGTAATACTCTTGAAAAACAAAGACAATGTTGAGTCTTGTTGACAGTTCTAAGAAATATTAATTAAATGATTCATCTTCCTTTTAGTTGGTACATATATATTGCATATAACTAGTATTAAAAGTCTAACTAAAGAAGAATTGGAGGGGGGGGGGAGAAACACACACACAGATCTAATTCTATAGTTTTAATCTAAATAACAGGGATACCAATTAGAATTGATAAAAAAAAGTGGGAAAATCATCTAGAATGGACCCTTGTGTACATAAAAAGTGGTTTTCTATGGCTAAAAATATGTATAGAAATAAAGTGTTGAATAGTATGGATTTTCTCTGTAGATCAATAATAGAATTATAATTCAATTAGCACAAATTCATAGAATCAGAATTATTATTATTAATTTGTTTTACATGGTGAGAAGATATAATAATGGAGAGGCCAAGTGGCCCTGGCAGTGCTTATCTTTATTTCATTAGCGGCCATGTAATGTCACTAGGCCACATAGAAGAGGAAGACCTCCTCATAAAAACGAGATACTACACAAAATGGCTGCATGTGACTGCAACATTTGACATGGGGAGGGGGTGGGTAACATGGTTAAGATATAATTGAAGAACTTTAAAACTCCTCTTCCGCCATTCTAATGATGCATATTAGACTGGAATCCAGGTATGATTTCAGTATGAAGAAATAGATGTTTATCAAACCAGGGGTCTATTTCACTGAAGAGCTGAAGTAGAAATCCATGTCTGTTGAAAGAAAAGAGGAAAGATTTTAGAAAATAGCATCCATAGTGTATTTATAATTTAACAAGCAACAATTAGAATTTGAAAAAAAAGACTGATATTTACAGTTTCCTATTAATAGTTAACAATGACTCTTTAAATGAAATTAATAGAATAATAAGTGGGAATTCTCAAAAGTACTTAAAGAGGAAAGAAGTTTGTCCAGTTGGGCAGATAAAATTTTCAAGGCTATTCAAAAGAAACTAAATTAGTAAAGTCACAAGAAAATGGCTTGTTAAACCAAAAAAATGATTGTATTGAGGTACTAATAGCAACCAGGGGCGTTGATTATGGGGTGGTAAGTGGGCAGTAGGAGGGCAAATAATATAGTTTTGCCCCCACCCCCAAAAAAAACAAATTATATTTCCCTGACTCATGTTACCTTGGAGAAGCTGGTAATTAAGAAGCGTTGAAAAAAATCATGAAGGGTGCTATTAGGCTGTTTTGCCCCCCCCCCCCCCTCCGAAAAACACATTGACGCCCCTGAAGGCTGATAGCAATCTTACTCTTAAAGCATATGCCTACCATGCAAAACTGAAGCAGCTAAGTAGTAACTGTTCCTCTCAGAATTTGTCTTCATTCTCAGTAGGTAAGCATTCCTCTTCATCATCATCATAATCATCTGTTGTAGAATGGATGAGGTAGAGAAGCATTATCCTGTATTAAGAAAAAAATCACACAAACACTCATCCTCACCCTCTTCATCTTTTCAAAGAGGAGACTAACTACAATAGATTTATGGACTCTAATCAAGTGTCATATTTGGCTGTAATATTACTACTACTACTACTACTACTACTACTAACAATAATAATGATCATAATGATAACAATAATAATGAAAATAATAATATCATCAATAACATACATTCACCCATCTTGTTTTGTTTTGTTTCTGTTTGCAGGAATTAATGAAATGTTAAATGTAATAATTAAGGGGACTAAAATTTGTATTTATGACACCCCACTGAACATCCCTTAAATATATCATAATTGATATTTAAAGACACTAAACAGCTAATTTCATATTCCACTGAAAACAGATCTCAGTGGTGGATAAAGGAAAAATGACAAATGAATTGTCTATTCCTCAGAAATTTTTTTTTTGTTGTTTTGGTTGGACAATGTTAACTAAAAATGCCACTCTTTATTGTGAACACATCATCAACCCCCCCCCCCCCCCCTCCCTCCCCAGTTAACTGATCCTGGATCCACTACCACCACCAGACCTAGTCTATAATTTTTAGCTGTAATAGGTATAGGTCTAACTAGTTAGGTCTAGTCCCTAGCCCAGGGATGCTGTCACGAACGCTATGCGTTCAGGCTGCCGCAGTAAGGTCTAGACTTACCTATTTATTTCTCATGTCTCATCAAAGTCTTTAATAGTAGGACTTTCCACTTCATCCGGCACCTCCAACATTTGTTAAGTTATGTAAGGAGACCTAGTAGATCTTCAAGTAGATCAGCCACAGGTTAGTTCCTTGCCATGTTTATCTGGGGTCATCCCTATATAGCTAGAAGGTCCGATAGTTAGCGGGTCCGATAGACCGACACCCAATAGATAGAAGGTTCGATAGACCGAATGTACGAGAGGGTCCATTAGACAGAAGGTTCTATAGACCGAATCGGCAGGAGGGTCCAATAGTCCGAAGGTTCTATAGATCGAATGACCAAGGGGTCCAATAGTCAGAAGGCCCGATAGATAGAAGGTTCGATAGTCCGAATGTACATGAGGGTCCAATAGACAGAAGGTTCTATAGACCGATCGGCAAAAGGGTAAAATAGTGGATAAAATGATAGTGGGTAAAAAAAGTGGTTAAAATAAGTGGGGGCGTTATGTTTTCAGATGTTTTCAAATGTGGGGCGGGAATACCCTCCCCCTCCCACTTTTCATGCCTGAAAAGGGGGTTCCAACCAAAGAAAAAGCAAAAAAAGGAAGAGGTTGAAAAGGAAAGAAGAAAATAAAAGAAGGAAAAGAAGGGAAAAAGAAAAGAAATCAGAAAGGAAAGAGAAGAAAACAAAAATTCAAAAACTTCGCTCACTAGCATTATTAGGGTTATTTACCAATGCCCATTATATTTTCATTATTGATATTAGTTATTAATATGATCGCCATATGTATGTATATAAACCAATGGCAATTATATTAATAATTCTTATGCTTATGGAAGTTATTTGGTTTCCATCATGAATCTCGAGCTAATGTTAGGCTATGCTATATTTCTACTCAAAGAATGTTAGCAACATAACTGAAAGGAATCGAGCAGGAATTGACCTAAAGGGGCTAAAGAGATGAATTTTCAGAAATAATATGGCCTGTGACAAACTGACAATAGTCTTTTCCCAATATGAGAACGGAAGATGCCGATAACATGTTAAACAGATTATGAGAACGGAATAACAATACGCTAGCCTATTCTCAGGATACAATTTTTTTTCTCTCTCTCTCGTTCGCCAATTGCTTTGCACGCTCATACAATCAAGAAACGATCGAGGCCTAGATTGTTTCTTGCAGCAAGCACCTCTTACGTCCTGCAGCAACAAGAAGCCCGAATATCATAATATTTGGGCGGTGAGGTATCCGACTATTCTCGAATTCCCCCACCCCCCCCCCCCCCCCCCAAAAAAAAATGGTATAATTTACCCGACAGAGTCCACAGACTAAAATTTGCAACAAGGTAGTAGTATGGGTAGTCGGTGAACATTCAAAAAAATATAAAAGCTGACATCATAGCTGGTAGGAAAATATCACCTGACAACCCTTAAAAAATGGAAACGCCCCCCTCCCAAGAAGGTGGTAAGGCCTAATTGAAACAATTTCATTTTTATCGGTCAGAATCTTTTGTTGTCAGAATCTTTTCTTTTGTTACTTTTAATGAAAATTCAACTATAAAGTGTGCACCCCATAAGATTTCTTTGTTTAAAAAATAATACTTAAGTGTGTTAGAAGGGGACGCCCTTTCCTCAGCTTGCTCCACTAGAAAAAAATGCGTCGGGCATGATGGGCCTCGGGGCTTTAGTGTGCACCATATAATTAGATTTCCATGTTTCAAAAAATGGTCAGCGTTCCCCATTGCCAATACATCGGTTAAGTGGCAACATTAACCGGGGGAGGGGGGGGGGGGGGGGCTGAGCTGCATGGGTGGACCACCCCCGCCCCACGGTGATGATGATGATGCTCTGAAAAACTTTAAAAATAAGTTCCCCGTTTTTTTTTGGGGGGGGGGGGGGGGTGGGCCTACAGACCTAGTGCATCGGTTTATTACAATACACATAGAAGAAGATAAGGCATTACCCTTTTCCTTTTATGAGATAAAATTATTAAAAACTTATTGTATCCACTTATTTTACTTTTTTTACGTTGTCGGTCTATCGGACCCCTACTGAACCTTCGGACTATCGGACCCTTTTGCCGATTCGGTCTATCGAACCTTCTATCTATCGGACCTTCTGACTATCGGACCCCGTTGGACATTCGATCTATAGAACCTTCGGACTATCGGACCCTCCGCCGATTCGGTCTATAGAACCGTCTGTCCATTGGACCGTCTCGTACATTCAGTCTATCGAACCTTCTATCTATTGGGTGTCGGTCTATCGGACCCGCTAACTATCGGACCTTCTAGCTATAGGGCTGTAACCGTTTATCTGATGGAAATCAAAGTCAACATGATGAGACTAATGAATGCAATACTGAAACAAAGGCCATCCAGCTATTACTCAGGGGAGATTTATTACCTCTTTAAAAAGGCCTTTGATTCTGGTCTAGAATCAACACTAATTTATGTACCCCCCCCCCCCCTCCCCCACCCCTCTCTCTCTCTCTCTCTCTCTTGAAATATAAAACCTCATCATGATGATGCTAGCCTAGACCGAAATTTCTGTCTCTCGTTCGGTCTAGATCATTAGATGCTTGCCTAGCTAGCCTTGGCTTTGGCCTTGGCTCAACTTTAGAAGAAACAAGTGGGCCAAAGGCTTAGCTCATCTAACATTAGTACACCTAAGCAAATTAACTTTTACTAAGAACCACTACGTTAAAATTACAACCCTGTATTAGCAAACTGTGTAACATGTACACAAAGTAAACATTGACCTGGACTGGTCTCTGGAAAATTCTAGTATCAACATGAAACCCCCTCCTCATTCTCAAAAAAAAAATCCTGACAAGAACAGCCTACGCTACAGAATCAATTAATTAGAAAGGGTCTCACCTGGGCCCTTAAGGTCTTTCAGAATATAACGGGGTCTATGCGTCTACATCTAACTTAGATAACCAAATCATCGAAATACAGACTAAGTTCGATCTATTTCGAGGTTTACGAAATCTGTCAGCCATTGGCAATGACATCAATTAATAGATCATCTATCGAAACGTATCTAGATAGTCCCGCCCGAAAGTCCGGGTAAGCCATCACGAGTAACAGGGTGGTAAGGGGAATCGAGCTGCAACATTTAGCTCATGACGATGAAAATTGAATTGAAAGTTCGAGAGTAGATTACACATTGTTTCATGACGTACAGCTCTGTAGAATCCTTTCAAAATGTAGAGAAATTGAAACAGATTACTCACAATGGCAGAACTTGTTATAAATCTAATCTAATTTTCGAAAATTTAAGCATAAATACAGGTGTACTCACCTCTAAACTTTCCACAACTTTGTGCGGGTGACGTTAAATTCACAGTGGAAGTGACGAAGAGAGGTCAAATCGTCCCTTTTAAAAAACATTCATATTCATAAGGTCCAGTGACTCCAGTCCAATCAAAGTTTGATAAATCGGAGTATGCAAAACAAATATGAATAATGCATAAGGAGTTTCTCGATACTTTTCGATATTTTTTTGGTATCAGGGGCTTCGGGAAAATGTTCCCAAATGGGCGGGGCCGAATCGGGCCGAATACGCTTAGACTGAATGGTGACGCTACAGCTTATATGCAAATGAGGCAATCCGCGGGTGCTACCTTTCCGTCTATAAGTTTTAATTTGTCTATGATTCCAGCTTTCTCGCGCGTTGATTTTTCAGAAGTGCAACATGGCGGACCACGACTTCACTTCTCTCAGCCAATGAAACGTCCAGGTGGTAGAGGTCAGTGGTACCGAAGTGATGACGTCACAAAAAGCTATTTTTGCATTTTGACATTTTTTATACCATATCTCAAAGGAACATGGTGAAAAACATCCAGATCCCAAATTTTATGGCAATTGGCTCATTGGGCCCCGAGATATGGCCGCATGAATACCTAATTAGCCCCATTGAAGTCAGTGTAAATTGGCCTGGTTCTTAACAGTTTAGAACCAGGCCACTTTACCATTGACTTCAATGGGGCTAATTAGATATTCATATAGCCATACCTTGGGTCACCATGAACTGATTCATGTCAAATTTGATGTGTGAAAGTTTTCCATCATACTCTACCTAAATATATGGTCATAAAAATACTGAAATACAAAAATCAAAATTTGATGACGTCACACTTCGGTACTCTATACCGTGTGAGGTACTGGCAAGTCGTAATCCAGGCCATGGGCCTCACCAGTTGGCCTGACTCGGGGAAATTCGGACTGACAATCAGGTCCAATCGTGCGCTACCGAAGGAATGTTATTGCCGGATTCCTCGCGCGATCGTTAACTCGAATCCCTCCAACCTCCAACCGACCAATGAGATTCAGATACTGGAATAAAGAACGTGCGATCTTGTTTACTCAAATTTGGGTCAATGTGCGAACTTTTATTAGCTGCGCACGATAAATTGAAGTCGCTTTGAACTTTGATCCAGAGATTGCGACTTGTCGCTCCCTTTAAATAGGAAGAGTGCTCAGTCCCGAAATAAAGCACGTGTATATATTGTGGTACATGCATAGGGTACATGTATGTCGATCAGCCCAGAGAGACAGGTTATTAATAGTCTTTATCAAGATGTGTGTATTTTTTATTTTCTTTATTTTTTTTCATTTTTTCTGTACATCGCTTAATTGGTAAAGCTGTAAACTAAAGGGCATGTTCCCTGATGCTAAGCTCTATTCATGTACGTTTGTACCGCTCACTTCGTGGGATGGGCCATTTTTAAATGTTAAAGGGATACTCAACCGCAGATTGTGGATGTTTTAATGCCACGAGAGGGCACCGTGATCGTTGCCCCGCGGGGCGCAAATCTCGGATAGACTGGTCGCCGCACAAACATGCACGCTCCGCCTGAGCTCAAGCTCTCGCGCGAGATTCGGCTGGCTTCGGGCAGTCGAAATGTAATCCCAATTAGTCCAACGGACGCGTTCCACGCACAAACTTTGTGTACGAGTGAATGGGGCTTACGAAATCCTGAGATTTCCCACGGCCGCCCGGTGGCGTATCCCTTTAATGAGAGAATCACGGAACCGTGAGCACCGCCTGGACTGACTTGCATCTATACCGAAATACCGAAGTATGACGTCATCAACTTTTGATTTTTGTATTTCAGTATTTTTATGACCATATTTAGGTACAGCATGATGGAATCACAGGGGAGTATCCAGGATTTCCTAATAGGGGGGGGGGGCGCCAGGAATTAAAATTTTTGCTTCTGAAGAAGGGCTGAGATGCAAAATAGTGCTATATGCAGAGCTGCCAACCTGTCACTTTCAAAAAACATATTATTCAGCTAGAAAAAAACATATTTTTAGGTGAAAAAACATATTTTGCCGGTTTTATATGTTTTCGCTATTTTCCTTAAAAATGCTAATGCGACTACTGTACATTTCTTTAATAAGAACGCCTTCAGTTGCATAAAGTCGTTTCATGTGAATGCATTAAAAAATAAAAAATACTGGTCAAAATTGTGCCCCGCACAGTTTGCAACAGGCACTGAACTCGTCTCGTCTCGAAGCAGCTCCATTTTGCTGAGCTGCATACTCGGGTTTGAATGTTTGCTTCCTTCAGCTCAAAAAAATCCTGAAAACCCAAGCCGGAGGTACAGGGGCCCGCTCAGGGCCCCTGATGGGGTCGAGGGGCAAAGCCTCTTTTGAGGGTTCAGGGAACGAAACCCCCTGAAGCTGGTACGTTTTCTTGTTCTTTAGAGGGCTAAATTCATTAATCTACAGTACATTATAAAGAAATATTGACATGATTAACTTAATATTTTAGCCAATTGATCTGCTTTTTACCACACCACATGCAAATTCACCTAGTATAAGATCTAAACTAAAAACCAGGAACTAATTTTTTTTCGATGGAAAATTACTTTATCTTCATTCTATAACATTCCAGGAATTCCCTGATCGTATGTAGTTAACCACAGCTAAATTCAAACACCCCAACATAAAGTTAAAGAGTAGCCCTGAGATAGAGGGGTGCTTTCAAAGGGAGGGAACAAGCATACGCGTACCCTAAATAATACTGAGTGGGGGGCGTGAAGAGTAGAAAACAAGCCACAAAAGCCTGGTCATGAAGAACGATTCACGATATGCACGCACTGTACCCACCACACTACCAATTATCTAGGCCGCTGGTGCTGGGGAAGACTTGGCACCTGTATCCTTGTACCTTGATCATAGTCTCTTGAAAAAATCCCTGCTGGAATTCACTTTCCAGCAGGGATTTTTTCAAGAGAATATTTCAACAAATTAACCAACAAATTAGACATTATCTCTCACCTGAATCATGAAAAATAGCGATGATATTCCATTTGGACTCATTTGTGAAATTTAGAATCAGTTCTCAGAGGACAAATGCCGGTTATTAGGGGCTGTGATTTCCCTATCTCGCGATAGCACAATCGTGCACTGCCATCATGCATAACATGGATTCACTGCACAGTACGTTATCTTTTCAATGTACACTGTTTGTTCTCACACCCATGCTTCGTATACACTGTACATGTTAGCACAAACAGTGCACATAGACAAGATAAGGTAGTTGTAGGGTATCTCCGTAGTGTAAGTTCGAACAACCATACTCGGAATTTTCAAAAAACGTAGGGACGTATTTTACTCAAAAAAACGTATTAATACGTTAAAAACGTACTACTTGGCAGTTCTATATATTTATGTGACCAATTTTGAAGCCTATTTAATGAACAATATTTTCAATTGGTATGAGGATTTTTTTTTTTTTGCTATTTTTTTTTTACGACGGCCAATAGGGGGCGCGCGCCTGTTGCGCCCCCCCCCCCCCACTGGATACGCCACTGGAATCAGTTCATGGTGGCCCAAGTTATGGCTATATGAATATCTAATTAGCCCCATTGAAGTCAGTGTAAATTGGCCTGGTTCTTAACAGTTTAGAACCAGGCCAATTTAACACTGACTTCAATGGGGCTAGCTAAGGAGGTATTCATGCGGCCATATCTCGGGGCCCAATGAGCCAATTGCCATAAAATTTGGGCTCTGGATATTGATCCTTTGATTGAGATATGGTATTAAAAATGTCAAAATGAAAAAAATAGCTTTTTGTGACGTCATCACTTCGGTACTCTATAACTAGAAAGGCCGTCAAAGGCGGCAGACCCACACCTTAGCGGCGCTACAGAGTAGTTGCAATAATATACTAATAACTATGGGGTAAAAACTACAAGGTTACACAGAATTTGCAGGGTTCAACCGATCATCACCAAAATCTAATCGATTCTTTCCTGTCACTATCCGAACATTCCCTGAAAATTTTGTGTAAATCCGTTCACCCGTTCTCTAGTTATCTTGTACACAAACAAACAAACATACGGAGCCCTTTACATAACCCTGCCGATTTTATCGGCGTGGGTAATTACCACCTCCCATGCAATAATGAGCGAAAACATCCCTCAAGGTATTGTTTAACCAATAAATGCCCTGGGGAAGTCTTAGATAAATTAATATGTATGTAAATGTATGGATCAAGCTCTTTCATTAGAGCTAACTTATGTCACCTGAATATGATCAAAAGTAATCTTAATTCTGGAAATAAAAAAGTTTTCAAACTTTATGAATAATTATGAATTATTTGTGTTTCGATTATAATCGGCAAATATCTTAATTTTGCAGCTCATTTGAAGTAAAATGACTTGATAATATTGTAAAGCAATATGTATTTCAGATAATTTCACCATTCTAAGCAGAGGTATAGGATAAACATCCAATAGGAAGCACAGGAAAACAAGATCATCGATCTTCATCTCAGCCGAGGATGGCTTCAAGGCCGGTGTAGAGCGGGGGAGGGGAGATATTTTTTTTTACCCCGAGGGATATATGTGTCCACAAAGCCCCTATTTGGGTGGGATCCACTTGGCGGAGCCCCCTGCAGCTCCCGAGATTTTGCCATTTTGAACCTTCAACAAATTGCTGTTTTATACACCAAATTTACCATTGTAATCAAAGATGTTCTGATGATTTAATCAACTTGATAGAAAATTCCGTCGATCTCTGAATGAAAAAAATAGACTGGTCATTGATATTCATGTAAACCTTTTCTTTTTATTACTGATTTGGGGGCAGTATGCACAAAATCTTACGATCAAGATATCAAAAATAATGTTAGGCAAACTGGTGTATGATTGGTTAACTTTATTGATAGAGTACGGTGTAACTCTCAAACCAATTGTTGTTTAACCATTGACTGATTCGGGATCAGGAGTATATTTTTGAGCAAGTGCAGTGAACGAGCATAAAATTAAATTATAGGCCTAAACACTTAAAGGCCAAGTCCACCCAAACAAAAAGTTGATTTGAATAAATAGAGAAAAATCCAACAAGCATAACACTGAAAATTTCATCAAAATAGGATGTAAAATAAGAAAGTTATGGTATTTTAAAGTTTCGCTTAATTTCGCAAAACAGTTATATGCACATCCTGCTCAGTATGCAAATGAGGGAACCAGTGACGTCACCCACTCACTATTTCTTTGGTATTTTATTATGTGAAATATAGAATATTTTTGTTAGGGTATTTTTGGTTATTTTTATTTTTGTTAGGGTGGAGTTGGCCTTTAATCATGGTCGATATGTTATTTCGTCATCAGAATACACGATATCTAAATTGTATTCGTTAACCACACTGCCAAATAGGACAGTCGTGCACCTCACTGCCCGAGTAATGTGTCTGCTGCCCGAAACCATTCCGGCCGTGTTTAAATTTTACGAACGATCTTGATAAAAAGTCAATTTGTTGTCTCGTATGATATCGTATGAATTTGCCATAAAAATAAACTAGATATTCACAACAGTTATTAAATTTAGGCATCTTCCTGCCCGAAGATCAGGAAAGCCGGACATCCCGCTGCCCCGAAAGAGGGTATTCATGATTCTCGCTGCTGAAACATGAAGTTTTTCACTGTTCGAACGATCTTGTTTTCAGATTTTATGAGCGACCGACGAAACAGACTTGGGTGGCTCATCTTCACCTCTGATCGTATTTCTACTTCATATTTTGTAGGTGTCAATGTGGGCAAAGAGAAGTACCTGGGTTTTTTGGCAAGAGGGTATAGGGCCATGTGATGATGATATGTGATGATGATATGGGATGATGATAAACCTATTATGTCAAACCTATTATGTCACGATTCTATTTCAGTCAATTTGATTTGAATTTGAATTTGAATTTGGATTTGAATTTGAATGTGGGACGCTGAACTTGGGGGGGGGGGGGGGGGGTCCATGTGGTTCCAGGGTGCTGATGGGAATGTCATTGGTTCTTGGATGATGACTATAATCTCTTCGCATTCTTTTATAGGCGTCCTGGCTAAGCAGTCCTTTCTCCACAGGTGCATATGGGGCGTCGTACATCATTATACTTCAACCATCATTGAACCGGCCTTTGCCAAACATTCAACATGTAACTGGGATTAATTTTAAAGCTTTTGCAGCATGACTATCACATCGATTTTGGATGAATTTCTGGGTCTGCATGGGTCATCATAAGTTGTATGCTACATATTAAGTCAAAGATTTCATTTAATAAATGGAATATTTGATTTGATTGGATTTTTGTTTTCCGTTTCAAAACTAGCATAATATTTCAAAAAGGGAGGACAGCTCTGGGGAACCTTGATTTAAGTTACGCAACCATTATTCTTTCATTTCCTTTCGCATTGTATTTATTTCCACGAGAGTTGCCAAAGCTGTTGTATATGTTATTTCCTCACAATATATTGTTAATTGTTATTCTAATGTATACATGTATCTCAAAGCATTCGCTTGGATCCAGCTGAGGCACGCGGCTTGTCTTTGTTCAAACTCAAAAATAATAAACAAACGGATCATCATTGACCTAACATATATGTATGATTCTGATATTGTATGATTCTGATGAAATGAAAAATAAAATTGAATTGAATTGAATTAAAATATACAATGAAACGGAGGGGCATGTTAAAGTAGAACTTTAATGATTTTAAATATTGGCTTAATATTTATTATTGCATAGATGGCATAAATTAAACAAGGTTATCAAAATTCAACGCTTGGAAACATTTGAAGTAATGATTATTATCAATTATAAAACGGTAAAATACAGCCCCCGATATAGCACCTGAAGAGCTCCTCGAACGCTGCTGAGATGTGTGACGACACACCGGGGACCAGTCCTGTCTAAGCACACGATGTCCCATAACATCTTACACATTTTTCATTGCCCGTTTTGTCATCTCCTCTTCACTTATTTCTCTTACTTGACTAGCGTTCGTCTTAATGTTAGTCTGTTGCCTCACTCTTAACTTCGTGTATGGTATTATTTTGATGAAAAATGCAGCGTTAAAAAAATAAAGGAATCAGTCACTTGTAAAAAATTGTATTTTCAGCTGCTTGCACCGGGGCATGTTCGGCGTTTCAAGAGGGAACGAATACCATCCGGGCTATTATTCGGAGGGCTTTTCAATTTGAAAGTGGGGTTTATTTCACTGATCATTGACCCTCTGTGTATTTACAATCAAACGGTTTTAGTTATCAGAATCAGTTTCACTTACCCTTTTAGAATGGTGTGAAATAAGGTCATGTTTAAATATACCAAATACCAAATATACCAAAATTATAAAATTTGATAAATAATTGCATTGCAATTACGTTCATTCGTTATAGGACGTCGTCTGCTTAAGCAGGATCGGTCCCTAGTGTGACGACATCAAAACATCGCTATATTTCTGGCGAATCCTCGGATATTCCAGATGTTTAGAAGAGCTTTTATTTATGTTGTTTTTATAATCATCAGATACGCAGTTGACGTAAAACTTATACGATTGCCATCTGTAAGCGTCCCAATTTCTAGTGATACATTATTTGCCATATTTGTGATTTTCTTTGAATAGCTACTTTAAGGAGGCTAAGCTTGATGGAATGTGGACCTCATCATGGAATATTCTCGCCACACCATCGACACAGGAATATGAGCCATTGGCAATGGGAAGCTTCCCTGACATTACCATTACCTACACTCTTGATACATTTTCATACATTAGACGAATCTAATTTCAAAGAGATGGGCCGAATATAGAAATGCCTGTTTTGACCAAACGAGTTCTATACCCTTAGCCAAATCTCATTATCTGGCATGATGAATAGCCTCGGAAAGCAAATATCTTCTCCTTCTTTCACAATTTTTTTTTAAATAAAGAGTATAAATGGTGAGTAATGTCGATGGAAAATTTAAGTGTGCCGTCCTTACGAGTGTCTATCAGCGAATGAGCTTTCAGTGAGCGACTATACCTGAATTAACTTCATTAAATTGAAGGTTTGGGGAGCAGGCCCGTAACTAGGATTTTTGCGGGGGGGGGGTTCAACATTCGAAAAAGTGGACCTTTCTGAGGGAGCGAAGCGACCGAGTAGGGGTGTCGGGTCAGGGGGTGAGCCCCTACAAGGATATGGGCATGAGCGTAGTCAGAATTTGACAGGGGGTGGGTGAAATGTGAAGCCCGAACATATACTACCATTGTGTTGGATTCCAGATACTGCGAGCGAGCAAAGCGAGCGAGAGAAAAAATAAAAATGTACTTTTAAATGGCAACATTTTATTTCATTAGTATGTAAAACTATATCTCCGGTCATCTACATGCCACATGCAGGAATCATTCATATTAATAAAGTTTTAGGAAGTGAAGCGAGCAGGGGGGGGGGGGGGCACTTTGCTGTTGTTCTTTTATAGAAAATCAACCCTAATATCTGGGCGCCATGGCGATAGGGCAGTGACGTGCCGAAAATTGTCATAATATTGAATATTTATGGACCTCGCTGCATGAAACATCTCGTTTATAAGGTTTCCGAGGGAGCGAAGCGAGCGAGGAAAAATGCACTTTACTTTGCTGTTGCTGCGCATTTCAATAAAAGAAAGTGGACCTAACAAGTATTCGGGTGTCATGGCGATAGGGCAACGACGTGCCTGAATATTGCAATAACATCTCATTTCTAAGATTTGCGAGCGAGCGAAGAAAAGTGCACTTTAATTTGTTGCTTATTTCAATAAAGAAAGTAAGGTAACCCTAATTTCTGGGCGCGGTGGCGATAAGGCAGTAACGTGCCCGAAAATTGTCATAACATTGAATATTCATGGACATATTACAATAACATATACTATGGAAATATTCTTGCTGCCTGAAACTATCTCGTTTCAGAGTTTTGTGAATGAGCGAAGCGAGCGACGAAAACGCACTTTACTATCTCCCAAATGTTTCCAAAACACCCAAGTGTTATATTGGGGCATCTTGCTATTTCTGATTATATAGTTTCCAAGAAGTCGATGTTTTATAAAATACTCTCATGGCACTCCGGTTGAACAGGCTGTATTAGAGGGCCATAATAAATATTTAAGGGCCTGAATGACTAGAACGGGTCCGCCAGGAGTACTCCATGCAATTTGAGAGCGGGAAAATTTTTCATTTTAAAGTGAACAGACACATTAAATACCCCTCTCTCTTTTCCATATTTCATTCATTTTCATCAGATTTTATTCGAATTCGTCCGACTGGCAATCCGCTGCAAAATTTTATCATCAAATCCATCTTTGGGAAGTCGATTTCAAGAAATTGTCATTTAAATTCGTCACATAGAAAAGACAACGAGCGGGTGACGATTTGAATAAATCTTTATACTCCTTCAGTTTTTGACAAAATCGATAGCTAAATGAACAATAAATTCCGAAAATGAATGGCCAAAGACGTATATTGTCTAGGCCTTATTATTAAGATGCAGGACAATAGCAAGTGTTCAAATTGAAGGAAACCCGCTGGAAACGTTATTATCTCACATTATTTTCCACTTTCCTTCCTCTCTCCCCTTTCACGTGATCCTCTTGTGCGCCTTTCCCCTATCGAAGCCAGTTGGTATGGAAATGTTTTTAATAATTTAACCTAAAAATCACTATTCTGATGTCACTTTGGATATTTTTTTCGCCTAATGATTCTTTTTGTTGTTGTTCTTGAAGCAAATTTCTGCTCGCCAGTTTGGGGGTGATACTACAAACGAATTTGAATAAGTCTTTGAATGACGCTTTGAAAGAAAATCGATCGCAACATGGCATAATGTACAAAATTCGAAAATGCATGGTGAAAGACGACATTGATTAATTATAGAATTGCCAGATTAGGAAGTTACGGGACAGAATCAAATAAAATGTATTAAATAGACGGAAAGACCGATATTTGATCACTTTATTTTTCACTTTCCATCATCTCTCCCCTCGCTTCTTGTTTTTTTTTTTTTTTTTTTTTTAAGCGGACCTCTGCTCCCCAATGGGGGGGGGGGGGGGGGGGGGGGGTTCGTTCGAACCCCCTGAACCCCCCTTGTTACGGGCCTGGGGAGAGAAATACACATATCTTGAACTATAGCATGCCTAACCAATTTCAACTATTGAATTGCTATTTTTAAACGAGTTTTTTAGCTTTGGAAAATAACAAGAGCCCCAGGGGGCACGACGCTCACCTGAGGTGGATCAATTCACATCTGGTGCATTTTCTCTCTAGCACCACCAGGAGATATGTTAGAAATTGAAACAACTAGGAGGATGTACATGAGATGATGTTAGAAATTAACATAACCCCCCCCCCCCCCACCCCCATGGTCTACAATGTCATGTATTATTTGAATCTCCTACATCTAAGGATGATTCCCACCAAGTGTGGTTGAATCATACAACAAATCATGCAAAGAATGTACATTTCCCCTCCTGCATATTAACCTCGCCCTCGCAGGACCCCTATGGGGCCACCCTGAGAATGTCATGAACAACTTTCATTTTTCGTCTATAGAGATATCTCCATACACAATACCAAGTCTGAGCTATTCCTGGTTCTGGAGAAGAAGATGTTTGAAATTTACATAGCTTTTACATTTGGGGGCCCTCCCCCTGGGCCCCCCTGGGGGCCACATGTACCATTTTAGCAACTTTGGGTCCCCTACCCCTATGAATGATTCCTACCAAGTTTGGTTGAATTCCGATCATGGGTTTTGGAGAAGAAGATGAAAATGTAAAAAGTTAACAGACGACGCACGACGCACGACGGACGACGGACAAATTTCCATCGCAATAGCTCACTCGAGCCTTAAGCCTCTCGCATACTTTATATTTTACGAATTTGGATACGAATGGTAACGATGTGAAAATCCACGAATGTTTGCGATTGACTGCGATACTTACGGAACAGTTACGGAAAAGTTACGGAAAAGTTACGAATGTTTGCGATTTATATGCGATATAACCGGAAGTGACGTATTTTCCGCGCGTTTTCACAGCGTTTCACAATTCTACAGCAACTTTTCATGACATTCTCTCCACATTTTTCCAATTGTACACTGTTCCGTATATAATTCGCAGATATTCGTAATATTCGCATTAATTCGTATCAAATTCTTGGCTGTCAAGTCATTAAGAATGAGTTACGAAATATACGAATGAGTTACGATAGATACGAATGAAATACGAATATGTTACGTTACATTACGAATAGTTACGTTTCCTGAAATTTTTGAACATGTTGAAAAAATTCTGCGAAGCCTGCACTCGGCTGCGAATTCTTACGAACATTTACGAACGTTACGAACCTCTGCGAATGTTCATTACGAAATGCTGGAAAAATCTGCGATTTTTTTGTCGCAAAGAATCGTACCTTTTCGTAATGAACATTCTCAGATGTATGAGAGCTGCTTTAGGCTCAGGTTAGCTAAAAATACAAAGAACGCTTGAGCCCTCATTTGGCCGTACTTCGTAGAATCGGCAAATATCCCAACCATGGGCGTCAATCCGAGTAGAGAATATATTGTTCATAGGGGGGGGGGGACTGCTATTGTGTCGTCCCCCCCCCCCCATGATGAATAGAGTGACGTCACGATTTCCGCCCATGATCCCAACTCAAGGATGACAGTGGTACTGATCAGACGGAATTAGACACAGTCACAGAACTGAATGCCATTTCTGTTAGATGGCTAGGACATGTTTTGATGAACATTATTCATTGAGGAACATGAAACAAGACCGAAGGGACTTGGAAGTTGACTATTCCCCCCCCCCTTTTTAATTATATCAGATTATTTTTACACCTCATTCATATTTCAATCATTGTGGAGTGAGTAATATTAATAATGGTCACTTATATAGCGCTCATATCCGTCACTTGTAATGAGATAAAGACCAAAATTCAAGAGGACAAAAAAGAAGAAAGAAAATTAGCGAAACAGAGAGGATTATTACCAAGCCATTTCAGAAAATGGGATAAGTTTGTTTACTAGGGATGCTGAGGCAGAAGCAATTTCAATGAATAGATTAAGCCTGGTTTATTGTTGAAATATCTTTATAAGGTTAGTTTCTGAGTATGGATCAAAGCTCAATGGGGCATAGGAAGGCGGAGGAAGGTGGGGGAGGGGGATAGGGAGGGGGGGGGGGGGGGGGAGGGGTTGAACGCGGAGGGACGAGATGTCGTTCGGGAAAGGGAGGGGAGAGGGAGAGGGAGGTGGGGGGGGGGGCATGGCAGTTTAGGTATGGAGGTACAGGGATTATCCTTAAATTATAGGGTTTTTGTTTTGTTTTTTTCTTCTCTTTTTCCATTCACTGTATCAGGGTTATTATATTTTTTCGGTTGTGTATACGTTATTGAATTTGAAGGTACTTTACAATTTGTATTATGTGATGTAATATAATTTATGTTTATATTGCGAATGTTCATGCATATTATTTAGATAAGTATGTTAATTAAGGATGCATATTATATATGGTATGTTATGTTATTTTTTTGTTTGTCCATTGAATGGAAAATAAAAAATTCTTTAAAAAAAGGCTTCCAAATGCCGAAGGATAACAGCTTATTGGAATGGACTTGAACAACTCATCATCTTTTGATTGTACTTCACATCAGTGCAGTGTTCCGGACAGCAGGCAAGAGTTGCTTGAGAAGTTCATAAGGCGGGAAATGTTATAGGCCTAATACTTTTTTTTTCACCTTCGCTTTCAGAATCCGTGCGCAAAAGTAAGCAACACTACGCAGACTTAACGCTTGTCCTACGTAAGTGTACGTGGACAAGTTACGCAACCCTACGCCGATCCATAATTTGTTTTTTCATGAGTACGCAGCGAATTTTGGCGTACTCCCTACGCAACTCTACCCAAATCCCGGTGTGAAAGCCAAAGGGGCTTTCACACCGGGATTTGCGTAGAGTTGCGTAGAGTTGCGTAGGGAGTACGCCAAAATTCGCTGCGTACTCATGAAAAAACAAATGATGGATCGGCGTAGTCCCTGTGTAGGGTAGCGTAGGGTTGCGTAACTTGTCCACGTACACTTACGTAGGTCAGGCATTAAGTCTGCGTAGTGTTGCTTACGGTTGCGTACGGATTCTGTGCGCAAGCGAAGATGAAAAAAAGGCATTAGGCCTATAGCATTTCCCGCCTTATTTCCCGCCTTATGAACTTTTCAAGCAACTCTTGCCTGCTGTGCGGAACACTGTACTGCTGTGAAGTAGAATCAAAAGATAATGAGTTGTTTAAGTCCATTCCAAAAAGCTCTTATCCTTCGCCATTTGGAAGCCCTAGAAACACTAATGGTACAATGAGTCATATTCATTCTTATTGCTAGAAAATTTCACTTGATGCTGTTTTGTAATTGTCTTCATCAGAAAATATGTCATTTTTTTGCCCTCATTTGCAAAATATGTTTGATGGTTTGTTTCTTTGCCCAAAAATGTACGATGACATAATGCTTTTCAAAATGTATGAATGATTTCATATCATTTATAATCAATAATAGATAATGTGTATTTTATTGTTTCATAAGAGACACTGTACATTCGATTGCTATACTATATTACATGCAATCATTGTGTAATCTTTGAATAAGTATACTACCTTATAATATGTTTTGTAAATATGTATATAACAATTCTGTTTCTATACTGAGCTAAAGTAGTCTTTATACTTCTTGTATGTACTTTCAAAACTATACAATGCCATTTCGAAATAACTCATATATAAATGGTTATTTTTCAACAGATTTTAGAAAATATCACCGTCTATACATTAGGAATTAAGATGATAGGAATGCATGTGCAACAATTTCAACATTTTCGTAAAAACCAATGTTGATTACGAGGATACCATATTCTTTGTATTTACATGTATATATATATTTATGTATGTTCTTATTTATTTTTTTGTTATGAGTTTATTTTCATGATTTTGTTGGCTATTATTTTTACTTACTATTGCTATCATGGCCTCATGGAAGACCACCAATATTGGTGATAATGAGTCACCCTGTATAAATATCAGAAATAAATAAATAAATAAATAAATGGCAGAGCACGAACGATTTAATGTCAAATGGGACGAATCTGTTCAAACTAGCAGTCAAGTGATGAAAAACAGTAGGATCCAGCATGAGTACGCCAAATTTAAGTAACTATAAGCAACTATACGCAAATGTACGCCAGGTCTACGCAAGTCTACGCAAGTCTACGTCGGTCTATACGCCACAGTACGCAACACTACGCCATTTCATGCGCAAGTCTCAAAATGTGTTTTGAGAAACCGGGGCATTTTGGCGTAGTGTTGCGTAGGAATGGCGTACAGTAGCGTAGTGTTGCCTAGGCTTGCGTATAAACTGCGTTCTCTGGCTCTACGCAGGCAGTACACCAAAAAATTAAACATGTTTAATTTTTTGCGTACCTATTTTGTGTTCCTCGGCGTAGACTTGCGTAGGCACAGCGTATGGCAGCGTAGTGTTGCGTAGCGACTACGCAACACTACGTAACTCTACGCAACTCTACGCAAATCCCGGTGTGAAAGCCCCTTTCAGTCAGAGCGCCACGCGTATGCTAATGAGCTGAATCCGCGATATTTATTCAGAATCCCGTTTGTGCTGGAAGCTCAAAAATTGGCTCTCGTATATCACGTGATTTCACGAGAGGTTGTGACCTGCGCGTATTCGACGTCGTATTCCATACCGACGGAAAGCCAAGATGGCAGAATGTTACCGTAAGTAAAGTTCAAGATTATACCATTGTTTTGGTATGAAATATGACATGTTTCTGTAAAAATTCGGGCCTGAAATAGTGCCCAGGAATTACTCCTTATTTTGTTAAGATTTAGAATTGATTTTGCATCACAAAGTTCGCTTTTGGTTCCTGACCGTCCTCAGAAACAGTGGCATTTTTCAACAGCTTGTTTAGCTCGATAAGAGTTCAGTGTTAAATATGTATGAAAATCTTCGTGACGCAAGATCTTTTTCATTATCAATTTCACGATGGAAGTTGCGTGTTGGGCAGTGGGTGCCGACGTTGCTTTTTTTGGCTTTGTAGGCCCACCCGTGTATATTTGTGTACTGTATACACATGGCAAGCTGCACTTACATTTTAACTCGGCACAAGAAGTTCAATATGTTCATTTAATAAGTCTGATGACTCTAAGTTACTTGTAAGTTAAGTCTATTGACTATTTATTACTAGGCCTAGGCCTACTTCTGCCCTTATATGGAAGATACCTTATCAGTATCACTCAGATTTTCTTTTTGCTTAATAATATGATGTAGGATGGGGGTTGCATATCATAGGTACGTTACAATGCGTGCGCTCTCGCGGCAGTAAATTCTCCCGAGCGTCTGTTCGGGCGATTTGCGTATGGCTGTGGGGACTCCCCGTAAATACTGCCTTTGCATTGGCTGATAGCTTTTTTGTCATGTGACGTTATTTTCAAGCTGTAGCTGAATGTACAAGCTTTCATTCAATACCCAACATGTATGCAATTTTTCATCGTTGCGATCAGCACACCACTTTTTCCCGAGAGCTTGATTGTCAGTGCTTTTTTCTCATAAATCTTGGATAATGGATTCAATTTAAGGTATAATGGATGTTTTCTATACATGTTTTCTTGATGTTGGTGAATTTGTGTGAAAATTCTACGATCCGAAATGTGTTTTTTTAGTTGCGAAGTTGAGGGATGTCATTGCAAAGCTGACACGGCGAAGCGATGGCTTCCCGCCGGGAGATGCATGCGCTTTGCTCTGTGCGATCCGGGGGAGCGTTTCATCAAGCGTATTGTCAGTGATTTTTACCGACAACTGTTATAAGCTACTGAAATCCTTGCATCTGATTGGCTGAGAGCAAATTTGTCAGTGAAAATCACTGACAAATCGCTTGATGAAACGTGTGCGATTGCATGTGTGCATTTTATACTGCAGTCTATGCTACGCACCACTTTTAATACGCGTTGTCTATGGGGGAGAATAATGCGCTCCACATACAAAACAAAGTGCGTAGCTGTAGGCCCCCCCCCCCCCCCCCCATCATACAATGTGAGTTGAAAATAATGCAGAGGAGATTAATAATCATATTTTTTAGAATAGAAACGTAATTTTGAAGTAAATAACATCTCTGAATTATAGTTCATGTCATTCTAAATTTTACTGCATTTTATTGCTTAAATTACTAATCATTTGGATTTAATTCAGCAAGAAATTCAAATCCTTTAATTTTCCCAAGCCGTGCAAAAATGTAAATTTGCTTTGACAAAATAGATGATAATTTAAAGTTTTGAACTGAAAACCTGCACACAAGAATTGGAATAGTTTTCTCATAATTATGTATTAATTAGTGTAATTATCTTTTTTAAAAGAATATTAACACCTATTTTCGGTCAATATTTTTTATCCACATGTACAATTTTCAACTTCAGTTCTTCGACAAATTTGCAGTATTTAGTTAACTTATTGATGAAAATGGCTACTTAATTAAATAACTAATTATGGTATTAATTAACTAAGTATACAACAAGATCCTTACCAGATGATAGAACCAATGTCCTTGTCTGTTCTATTTACAAATATCCTGCATTTGACTTCGATGACTTGATAATTTCAGTAAACGCTTCATTTTTACATACACAAAAACACATGCAGTCACAAAATAATTTGATTTGATTTTGATTTGATTTTATTTTATTCAGATTCCACATTTACAATGAAATTACAACAATATGTACAAGTTACAAACACTGCAAAAACAGAATACATGGATATGACATAGAAAGATGACAAAAGGATATGTGGAGGGATCTACTAATAATGTTAGCTTGTGTGATGTAGACCCCCTAATCGAATGATAATATATTATATATTAAAAAAAAGATTTTCGTTTAATTAAAGTAATTGTTTGAGAGGGAGAAAACTACTAAACAAAACATATTATATACAGTTGATCTAACATTACAAAATAAGATTGCATGGTGAAATAAAAGAGATTTCGAGCGGAAATCAGTATATATATACACATATATATAAAAACGAGATAAATACATTTAATATGGAACGAAAAGAAAAAATAATCACCTAATTAATTAATTAATTAATGGTTACCCTTTGTTTTTTTTATGAGACAGTTTCACATAATGTTCATACTGTTATTATCTGTAATTGCTGAAAGTTTCATCTTGTTAGCTTTAATTTTAAGAAAGTTATAAAAGTTTTTGTGTTTGAATGGATGGTCCGAGATCACAACTTTTGACTTTTTTTTCCTATAAAAACAATAGAAAACAAAAGAAATTAACTGCGCTCATTTTTTCGACATAAAAATGACTGTAACTTCGTTAATTTTGCAGCTACAGAGCTGAATGAGGTATCAAATTGAAGCTTTCATTAAGCTCTATTTGATGGAATCAATTATATGCTTGAAATAAGATTTCTCAAATTTTTGTAACATACCTACATATCACATGCATATCCGGACACTTGTTATTTTATGTTAAACAAAATTAGTCTGTCAATTTTGCCATCTGATTTTACAAAAAACGTGCATCAAGTAACACTAAAAACTTAAAAGGATATCCACTGAATATTTGCAATGCACATGATTTTCAACCTATCCTGTGAAAGATTTGTGACAATTTGCATGAAAAGTTGTTCGATTTAATTGTTTAAAAATAACCTGTCCAGATAAACAACCTGTCCGGACATGCCGGATTCGGAATTACGATGTCTGGGAATATTACAGGTATATGAATGATGCATTCCTGATACTCTGAATATTTCTTTTGCACTCAAGTTGTTTCTAATTCTAGTGCCATATAGTGGGCAACGTGTTGAGTGAATGACAAAACCTGAGAGAAATGTTTGAAATGAATAAAAACTAAATATGATTTTGCTGTTGACTGGTCAAAATGTCCCGCCAATAATTTATTCCCAGTTATAATGAAGGCAGTGGCTATTCTTACGACGAGTCATAACACGCTCCATTTTCGTACTTTGCGGCGTCGTTAGAATAATTTTTCGGCTATTCTTACAACATGCACATACGCTCCATTTTCCTAACCCTAACCCTAGACGTAAGAATAGCCAGAAAATTATTCTTACGACTCGTCATAAGAATAGCCACTGCGTATTTTATGAAATTAATAAAATAAGCAAATAATCATGGACTGTCAAACCACATACACCTGGTTGTGTTAGCCCATAGTAGGCCTAGTACAAAGACACTTTTGCATTATCTTTTGAATCAGAATGCCAGAAATTACACATTATACATGAGCAGAAAGAAAACTTTTCTGAAAAATTTGAGGCCATTTTTAATGCAATATGTTTAAATTTTGGTTTGCATAAATATCTTGTCTTTGTTTTATTTGTAGGTCCACCTACCATCTTGTCATGTGCAGCAAGTGTCATGTATTTCTGGATTCCCGGAGACATCAGTGCACAGCTCTCAATCTGACATGCTGAATGCATCGTTGGACACCTCTCGAGCACTTGTCAAT
Source organism: Heliocidaris erythrogramma (assembly GCA_025617745.1). Lineage (NCBI taxonomy): Eukaryota > Metazoa > Echinodermata > Echinoidea > Camarodonta > Echinometridae > Heliocidaris > Heliocidaris erythrogramma. The sequence goes on from CM046853.1 coordinate 43,438,509, forward strand.
GAATATCTACCCACCCGTCCGTCCACCCATCGATCCATGTAGGTATTCATCCATCTGCTTCAGCTCCTGCCAGCATGCCACTACCCTCCAGCCATTGGGATGGCATCTACCAACCGACTCGTCCACCAGACTATGCACCTCATGAACCAAGTGCAAGTAAATTTGGAACCCATAACAGTTCTTGTTCTTTTGTTGAACATGTAAGCACTATTCCCAAGCACAGTTGAAACAAATCAAACAGGATCATTGTTGGGGTAGAACCAACGAGGACCTCACACAGTAAACGTGCATATGACACTACTTGTGAGGTAAAGGAACGTCAGAGTACCCCATGCAACAAACGTGTATCTGGTCCTTGTCAACTTTGTAGTCGAACGTCTAATAGATATCACCATATTTCAACCTCTTCAACTACCAGATTAAATTCTTATATTTTGGAAAACTGCTCTGCCATAAATGAAAATGATAGTATGTATAATGCCTGTCGGCAGAAATACATGAAAAAAATAAAGTCAGTTGATCAAAAAGCACCTGAAAAAAGCAGAATGAAAGAACGTTTGCCATGCTTTTAAAGTCATCTTATGTGTGATAGGTTATCTGAGTTTGATATTTATTTCACAATCGGGGATTTTAATTTGATGTTTTTCCTTAACTGTACATCCATTCCAGAGTCAATTCCTCTTTGTAAAAAGCACAGAGCACAGATTTTTAATCATAAGGATTGAGGACAGTGCTCATTCTGTGACACGCATCTGAAAGCTAGGAAATATTTCTGTATGCTCTTTTCCACAAGAAAGCATTTCTAAATTGAAAGATATTTAAAGGACAATTAACCCCACGTGATATTCTAGATGCACCTATTGTCTGCTACGTCTTTCCATGGAGGCTGCCATTTTGTGCATGACACGGATCATTAGGTACCATATGCATTGATAATAGCCTACCTTTACAACAGATACGTCGCTTTGTTCTGATTGTATTACGATTGTTATTGGCCATGGGCCTAGATAATTGACGACCCATGAGTTCTAATAGCCATCCTGTAAAGCAGATTCCTCGCTTTGTTTTGGTATTGTTACGATTGTCTCCGTCCTTGACGTCAATTCTCCGTCCTTGACGTATATTTTTTATGAAGTATATTTTTTATGAACAAATTAAGACCTTTTAAAAAATATATAAAACTAAACTTACATTTCAGAATATGTGACTTTATCTAATATATATTTGTCCTCTACAAATCAATTACAAGTTAACGATGAAGGAAATTTTACTTGGGATGAAAAATATGTTCGTGTACACATAAAGTAATGGCAGCCCCCTTATTATTGCTAGCAGACGATAACTTGGCTGGAAAATAGTGATTTATATCTATATCCTGTGTTTTTACATGAAATTGCATGTATCAAATAAGAGGCATATACTACACCATTCAAAATAAGCTAATTCATACGCTGAGGTTAATTTCCCTTTAAGTACTGCCTATGAACACTTTTTAGAAGTCTTAAGGCGAAAGTGCCAGATCAACGATCATACTATAGATAAGAACTAAGACTTTTCTTCATACTAAAAATTACTCTGCATAAGTCCTCACGAAAGAAAGGAATCTTTTTCTTCTTGTCAGAGATCACCTTCATATTGTTGAAGTGTGGCATTCAAGCTGTTTTGAGTAGAGGCTTTTAAAGAATAAATGTGATGGTGTTGATGTTGGTATTGGAAATTCAAAAGACTAGAAAGGTTCCCATTCTTCCAATAACAGTGTTGAATCACAATTTAGAAATATACTTGGTCAATGTAACAGCAAGTTGCACACTCAAAAGTAAATGCATGAGAGACGATTTCATCAGAAATCCATCTTGTGTAATTGATTTTAATTTTCGTGATTTAACCTCGTATTTCGATCCATTAGTTTGGAATACCATTTGCCTTCTTACCGCCACAAGAGAGGAATATAATCACTTTACAAATTTGTTAATATTTTTAGAGAGAAAATGCAGTCAGTTTCCAACAGTTGGAGCAAGAAAAAGATTAAGATTTATCCCAGTTGAGTGCGAAAAGAATTGCTATAAAGAAATGCATCCAAGCACTTTATGTACATGTATGTAGTGGGTGCAATTTTGTCTCCTTTTTTGCACATTTTGGAAACATGTATTCTTTAACATTTTTTTACAGTATGCATCCTTTATTTCTGGAGAACTATCCTCAGATACACCACAAACGTTATATCATACAAATTTAAATGTAGATAGTGATACAAGGTTACTTTCATTTTATACACTTTTATACCGGTAGACGGTATTATGTGTATACTTCAATACAAATCGTGCATGCTTGCATAACTATTCTTCTCCAGTTGATTTGTATCATAGTATCAATGAAGGTCCTTGAAGTTGTAAGAAAGGCATCCTGGAAAGGCATCCTGGAAATGTGTACAGTATGGTCTTTTGCCTTCTAGTTCAGCTTTGAGGCTGCATTGGCTTCAAACCTGTTGGGTTCAGACTGTTGGGAGTAGAGTGCAAACTCCTATATTCAGTCATCCAGATATTAAACTGTATAGGTTTCTTGTATGTGAAGATGATGAAGGAGTACATGTTACATGCCAGTGGGACTCGAATGAAAATATTGATAAGATTGGATTAAGATTAAATCCAATGTTTTATATCTTACAACGGGTTGTTCTTGTGCTAAGAGCAAATGTCAAAATCGTTTACCGGTATGCAAATGCAGAAAAGAGAATCGTTTCTGTGGCCCCGGTTGTCGATGTATATGGTTTGAGAACCTAGTAATATCTTGTTCAAAACAGATACCATAAAGTGACACTGATACATGTAGTGTATCGAGTGGAGAGGATTTAGATAAAGAATTAAATAAAGAAATTTATGTAGATTATTTTCATATTGAGTAAATTTTTGTTGAGCCACCGAGGTGGAGTGAGACTAAGGGATCCTTAGCAGCGTCCGTCAGTCCGTCATCCATCCGTGATGCTTATAAAACTTGAATAACTTTGCAACCATTTGCCTGTTTGTAGCCATACTTGGATGGTGCATGTAGATGCTATGGGGACCTCAATGTTATTTGGGGGTCAAAGGTCAAATGAGGTCAAATGTTACAATTTACCTGCAAAAATGATTGCATACGAACATGGCGAGACACATTATTTCCTTGTTCTTTGAAGGCGCTGCCATGCAAATCATTACTTCCTGTATATTTGTGTTACGCATCATAACATAATAGAAAAGTAATAGATTTTTTGTGTGTGCAAGAATTACCATCTAAATGCACATGTATAAAGAGCCAGTAAGTTGCAATACTGACGTGTCCACATAGCTCGGTCAGTATGTATGTACTACCTTGTTATCTGGTGATATCAACTGACATACCAAAGATATGTAAATGTAATATTTCTTAAACTGTTGTGCCACTTGCAGCTGATTTATATTTCTTCCATACATGCATTGTGATTTTTATGTGGAGATAGTTGTCACACTATGCTTCATTGTTGTAATGTCATATACTTTGCTGTAAACTACAAGTTTTGTAGTAATATCTTTCCCTGTTGTTGGTAAGATTTTTATTAAGCTCAGTCATAGTTCATTGTGTACCTATCAAAAGGCAATTTTAATAGAGACGATCCAGATTTATGCTTCAATGGTTCTTATGCTGGGTAATTTTATTTTTTGTTTAATGCTACATTGATGCTTTCTCGTTGGTGCATGGATGTCTTTGGGGGTTTATTTATCAGTGCCAGTCTTTCCAGCATCCATTATGATATTATGGATGGTTATCTGCCTTCTATAGTGCAATCATTGTAAAGTTATAGGTGCTTTATTTATATTACCAGATATATTGCATGCCCTTTATTTATGACATGTTAAAAAAGAAATATTTTGCAAGATCATCAGTTCTGCTTTTTTGTACTATATTGACTCTATTTATTTATGTCTAATATTTAAAAATAGGATCGGGGATCGACCAGGATGCCTGCCTTGTACTGTAGACTTACTTAGTCACAAGTAATCAATGTATTTGTTACTCCAAAATAATATATTGCTTCAAAACATCTTAATATTTACCTAATGTATTTTGTGTTTTCTGCTGTGTAAATGAGTTACAATGTTAGTGGTTATTTGTTCTATCATGCTCAGGCAGAACAGAAATATCAGAGATATTAAATAAAAATGTTTTGCATTTCAAATTTAAATTGTTTATTCCAGCATGCAATATATAAGGTTTGGGTAATATTCTGAGAAGAGAATGAAAGTATAAGAAAACAAGTTGAAAGTGGTACTGTGAAAGTGATATTTTTGAAGAATGGATGCCAAACACCACTCGGTCCTGAGGGGTACCTTTTATTTTTACTCCCAAAGCTTGGGGAGTTGGATTGGGGCAGCGCATGTACTCGACCCAATATCAATCCCCCTCCCCCAGCTAAACAAGCCCCCCCCCCCCCCCTGTCAGGGCCCCAAGAGGTTGCAACAGTATTCTGTTTTGTTGCTGTCTATATACCTATAAAATGAAGAGAGTTGAATTGAATGAATGAAAGATAACTACAGAAGAAAAAGCAAATACAAATGAGAGAAAGTGTGGGCAGTGAATTAAAGACAAAAAGGAAACAGGTAGGCAGTCAGAGCCAAGATCAGATTCAGTTAAGACAATGCTACACGAACTTTGCATGTCAAATCTGCCGTACACAGCAGGGGGGGGGGGGGCAGTTGCCCCCCCCCCGGCCACCTCTGAAATTTTCAAATCCCCCTTCTTTCTATTTTTTTTTAAGACTCGGATTTTAGATTTTCAAATAATTCCACCAAAGTGTGCACCAGATCGTTCACTTTCAATTCTAAATATGCAAAAGCAGGGAGCAGGATGTAACCCCCTCCCACACCTTCCCTCACTTGCGTGTTCCCTCGAATATTGAACACATTCTACCCCCCCCCCCCCCCAGGAAAAATTGCATGAAAATGTGCAGAGTGTTTTTGTCGTAGGAAATTTGGGACACATGAATCCCATCTTTAACTAATGGTTACAATATAAAATTTATTTGAATAACATTTTCACCTCTAAATCTGGGGCTAACAACCAATGCCAAACTTTAGTTAACAGGGCAGTAAAGCCGACGCAGAAAAACACATATGGGACACGAGAATATACACGTATCCATACTTACCTGGAAGACTAGATTAATGGCGTTAATGAGGTAAAGAGGGTGATTTATTAATTTTTTTTAGGAATATTATGACGAACTGCAGCTACTGCTTTAATTATTAGCTATTTCATGTGACTCCATTCATTATAAATATACGAATACTTGGTTACTGCGACTAAAGTAGACGACGCTAAACCCTGACCTGTAGGTGGTCGTTTCCACACCGTTGAAGTTCGTTGACCCTGATCACAATGCGCAGCAGGGCTAGGACGCGTTGACCAATCAGACCGCAGCATTGTTGCCAATGCAAGAAACTCGCTCTTCGTCGGACGAAGGGGATGACAAGGTGATAGACTTTTTTGGTTCCTGACCGTCCTCAAAAAGAATACATACTGATTTATGGCTCATTTTGAAGAGAAATAGTGTAGCAACACGCCTATTATAAAAGTGTAATGACGCAAGAAATGTAAGGTGTGTTTACGCGTCTTATAAGACGCACGAATGAAAATCATTTTGAAGGCAATATGTAAGCCTGATTTTCAATGTTATGATACAGGAATATGGTTCTGAATTTCAGATATATAGAATCTTGGAATATTCCTCTTTACATACATCCTAAATTTATGGATGAAACCTGAGAAAAAATGTTAAGAACGTCGAATAATCAAACCCTTGCGCTACTCATGAATATTCATAAACGCGGAAGATTCATGAATACGAGCTGAATAAATACGGCTGAATTATCACGCGTGGCGCTCTGACTGCTTTAGACATAATTACCTTGGTTTTGGCCGAGCCGCCAAAGTAACTAGCGCTCAAGCATATCAGGTTCCCATTTACATCTGGGTGGAGAGTGGCTATTATATTCTTATAGAAGACCAGTTAGAGAGCTTGATTGAACTTATAAGATGGCATAGATTTATTAAGGTACTGTCAGGCAGACATCATTGTCGTCATGTCTTCATGTGTAGATATCATACAAGTACTCATTGTTTTATAACTGACCTGGCATGAGTCATGGGTTACAGGTCATTCTATATTTAGCTATACATGCTAGTCTGTATTTGCAGACTCTGTTAACTAGCTATCACTACACCTCCCTTTCTTTAAAAGAGGTTTACATATACATATATATAAAAACTTCTTAAACTGTACAGAGTGACAGCGTAGACTACCTGTACACTCGCGACTGTACTAGGGGATTATTCTGCCCCTTAAAGCTCGAGTACTGTCGCTTTCATATAACTAATTACGCGACAGTCCATACTATTCAGGTGGCGATTCGCGATACTGGAATTCTGTGTTGAGGTTGAGTGATATATCTGTTGATTCTTGTAATCAAAGTGATTGATTAAATCTGGTTATACTGATAAACTATAACATGCAAATATAGATCATGCTCATGCAATCCTGCAGTTATGCAGGCCCGTAACTAGGGGGGGGGGTTTCAGGGGGTTCGAACGAACCCCCCCCCCCCCCCCCCCCCCCCCGTTGGCGAGCAGAGGTCCGCTTAAAAAATAAATTTAAAAAAACAAGAAGCGAGGGGAGAGATGATGAAAAGTGAAAAATAAAGTGATCAAATATCGGTCTTTCCGTCTATTTAATACATTTTATTTGATTTTGTCCCGTAACTTCCATAATCTGGCAATTCTATAATTGAAGAGTTTTCTTGCAAAAGGCCCTAAATCCACTTTACCTACTTCTTAGTAAATTGAGATTTTTTGTTTCACACAGTTCTATGATTTCATTCAAGAAGATCTTCATGTATGTTTAAGAGACATCACCACAAGTAACAATAATCACAATTTTAAAAATCCTGCGGCCGTCAAATATTTTATATGATTTTTTATATTTATTATTTTTTTGGATTTAGGGCCTTTTGCAAGAAAAGTGGGATTTAGGGCCTTTTGCAAGAAAAGTCTTGAATGATAATAGTAATTTACGCATTAAAAATCTTTCTAATGAACCAAAAATCCACCGCCCTTGTTCACCTAACCTCTTGTGCTGCTCCACCTGCCTATGTTCAATGGGTTATAATAAACCTTGCCTGATATAGCAACATTATAAAATCAATCAAAATTTAAACTTCGAAAGATAATTGGGTTGACTTATCGAAAATCATCATCTGAACTTAAAAATAAAGCAGACTTGCTCTAGATAACTGCATAAAATATTTGCTTTGCTCGGATAAACCTTGCCTGATATAGCAACATTTTTAAGTCGATTCCAAAGATAATTTGTATTGTCTACTGACAGTAGCCAGTCATTATCTGCCCTTAATAAAGCAGATTTGCTCAAAATAAAAACAATATCTACTGTATCCAGAGTAGAATGCATCATCATAATCAACATCACATCACGTAACCAATACCATCATTATCACCCGTATAATTGCCATCGTCATCACACCATTACCATCATCAGAACATTCAGCATCACACCATCATACACAGGAATGAAATCAGCATCAACATCATCATAACCAACATCATCATTATTGTTATCATCATTATTGCCATTATCATCACCATCATAACCATCACCATCATCATCGTCATTATGGAGATCGTAAATACCTTTATCGCCATTATCATTGCCACCACTATTATCATTATCTCTATCACCATTTCTACCATCATCACATTTATCACTGTCATCATCAACATCACCATCACTAACAGTAGCATCATCACCATCATCTTTGTCATGGCTGTATTATTCATGTCATTAGAGTTAACAGCACCTGCTGAACCTTTTTCAATATCACACCATCCTCATATCACCTACTTATGTACATCCAATAAGATTTCATTTCATTTCATTTTTCTTCTTTTTTTTCTGGGATTGTTGGTTATATCTGCAAGCTCCATTGTTGTAGTAATTTTCAAGATCTTGAAACTAAGGAATTTTGTTTATTTAATTCCCATAAAAAATGTCAAAAAGCTGGAAAGATTCTCATACAGAGTCTCTGGATAGATGGTTGTGTGTTGTGTGGAGGCGCGTGATTGGTCATTCATGCCAAAAACCTATTCTCTTAGCCAATCAGGATGCAGGATAGATGAATGGATATAGGGCTTTTTGCAAGAAAAGTGTTTTGGATTTAGGGCCTTTTGAAAGAAAACATAATTTTCATCTCATTTTTTAACAAACTTCCTGAAACTTTTAGAAGTTGAAATATAGCCAGTTTGATGCACATGGTGAATCTCTATTAAGGCATATAAAAAAGTGCCATATGATAAAAAATGGATTTAGGGCCTTTTGCAAGTAAGCTCTTCAATTAATCAATGTCGTCTTTCACCATTCATTTTCGAATTTTGTACATTATGCCATGTTGCGATCGATTTTCTTTCAAAGCGTCATTCAAAGACTTATTCAAATTCATTTGTAGTATCACCCCCAAACTGGCGAGCAGAAATTTGCTTCAAGAACAACAACAAAAAGAATCATTAGGCGAAAAAAATATCCAAAGTGACATCAGAATAGTGATTTTTAGGTTAAATTATTAAAAACATTTCCATACCAACTGGCTTCGATAGGGGAAAGGCGCACAAGAGGATCACGTGAAAGGGGAGAGAGGAAGGAAAGTGGAAAATAATGTGAGATAATAACGTTTCCAGGCGGGTTTCCTTCAATTTGAACACTTGCTATTGTCCTGCATCTTAATAATAAGGCCTAGACAATATACATGTACGTCTTTGGCCATTCATTTTCGGAATTTATTGTTCATTTAGCTATCGATTTTGTCAAAAATTGAAAGAGTATAAAGATTTATTCAAATCGTCACCCGCTCGTTGTCTTTTCTATGTGACGAATTTAAATGACAATTTCTTGAAATCGACTTCCCAAAGATGCATTTGATGATAAAATTTTGCAGCGGATTGCCAGGTCGGACGAATTCGAATAAAATCTGATGAAAATGAATGAAATATGGAAAAGAGAGAGGGGTATTTAATGTGTCTGTTCACTTTAAAATGAAAAATTTTCCCGCTCTCAAATTGCATGGAGTACTCCTGGCGGACCCGTTCTAGTCATTCAGGCCCTTAAATATTTATTATGGCCCTCTAATACAGCCTGTTCAACCGGAGTGCCATGAGAGTATTTTATAAAACATCGACTTCTTGGAAACTATATAATCAGAAATAGCAAGATGCCCCAATATAACACTTGGGGTGTTTTGGAAACATTTGGGAGATAGTAAAGTGCGTTTTCGTCGCTCGCTTCGCTCATTCACAAAACTCTGAAACGAGATAGTTTCAGGCAGCGAGAATATTTCCATAGTATATGTTATTGTAATATGTCCATGAATATTCAATGTTATGACAATTTTCGGGCACGTCACTGCCTTATCGCCACCGCGCCCAGAAATTAGGGTTACCTTACTTTGGTACACCGTCGCTTGGTCTACCACCACTTGGTCTAATTACCAGTTCGTCGAACTCCAAGTGGTCTAACTTCATTTTGTCTACAACCAGTTTGTCTACTTACCATTTCGTCTAATTTCCATTTGGCCTAATAACCAATTTGTCTAATACCCAGTTTGTCTAACCCCATTTAGTCTAAAACCCATTTGGGCTAATTTTCACTTCGGCTAATTTTCACTTCGTCTAATTCCGAATAGTCTAACCGTCATTTTGTCTACAAGCCACATAGTCTAATATCCATTTGGGCTACACCTACTTTGGCTAATACCATATGGTCTACCTATCATTTGGTCCAATTCCATTTAGTCTAAAAACCAGTTGGGCTACTTATCATTTAGTCTAACTGTCATATGGTCTAATGACCATTTGGTCTAATACCCAATTCGTCTAATAACCAGTTAGGCCACTAATCTTTTGGTCTAATTTCCTATAGTCTAATGACCATTTGGTCTAATTACTATTTATTCTTCTGGTCATTTAGAAGCAAGTTGAGAAAGGAAATTTTAAAACAAATGAAAAATGCAAAGAGGTCATCTACGTAAATGTGCAATAAAAGAGTTATTCACCTTGCTGTTGCTTATATCAAGATCAGCATCCCTACATTTTATATATTAATTATTTAATTTATTAAAATCAATTATTTAGTATTATTTTTTTAGTAATCAAAACATTCATAGGTCCCCTCTTCCTTTCATGACTTAAGTAGAAGAACGTGATTTTGTATTGCACTTCGAATTATGGTTGTTGGGTTGATAATCTGTTAATATTCATGTTTCTTATTTGATATATGATCGGTGGCGTAGCTAGGATTTTTTACAAGAGGGGCAAATTCTGCTTGAAGGGAGATCCGTATTTATTTCTTCTCGCCAGCCCTGCGGAACTGTTTCCCCAGGTCTCGCTAAGTTCCTACTCAAAGGTGTCACGCTGTTGTCATATCAAGAACTAAATATTCTGTCATTAAGCTTCTCTGATTCTTTTGAGCTATGCAAGCTGCTATTTTCAGGGGCGGCGTTACAGGGGGGCAGGGGCGGTTGCCCGCTATGATATTTCAAGTGACGTAAAAGAGAGATAGACAGCTCGAGAGAGAATAAAAACGAAAAAGATAAGGAGAAAAGGAAAGAAAAGTATGCAACTACTACTATTATTATTATCATTATTATTATTATTATTATTATTATTATTATTTGTTCATCTAAAACGTAAATCAACTCGCTCGGTGGCTGGGGGCACATTTTTTTTCGCTATTTTGAACCCCCGTAAGTGATGATTTCCTGGCATCTACGAACGCAATGGAGACCATAAAAAGCAGTCCTGTGATATAGGAACATACTGTGTGGGTCTGGACATATCATGATGGGGTTTTTCTATGGACATTAAATTTTTACTTGGCAGCCGAAGGGGGGGGGACCCCCTAACCCCCCCCCCCCCCCGTAGATCCGCCAATGGTTTTACTCAATAAACAAGCCCGGTATACAAGGAATATTACAGATATCGGTATTTTTTTTATACTTCAGCTCAGGAAAGAGTCGAGTGAGGACAGCACCCCGGCCCCCTAACAGTGGCGGAACCAGGATTTTTAAAGTGGGGGAAAATGAGGGCAAAGGAAAATGTTGGGGGGGGGGGGCAAGGGCGGACAAAAACAAATTTCCACCCTTTTATTTTTTTTCACTCCAAAAATTATTTGGGGCAACTGGGGGGGGGGGGGGGCAAATGCCCCCATACCCCCTTGGTGCAGCCACTGCCCCCTAGGCCCTTTCAAAAAGCTCTGGCCACAATTAACCTGTCCAGGGATGGCCAACAAAATGACGCACAGTGTTGTTGGTAGGTGCGTAGACGAAAAGGGAATAGCCCAACAGGCAATTAGCCTTAGTGATAATTAGACAAAGTGATGTTTAGACAAATTGGCATTTAGACCAACTGACAATTAGACTAAATGGGAAATGGACTAAATGAAAGTTAGACCAACTGCACATTAGACCATATAAATGCCATGTAGACCAAATGGATACTAGACCAAGTGGATTTTAGACAAAATGCATGTAGACCAACTAGTTTTAGACTGACTGGGAATTAGACAAACTGACATTAGACGAACTGGTAGTAGACCAAGTGACAACAAAATAAAGTAGACGAAATGGTAATTAGACCAAATGATAATTAGACCAAGTGATAATTAGCCCAAGTGGCCATTATACCTCCTGGTTATTAGACCAAGTACAAATTAGACCAAATGAAGAGTGGACCAAAAGGGTTTAGCCCGAATGAAGGTAGCCCATCTGGAAATTAGACCAAGTGGTTTTAGCCCAAGCGTGCATAAACCCTTACTTTCTATATTGAAATAAGCAACAAATTAAAGTGCACTTTTCTTCGCTCGCTCGCAAATCTTAGAAATGAGATGTTATTGCAATATTCAGGCACGTCGTTGCCCTATCGCCATGACACCCGAATACTTGTTAGGTCCACTTTCTTTTATTGAAATGCGCAGCAACAGCAAAGTAAAGTGCATTTTTTCCTCGCTCGCTTCGCTCGCTCGCAAACCTTATAAACGAGATGTTTCATGCAGCGAGATCCATAAATATTCAATATTATGACAATTTTCGGCACGTCACTGCCCTATCGCCATGGCGCCCAGATATTAGGGTTGATTTTCTATAAAAGAACAGCAAAGTGCCCCCCCCCCCGTTCGCTTCACTTCCTAAAACTTTATTAATATGAATGATTCCTGCATGTGGCAGGTAGATGACCGGAGATATAGCTTTGCATACTAATGAAATAAAATGTTGCCATTTAAAAGTACATTTTTATTTTTCTCTCGCTCGCTTTGCGCGCTCGCAGTATTTGGAATCCAGCACAATGGTAGTATATGTTCGGGCTTCACATTTGACCCACCCCCTGTCAAATTCTGACTACGCTCATGCCCATATCCTTGTAGGGGCTCACCCCCTGACCCGACACCCGTACTCGGTCGCTTCGCTCCCTCAGAAAGGTCCACTTTTTCCAATGTTGACCCCCCCCCCCCCCCCCCGCAAAAATCCTAGTTACGGGCCTGTTATGTTTTAGAGTCCAAGTTTAACTCTATAGCTACAAACTATTTACAAAACGCGAAAGTCTTTCTCTGTTGTTCGCTTTCATTTATTTACAAGTTCAAGCGATCTGGCGGTTTAATAACTCGTCGGATTCCGCTTCTGGTTGTTCTGGTTGACGACGTAGTTGCACTTTCTTCTGATGTTGGTTGTTCAGTAGCTTCTGCGCTGTCATCTAGCTCGAAGTCATCCTGCATTGGTAGTGGAATAGACTCGGCTTGTTGTTGAGGTGGGACTGGCCTGAGATGACGTCTGTTTCTGCGACGTATCTCGCCTGTTTCTGTCTTGACCTGGTATGATCTTTTTCGATTCTGGACAGACCTGATGATACCACGTTTCGACCAGGTGTTGGGTTTCATGTCTTGGAGTATGACATGATCTCCAGGCTTCAGCTCTGACATGTCTCGAGCATGTTTGTCAAATCGCTCTTTTTGCTTCACCTTCTGCTCCTCCTTTCTTCCCGTCAATGATCAAGTATCGATCCGCTGGTTGTTGAGTAAACTGTTAAGCATGGGGAGATTCGATCTAAGCCGACGATTGTACAGGAGTTCTGCGGGAGATTTTCCGCATGCTAGTGGTGAACTTCGATAGACTTGTAGAGCCCTGTGGCTATCTTTGTCCACTGTGCTGTGGCGTCTTTATGAGATTTTTGACAATCTTTACAGCATGCTTTGCGAGGATATTGGATTGTGGATAATGTGGACTCGACGTATGGTGAAAATCACATTCCGTTGCAAAGCTCTTGAACTCTTGGCTTGCAAATTGAGGACCATTATCCGACATCAGTTCACATGGTGTTCCATGACGAGCAAATACTGCTTTCATGTGGTTGATCACGGCCTTGCTACTTGTTGAAGTCATAGTACATACTTCAATGAACTGGGAATAGTAGTCGACAATGACCATGCCATCTATTGTTCAGCATGAACAAAACAACAGCAAATTTTTTCCCATGGGCGGTTCGGCACGGCATGAGGATGTAGACTTTCAGCCTGCCGCTTTGGTTTGTGCATTAGGCATGAAGTACAACTGTGGACCATTTCAGCTATGACTGCGTTGATTCTGGGCCAATAGATGACTTCTCTAGCACGTTTCTTACACTTCTCGATGCCTAAGTGTCCTTCATGGATTTTGTTTAGCATGAACCATATGATCTCATAGTAGTGGGAACTACTATTTTGCTTCCTTTGAAGATGATGCCATCTGCTTCAGAGAGTTCACTTCTGATGTTCCAGTATTCTCTGACTCTAACTGGACATTGCCTGTTTCTGGCCAACAATCTCTGACGATGCCTAGCAGCTCTTGCAGTTTGTCATCTTTCTTTGTCTCTTCGACAATCTGATTTCGTTTGTTTGATGTAACTGGCATGCTCTTGACAATAGCATCTACATAGGCTCTGATATCTTCCTCTGTTTCAGCATTCAACTAGGCATTTGGGTCTACTGCTCTGGACAATGTATCAGCAATATACATGTACTTTCCAGGCGTTACGAGACTTTGAGATCATATCTCTGTACCCTGATGAGTAACATTTGAATGCGTAGTGGACAGTCACCCAGTGACTTGATAAACAATGGAATAAGTGGTTTGTGATCAGTCTCCGCTTCTACTTGTTGTCCATAGATGTATTGATGAAATCTTTCACATGTAGATGTGATTGCCAATAGTTCTTTTTCGATCTGCGCATATCTAGTCAGTATGCTCAGTAGTGAGCATATTATTTACTAACAAGCTATACTTACCTATATCATCGCATCAAATTGCTATTCGTTACCCACAACTCGAATAGCCACCGGTAAAAACTCCTCGAAAGAGTCTAATTCTAAAACTGCCCTCGGCGCACACGGGAAACCCGACTGCCCGCAGAGCATATAATGCCCCTACATTCCGCCTATACCTCCTCTTTCGTATCAAGAGAAAGGCGACAGTCTTCAGGGGAGGAAGGGAGGGGAGCTATAGGTAAGTATATCTTGTTAGTAAATAATATGCTCACTACTGAGCATACTGATTTACTGTTCTGCGCTATACTTACCTATATCATCTCATCAAATTGCTAGATTCCCACGGAAGATCTGGAGGAGGGCAAAGACGGGAAGCCCTTCCCACAGACATAGGGATCAAATATAATACAAATCTTATCAATAGCCAATCTACTAGGAGGCGAGTACATATATACTAATAACTGACCTAGGAGCGATGAGGACACGACAGGACTGCAGAAGGGAACCTTGTGTCCCGACTAATTACATCAGATAAATAGTATGACACAAATGTGTTGGGGCTAGAAGGATCTCTTCCATCGAAGTGCCGTGAAAGAGAGCCCAAGAACCTGAAATTCCCCTTGTATCATGTACATTGAAAGAGCTTCTGTTCCCCCTGACCTAATCCCTTGCACTAACCGAGAAATGGTATCTGGGCTCACTGGCCCATGGGGCTGTACAGAACTGACAAACAATTGGTGGGATGCGCGAATGCCATTAGTCCGATCGATATACCACTTGAGAGCTCGTACTGGGCACCATAACCTATCATCAGATACTGTTGAGACGGTAAGACAATCTCGCAAGGCTTAGAGGATTCTTTCTGATTTTTGGCTAGAAACCTGGGTTTTTGAATCATGCGGACCCTGCCCTCCCGACGGATATGACCCGACTTTACAGAAAGGGCATGAATTTGTAAATTCAGCACTGATTTTCTTATTTACTATATAAATCTTTATACCTACCTATTATGCTAGACACTTGTCTACGCGAACCCGTTCGAGAACTTAACACAAATGCGTCACAATATTGTGCGCACCCCCCGTAATCCTATTGTTCTCCCCTTCGCCACTCACGCGCGGCAACACGCAACGGCCATCTTCCTCTTTTGCGAGCAACCCCAAGTAGAAACATGTTGCTTGCAAGGAGAGGGGAAGGAGGGAGGGTCATAGGTAGGTATATAGATTTATATAGTAAATAAGAAAATCAGTGCTAATTTTACAAATTTACTGCAATAAATCATATATACATGTACCTACCTATTATGCTAGACCAGCGGCATGTTTCAAGAGAAGAGGAGAACAGGATTTAAAAGAAGACACATCGGCCTCAAAGGTAGCTGACGCAAAAATAGCCTCACCTGCAGGGACATCCCTAAGGTAGCAAGAAAATGAAGGAATTGGACGAACGCCCATAAGCAGCCTTCAAAATATCATTAAGCGCCACACCTTGAAACAGAGCCCAAGAAGTGCTGACACTACGAGTGTCATGAGTATGAGGCTTACTGTCTGACAAAAGAGCCTCTGTGCCAGCAACCCTAATAGCCTCGACAATCCATCTAGAAATGGAATCAAGAGAAGCAGGAGAAAAAGGCTCTCGAGTGATCAGGAACAACTGAACATCCTTACGGTAAGACTTAGTCTTATCAATATACCAAACCTTGTCCTCGCGCACTGACGAAAATTCAGAAAGCGGACAAAGAAAAATCTCAACAGGGCCAGAGGAAGCCGTTTGATTCTTGGCAATGAAAGAAGCCTTAGGAATCAATCTAACACCTTTTCTCTCCCAGCAAACATGACCAAGAGTAAGACAGAGGGCATGAAGGGTACTGCGCCTCTGCCCAGAGGCAATGGCTACCAAGAAGAACGTCTTAACCGAAAGATGGTGAAGCGAAGCTTCACCTAACGGCTCAAAAGGAGGCTTTGCTAGGGCTTCTAAGACCTTAGGCAGACTCCAAGACGGGACTAACTTAGAACGAGGAGGACGTTTCAGAAAGAACGACCGAATCAAACCACTCAACAGCGGGGAATTAGAAATCCCCGAACCATCTGAAAACCCTGAATGAATGGCACCAATCACAGATCGGTAGCCTCGGACAGTAGAGATGGACCTCCCTTTGTCAAATAGCGAGATTAGAAAATCCGCGATTGAACCAATAGGAGCCTTAGACAGGGTTTGATCCCGCTCTTTACACCAAAGGAAAAAGACCGAAAGGCGGGAATTATAAATTTCCCTAGTAGAAACTTCCACGACTGGACATTAAAAAGTCAGCGGCTCTATCAGAGAGACCCGACTGTCTTGCAGATTTCCCGATAGGGGCCAAGCAGTCAAATGAAGGGACTCCGGACTGTGGTGAAGGATCCCCGAGAGGGGTTGCAACACTAGATCCACTCTTAGCGGAAGAAGGAACGGTTGAGCCATCAGAAGGCTCATTAGCTCCGGAAACCAAATCCTCCTGGGCTAAAAGGGAGCTATCACAAGCACCCGAGCCCGATCTTCCCTGATCTTCCGCAAGACTCGCGGAATCAGCTGGAAGGGAGGGAAGGCAAACCCTCAAAGATTCTCCCAACTGAGAGAGAAAGCATCCAGAGCCCAAGCTCCCTGATCGCGAACACGGGAGCAGTATATCGGAAGTTGGTGGTTCAGGACTGACGCAAACAGGTCCACTTCCATTGGGCCCAGGCAACTGCGAATGCAGCAAAAGACCCCTGGATGGAGCTTCCATTGTGATGGAAGACACCTGCCCCGGGATAGAAAATCCGCAAAGAGGTTTTCCTGACCGATAGACAAAAGCCGCCACTGTGACATTGTCCATGAGGAACAGAACTGAACGACTGAAAAGTCAACTTCTGAAGTGGAGCAGGGTTAAAAAGACATAGACTCCAGTACATTGATATGGGGAAGAGTCCCGAGAAGAGACCAATCCCCCGCGACCGTGCTGCCGTTGCAATGTCCGCCCCACCCCAACCGAGAGGCGTCCGTCGAAAACGAGATCGATGGAAGGGGGGACGGAAGGGGGGTACGGAAGGGGGGTACGGAAGGACTTGCCTCGCGCGCGAAATTCCTCGTTTGTCCAACAGGAGAAAAGAGACTTGATTTTTACCGGTACTGGAATCCAGACCAAAAGAGAATCCTTGCATGGTTTGTAAAACCTGAGGAGATGCCTCTGAAAAGATCTTATAAGGAGCCGGCAATCCTCAAGAACATCGACTAGATTGGCTAGATATCCGAAGAACTGAAGCCACTATCTGGCCCTGACCTTTCTGGCCAGAATGAGCTTGCGAGCCGCAGAGACAACAATTGTCTCTATGCGCTTAACAAAGTAAACATAATTTATAAACATAACAACTTAAGGTACAATAATCATATAGTGATATCAGAATTGAGATTAATGTAATGACAATAATTAGAACATGATAGATGTATTCAAAAATTATCTTAACATTTCAATAACCATAACTAAAATTATTTCATTAAGGTACACATGTACGTCTTCAGAGATTTCTTGAAATTGTGAACAGATGGTGCATCCCGGACCTGGATAGGAAGAGAGTTCCAAAGTGTCGGCGCAGCGTTGCTGAAAGCCCGGTCCCTGTAGAATTTAGTCCTAACCTTGGGAGTCTGGAGGAGGTTCATGTCCGTGGATCGAAGGTTTCTGGTAGGGGTATATTCACGGATGATATTTGATATGTAGGACGGGGCAGTACCATTTAAGGGTTTGTACACCATCAGCAGGATCTTAAATTCGATGCGATGGTGGACTGGAAGCTAGTGTAATTGCAGAAGAAGAGGTGTGATATGTTCATGTTTGCGTGTCCTTGTTACGATTCTCGCTGCAATGTTCTGGATGCGTTGTAATTTCTTGATCTCCACGTCTGGCAGGTTTCCCAGAAGAGCATTACAGGTGTCAAGCCTAGAGGTGACAAACGCGTGAACTAGCATTTGTGTTGTATGCTGGTCCAAATAATCTCGAATGTGACCTATCTTGCATATTGCCCCCATTGCTGATCGACAGGTCTGTTTTACGTGAGACTTCATTATGAGGTGTTGGTCCATCATGGCTCCAAGGTTGCGAACAACCTCAGAAGTTGTTACAACTTGCCTTCCCATACATATCTTGATGTCAGGGCTACATCTCGGCAGAAACTTCGACGTGAAATGGACCACCTCTGTCTTGGTGTCATTTAAGGTGAGTCTGTTCCTTGTAGCCCAGATTCGGATGTCTCGGAGGCATTTGTTTACTTTTCTGATGGCATTGTCACGGTCGGCGCTGTTGAAGATGGTGGAGACTTGTGTATCGTCGGCATAGAGCATTGCACCTAGATCGTGGGCTCGGATGATGTCCTGCATTGGTGTAACATAGAGCGTGTAGAGAAAGGGTCCTATTACTGACCCTTGAGGGACTCCGCAGACATCATTAACATCCTTAGACACAGAATTACCTGGCGCAGGAGATTTGATCTCCGTTGAGGCATGAGAACGAGCCAGGGCAGACATGGGAGGTGAACGAGATCTTATAGCCCCTCCTGGGAGCGAGGCGGATAGATCTATGAACAATCCGTCTCGCACGACGGAAAGCACAAATGCGTCCCCGGAGATGGCCTCCCAAGCGGGGAGAAAAGCCATCAAAGCCCAGGCTTAGCCTTGTGCGAAGCCGTCGCCCTGCCACGCAGAGAGCCACGAGTACCTCACGAAAAGCCTCTGCCACGTCCCCCTCTTCCACGAGAAGGAGCTGGCTGAAGCTCAGCAGGCAGGCCCCCCAAAACACGACTGTGTTACTGTGTTGTCCCGAAGTGGGAACAACAGGCCTCCGACGGACAGAGGCCCGCGTCCGTTTAAAGGGAGCGCGGAACTGCTTAGTCATCTCAGTGACCTGCTTCCGCGCATCAATCTCTCTTTGAAAAACTGTAGCGAATTGACCGCCAAAGAGCGAAGGACCCCGAGACGGAACATCCCAGAGAAGCGGCGCGATGTCAGACTCCTTAACCCCAAGGGCAGAGAGAGCCAAGAGCCTGCGACGGTACGTAACCGAAGCAGCCGCACTGGAAAGTTGTGACCACTGCGAACTAAAAAGAAAAGTGTGCAGCAGGTCATCAATAACCAGAGGCTTTACCCTTAATCGAAACAGGGCACTTAACAAAGAGCACCGATTCAATGCGGTCATATTACCTAACGCGAAGTCGAACCCTGCGCGCGGGCTGACTGAAATTCAGGGAGATAACAAAGCAATCGCCTCTACCCAACAAAGGGAGAGCGATCGAGGCTCTGCCTGCTCCAACAATGTCGATTCAGAAACCGAAGCTTGAGAAACCACATCCAAAACTGGTTCCGCTTGAATTGATCAGGACAATGGTCCACGAACAAAAGCCGAAACAGGCGGACACTCCCTCTACAAGTCTCTTCACCCAGCGGAGCCCCGAGGGCTAGGGGTACAGGAGACCTCGGAAAAGCACCCATAATTGTTGGCTCGAGCCTTCCCATCAGCTGGCAATATAGACAGCCCGGGCAGTACTCACTCCCCCATTGGCATCGGCCGGGGGCTAGGGTTTAAGAACCCAGACCAACCTGGGCGGTGCCCGTGAGCTGCCCTGCAGTAGTGGCACGCGTCTCCCCAAGCGGATTTATGCGAGTCATCGCTACCGTGCGGAAAAAAAAAAGGCGTCCCCCCTTCTGGTCTCATCGACCGGGGGATTGGATTCGTAATATCCAAACCACTAGAGCTTGACGCCACCCACCCGAAGCCACGGGCTCCGGAGCTGACGTCCCAAACTCAACTAACGCCACCCGCCCCGAAGCCGCATGCTCCGAGGCTGGCAAACCCTGCAGGGAAACACCACTGGGCAACTTACCTGCAGCCCTCCTCCCTCCCCCATGTACGAAAGTACTCGGGAGAGTTCTGGAGGGCCGAGTCGTCTTGCTAGACGACTCTTCGGAAGAAGCAGGTCTCCGCGACCTAGCAGCTTCTTCTTCCGAACTCATAATGCTGCAATAAAACAGACAATAAAGTATACAAAAATATGAAATACTTTAAAAGAGTACAGGTAAAAATAAATTTGGGGATACGCACAGTTTAGATAAAAACCCTATAAAACAAACACCGAACCGAAAACGGATCGGGTCAAACGGAAACATCAGCAAAACACACAGAGAAATAACTACGTGGGGCTGGCAGTGAAAATAAAAATAACTTGCCTGGAAAGGAATCAAAAATATCCCTTGCAATCGGCAAGAGTGACATAAAAACACAAGAGTACTAAAATCTTAGACGAAAATAAGTACAGAAAAGTGCTTTAAAGAGCGAGAAAGCGCGCTGAAAAGATACAAAAAGACCTAATTTCAGGAGCGCCGTGACTCGCCATCCTAACTCGACGGGGGCGAGCAAGGAAGAGGAAGATGGCCGTTGCGTGTTGCCGCGCGTGAGTGGCGAAGGGGAGAACAATAAGATTAAGGGGGGGGGGGCGCACAATATTGTGACGCATTTGTGTTAAGTTCTCAAACGGGTTCGCGTAGACGAGTGTCTAGCATAATAGGTAGGTATATATGATTTATTGCAGTAAATCATTCTACGTCTTTGGCCTGATGCTACTGCTATAAGAAAGGCAGTCTTTACTGAGAGATTGAGTAGGGTACATTTATGCATGGGTTCAAAGAGCGGATTGGCTAGAGCCTGTAGAACCCTGGGGAGATCCCATTTAGGAATAAGTTTCCGCTTTGGAGGATTCTGTAAGAAAAAGGATCTCATTAGTCTGGAGAGGAAAATGGAATTATAAATAGTTTCCCATTAAAGAAACCAGAATGGATAGCTGCTATAGCTGACCTGTAACCCCGTATTGAGATAGATAAGCCCTCATAAAAAAGGATCAGTAAGAAATCAGCGATCTGACCTAAAGAGGCAGAGGCCGGATCGATCTGCAGACTGAAGACTGAAGCCTCGCTGGAGTCTTGAATCAGAAATACTCCTGGTGGAGGGACGGAGAAATCTAGAGGCCATATCTGCTGCCCTCTCCGAAAGGCCCGCGTCAGTTGTGGATTTCCTGACATGGGCCAAAGTGTCAGGCAAAGTCTCTCTGGGTTTGGGTAACATGTATTCGTCCCAGGCTGTTTCAGAAGGTCCATTAACAGGGGTAGTGTTCTTGGAACCGCCACAAGGAGATTTGTCAAAGCTGGGAACCATGGCGCAATGAGGAGAATGGTTGCCTTCTCCTCCCTCACTTTCTCCAGTACATGAGATATGATGGGAAATGGTGGGAAGGCGTAGCCGAGTATCCCCTTCCACGAAATCGACAAAGCGTCCATTGCAAATGCTAGAGGATCGCGGCGTTTCGTGCAATAAATCGGGAGTTGTTTGTTCAAAATTGGTGCAAGTCTATTTGCGGCTGCCCGAACTGACTGAAGATCCTCTCCGTGATGCCACGATTGAGTTGCCACTCCGACGGGAGGTAGCTTCCCTGAGAGAGAAAGTCTGCGATGTGATTGTCATTCCCAGGAATGTGACAAGCTTTCAGAACTATACGATTGTGTTGGCACCATGACAGAATCCCTATTGTCAGATAACAGAGGGACCGAGATCTTCCTCCCTCCTTGTTTATGTAGGAGACCACAGTGCTGTTGTCCGATTTTACCAGCACGCATTGGTTGGCAACTTGTGGAAGGAAGGAAAGCAGTGCTAGCTGAACTGCTTTCATTTCCAGGATATTGATATGTTGGGTTGATTCTTTCACCTGCCATAGGCCCGAGACTTTGAGATCCCCCATGTGGGCCCCCTAGCCCTGCTTGGAAGCATCTGTAGTCAGTGCGAGGTTTGGTCTGGGGTTCTGTGTTTCCTTTCCTTGCTTCAGAAATTTTCGGGAGGCCCACTGAAGGATAAAATGCCCTATCTCGTCTGCCATGGGAATGCGATGGTCCCAGTAATGAACTTGGGGCCTGAAGTGCTTCGGGAATTGTAGTTGAAAGTGCCTTATCCGCAGCCCGCACTGAGGAATCAGATCTACCAAACTTGTAGTCTATGGGCCAACGTAGACCCCCCTCCCCCCCTTAGGCACAATTTTTTGTGATGTTTTCCTGGTAGCTAGGACCCTAGGCTATCAGAATCTGCCTGTTTGCCAAAAAGTTAGTGGTGGGTGTGGCCACCAGGGCCGTTACCATGGCAACGCATCAAGGAAATATAGGAATTTACTAAAATACCTAATATTTCTAATTCAGAAATTTGAAAAATGACTGGTAACCATCTAAATATATGTATTTTGAGATTCCTGATTGATTGAAACCAAAATCTAGGTCATTTAAAGTCACGGTCATGTCAAAAAATGACCGTTACTATGGAAACGGTAACATAAAAAGTTTATATTTTGGAAAAATATCTAAACTTATCAGTATAAAATAGACAGAGAGGTGTCTACACAATCTTAGATTATATTTTTCTGTTAGCTAGGACCCTCAGCTCTCATAATCTGCCTGTTTTCCATAGAGTTCATGGTGGGCGTGGCCACTAGGGCCGTTACCATGGCAACACATAGCGAAATACTGGAATTTAGAAAATACCGTATATTTGTCATTTAACAGCATAAAATATATGGTAAAGCCTCTAATATATGTATTTCAACCTGCCCCACTGACTCCAACTACAATCTGAGCCATTTGAAGTCATGGGCGTGTAAAAAATGGCCGTTGCTATGGAAACGATCCCACAAAATGCTTATATTTGTGTAAAATATCTATGATTTATCAATACAAAAAAGAAAACAACTGTCTGCACAATCTTAAATCATGTTTTTCTGTGAGCTAGGACCCTCAGCTCTCATAATCTGCCTGTTTTCCAAAGATTTCATGGTGGGCGTGGCCGCTAGGGCCGTTACCATGGTAACCTAACGAAATACTAGAATTCAGAAAATATCGTATATTTGTCAATTAGCAGCATGAAATATACATGGTAAGGACTCCAATATATGTATTTTAAGCTGCCCCACTGATTCCAACCACAATCTGAGTCATTTGAAGTCATGGGCGTGTCAAAAAATGGCCGTTGCTATGGAAACGGTCCCACAAAATGCTGCTATTTATGGAAAATATCTATGATTTATCAATACAAAAAAGAAAACAACTGTCTGCGCAATCTTAAATCATGTTTTTCTGTTAGCTAGGACCCTCAGCTCTCATATTCTTCCTATTTTACATAAAGTTGGTCGTGGGCGTGACCACTAGGGTTGTTACCATGGTAACACACCAAGGAATTGAATTTTAGGAAATACTATATATCTATAATTCAACATCACAAAAACAAATTGTAACCATCTAAGTATATGTATTTTGGGGTGCCCGTTTGATTGCAAGTAGAATCAGAGACATTGGAAGGCACCGTCATGTCAAAACATGGCTGTTGCTATAGAAACAGTATGATAAAAATTGAATATTTCTGTAACACAAAACAAAGAACAGGTGTATGTACACCCTAAAATGGTGTTTATCTGTCAGCTAAATCTGAGTCATTGGAAGTGACCGTCATGTCAAAACATGGTTGTTGCTATAGAAATGTTATGGTGAATTAATAAATATTAGTGAAAAAATATGTAACTATCCAATGCACTTTATAATGTAAGGGTATCCACAACCTGAAATGATGTTTTCCCATGTACGTTAGATAGGACCCTGGATATCATATCCTCCCTGACTGCCACAAAGGTGGATACTGGGCGACCACATGGTAATAAGATAGGAAATAACATATGTGTGTAATTCAACAACGTGAAAATATTTAGTAGGCATTACATCTATTTCAAGCAGCTCTTTTGAGCGAAATTTTGTTGTGTGCTTTCAAGGTCACAGTCAGGTACACGATTATAATTCTTATTATCTGTTTGGTCTCAAACTGACGCCGATGGTGCGTGTGAGCACCAGCCCCATTACTATGGCAACATACATATACATGTATATATGTAGCGCTAGTGAAGCTTAAGTTAGAGTGTGAACACCCCGAGAGGCACTTGAACTTGAAGAAATCGCCAGTTTGAAGGGTATATGAGTCCTTAGGGATAGTAGACCGACAAACTAATGGAATTTAGATAGCATTAAGGGCTTAGGGACCGAGAGGAAGAAAAGAGGGAGAGATAGATAGACTGCCCTGGACGAATAATCTATTTTTGCTCAAATTTAGCGATGTATTTGTTGGTATTTTGAATAAAAGCAGGTGTCAGTATCCTGACAGTCAATTGACACATATAGAATCTAAGCTGTCAGTTGGATCTCGAGAACAGTGGTAAGAGTTAACCCAGTGTACCCACGCTGAATGGAATAAGGACTGCCCCATTAGTTGACCAATTGGAAAGTCGAAATAACTTTTGGAGTGTTGTTGATAATATATTTTATGATTTTGTTGGGAAAGTTTTGACCAATGGGAAAAGGTTTTGCCCTGTCTGTCAAAAGGGAGAGACTGGAAGCGGGTCGGACAGCAAAAAGTATTATGGGATGGAAAGTAAAGAAATATAATAAGAAATCTGCTGGGCTCGAGATGCGAGGTAGGCAGCTTAGGTGTTTGCTAATTTGATATAAAAACTCCTCAATCCTTCTTCCCACTCGCACTTGCATCCTTGGACCCCGAGCACCTGCCACCCCTTTTTGTCCCCCCCCCCCCCCCTCCATTTAATTGCTGTAATTTCTGGACACTGGAAGATCCCTCTACAATAAAGTTAAATCGCTGGAAAATGGAGAGTTTTCAGAGGAATTTCATTTTTTCGAGCTGAGTTGGGGAAAAGTCAACAAAATAACTGAAACGCTGAATTTAGCTTGTTCGACATTTATTTCTGAGATATGAATTAATCGAGTCTGTTGTAACAACGATGCCTCAATGAGACTGAGTTAATGCCATAACACAGCCGACAGTCAGAGAAATTGGGAAGTTCGAATTGCACTTAGGAACGATCGGCAGTGAGAGGTGACATGATTGCAAATTGAAAGGAGAACAGTCGACAAGTGGAAACAAGGATCAGGCGACAGACTGCACACAAAGTAAAGCAACCTTGAGTACTAGCACCAGCTTGCGAGAGGATCAGAAGTCTGCAGTAGGCGCATCAACTTCCGAGTGACGACACGTCGAGGGACAGGAGCAGAGCAAGAAAGAGCTAAGTCAAATCGAATCCCAATAAAAAGGCCTTCTTTTAAGAACATTTAAGAACATTTAAGAACTCTAAATTCATAGAAACACTTTAAAAGCAAGAACAATTACGAGCTCGAACGAACTGAGATAATCCTTTTTGATGTCCCTTCCCCATCCTTTCCTTTACCCACTAACTCGTAGCGTAAGGTAGAGTAAGAATTTAAGGTTCATGATATTAATGACATAAAAAGGGTATTGATGATTAACGAGACAATTAACTGAACCGTTGACGGAAGAAAGAAATGTAAACAAGGTTTTTCACAAATAAAGACAAGCGATCAATTAGAAATGTAAACTGAACTGTCTAAACTTGTAATAATTAACGTGGTCCAATTTATGTAACAACTAACATCCCCCATATTGCCACCTCGGTAGCGGTGATGCGGAGCCGGTACGCCGAACCAAGTTGACAGACCTTACCAAAAAT
This sequence comes from Heliocidaris erythrogramma, assembly GCA_025617745.1. Lineage (NCBI taxonomy): Eukaryota > Metazoa > Echinodermata > Echinoidea > Camarodonta > Echinometridae > Heliocidaris > Heliocidaris erythrogramma. The sequence continues at coordinate 43,464,489 of CM046853.1, forward strand.
AAACCCTTGTTCAGCGTATGGGGTAGCCGCCGCCGAGGGGTAGGGGGGCGTTAGACGGAACTCACGGACCTTTCGCGTTATCAGCACGAGTATGTTCTCTTTAGCAAGTTAAATTCCTATTTGAATGTTCTATTTGTTTTAGTCCATGGTGACGGAATTATAATTTTAATTTTGTTACTAAAATGTTTTCTTGTTTTGGGTAATGTGAGTGGGCGAGGTTGGTTAATAATTTTTGGTTTGAGTTTCCCAATTTATTTTATTTTTTAATAAATTCTAATTAAATCATCGAGACCAACTAGACAGAGAAGAGAACAGGTAGCACTTCACCCAATAATTTGGAGGAGGCTACGCCTATTTTATCCCTATTTGCTAGAACCAGCAAGGTATTTTGCCAGTATTGGGGGTACTGATCTTATTCAGGAATGGTATCTTTTTACTGAGTGCATTGTCACTACCGCTCCGAGGTCATCCATACGAATTAGGGTGATAGGTATTACGGAAGCCCGATTTTATATAGAAGTTTTTGTCTTTCCCCCTTCCTAAATAGTCCATGGATGGGAATAAATATATTGAACGTGGAGTTCAGACAGAATTAACAGGAAATGTGATCAAACCTGATAGTGTGCCCGAACTTATTCATCGGCATCAACATTATCATATTCATGAATATAAAGGTACCTATATAGGAACTTCTTACACCCAGAATGCTAAAGTATCCAGTGTCTTTGTAATGTTGATTGGTTAGGCCATACCCCCCCCCCCCAATCATGATGTTTTGTGAGGTATTATTTGAGTTTCTTGCTGAACATTGGTGGCTGATTTGTCTTTCCGTTATAATTTTCTTTGTATTGTTGATATGTTTGTTGGTTCTCTGGTGGATCCACTAATTAAGAATTGTTGGTTGAGAACGAGAATTTGAGTTGCCAGAGTGCAAATATTTAGATTGTTTTGATAATAAATTGTGAGGACAGTTGAGATAAATCATGGCGCATGCAGCGGACCGTGTAGTTTTAATAAAGGGGGTACCCGCTGATGCTACTGAAGGAGAAGTAATGGCTTTCTTCGCTGATTCCGATATGTTTCCAGATAGTGTTAGGATTGGTCGTGATACAGTAACCGGAGGGCCCACGGGCACGGCATTGTGCGTTTTTGATAATGCGACAGACGCTAGAGACGCGATAGAAATGTCAGGTCGGCGCTTACAAGGTAGTGCTGTTGAGATATGCGAAGTTCCTAGGAAATTTTTGACTATAGGTATTGATGGAGAATCCCCAGCGGAAAAGGAAGCGAAGCTTCCCGTTGTCATTCAAAATCCGATCCGACTATCGCTGTTTAGCGGTGATTCGAAACCGAAGGGCGGGGAAGTCCCTTTTGAGGTTTGGCAGAGTGAGATAAAATGCCTTCAGCATGAGGAAGGGTGTAATCCCGAGACTCTTTCTCGGTTAATACGGCGTTCCCTCCGCGGCGAAGCAGCCCAAATTGTTCTGCACATGGATGTACAGGCCACGGGAGCCGAAATAATTGAGAAATTAGTAGGTTTTTATGGAACCGTTGAATCGGGAGCTGTTCTTTTACAGCAATTATACTCGACAAAACAAGAGAGCTTGGAATCAGTCACTGCGTATAGTGCTCGGTTGCAATTGCTTGTCGATCGTGCCGAATATCGGGGAGGAATTAACAGAGCCTCCAAAGACGAAACGTTACGGGTCGTATTCTGGAAAGGATTGGGAAGTAGTGAATTAAAGCAAGCTATACGCCACCAGTATGAGTCGATACGGACGTTTGATGAGCTGGTAAGAGCAGCTAGGATTGCAGAGCAGGAAAGTCAAGATTTCCTCCAATTCCACGCAGACCCCTCCCCAGTCCGAGCTCCCCGTCCGAGGGCGAATGTCCATTCCGCGCAATCCTCTATTTCAGATGTTGAAAAAGAGTTAGCTGAGATTAAAGACAAATTGAGAGAGTTGCAGGCCGCCACCCAGGCACCGGGCCCCTGTCCACAACCCCCTCCTTCGCGGCGCGAGGTAGGCTGCTTTAAGTGCGGGCAAGTGGGACACTTTGCTAGAAACTGCCCCCTGAATTATCCGCCGCAACGTCCCCGAGCTCCCCCTCCTTTGTATTGTCCCCCGCCACAAAGGAACCAGCCAAACGGGCTAGGGTCGCCGTCAAGGGGCGGACGGTAGATCCGGTAAGTGAAAATAGGCGACATGAGGTAAGTCAGACTCCCCCTTCCCCAAAACTTCTCGACAGAATGGTAGGGAAACCAAATGAGGCCACTGCTATTATAGGCGGGCATGAATGCCCATGTTTAGTAGACACCGGAGCCCAAATTACGACAGTTAGTAGGGCCTGTTACAATAAATATCTTTCCCATCTCCCCCTCCATGATATTGGCGAGCTCCTTCGGGTAGAATGCGCGAATGGTCAAGAGATTCCTTATTTAGGCTATGTAGAAACCTCCATTTTTTTACCAGGTTCCCTTCCTATGGAATTTGAGTGTTTTGCCCCTATTTTGATAGTTCCTGACACTCCTTATAATCAGCGAGTACCATGTTGCGTGGGCACGAATGTGATTCAACTTTGCGCTAAACAGGGAGAAAAAGAGTTGGGTCGAAATTTTATGGATGTCAATGAGATAGACCCAGTATGGCATTTGGTGTATACCAGTATGAGAACCCCATTCACACCAGGTAGGGATGGTCGGATAGGTCCTGCAAGAAATGCATCCAAACGGTCGATTAAAGTACCCCCAAGAGAAGCAATAATTGTTGAATGTCAAGTGTCCCTCCCCCGGGCAACAGGCAAGTATGAGGTCATGGTGGAGCCCCAACATGCTCTCCAGCCAGGTGTTGTAGTTAATCCTGGTATCTTTATTGTGGATCAAGAGACACAAAGTACAGGTCGCATTCCGGTCCTGGTAGAGAACCATACCGACAGTGATGTTTGGGTATATCGAAAGCAGAAATTGGGAATTGTATATTTGTGCCGAGTACAGGGACCAGTGCAAATGAATCAAATGAACCCCCAAAATAATGTGAATCGCTCTACCTGTAAAACCACAGATAATTTTGATTTCTCTGATTCCCCCGCTTCCCCAAGAGATGTGGAGAGGGCTAGACAATTATTAGGAAACTATTCCTATGCATTCAGTACTTCTGAGCATGATTTAGGCCATAGCAATATTGCGACTCATAGAATCCCTTTAAATGATGATCGACCCTTCAGAGAAAGGTACCGTAGGATACCCCCGTCCATGTATAATGAGGTGAGAGAGCATATACGATCCATGCAAGAATCGGGAGTTATTAGAGAATCCTTTTCCCCCTATGCTAGTCCCGTCGTTTTGGTAAGGAAGAAAGATGGTTCCCTTCGATTTTGTATCGATTTTAGGAAATTGAATGACAGGACCATCAGAGATAGTTATGCCCTCCCCCGAATTGATGAGACCCTCCAAATGATGAATGGCGCTAAATGGTTTAGTTCGCTAGATTTGAAAGCTGGATATTGGCAACTAGAGGTTGATGAAACAGATAAACATAAGACCGCATTTGTTTTGCCACCCCCGTTAGGATTGTGGGAATGTAATCGTATGCCCTTTGGATTATGTAACGCTCCCAGTACATTTCAGAGAGCCATGGAAAAGTGTCTTGGGGACTTGAACCATACATGTTGTGTTGTCTATTTGGACGATATTATAGTATATGGTAAGACAGTTGAAGAACATATGACCAGATTAGAAGCAGTAATTAGTCGGTTAGCTCAACATGGATTTAAACTTAAAGCTTCTAAGTGTAAACTGCTCCAGACGCAGGTTAGGTATTTAGGACATGTACTCTCGGGAGACGGAATTCAGACAGACCCCAGTAAGATTGAAGGTGTGCGAGATTGGCCCATCCCTCAGAATGCGAAGGAGTTAAGGACTTTCTTGGGATTTGCGAGTTATTATCGTAAGTTCATTCCTAATTTTGCTCAGATTGCAAGCCCCATGTATGAATTGATTGGTGGTCCCCGCCCTCGCAAAGGAAAACACAAGGCGCAAACCCCCTCCAATAGTGTACCTCCGTGGATATGGACTAGAAAGCGTGATCAGGCCTTTAATGAACTAAAAGAGAAACTAATCAGTGCCCCTGTATTGCAGTATGTTGATTTTTCCAAGCCATTTGTTTTGCATACGGATGCTAGCACACACGGATTAGGAGCAGCCCTATACCAGGTTGATGATGATGGTAAGGAACGTGTTGTCGCCTATGCGAGTAGATCGTTAACGAAGAGTGAGAGAAATTGTCCCGCACACAAATTAGAATTCTTGGCATTGAAATGGGCAGTGACTGATAAGTTTCATGATTTTTTGTATGGAAATAAGGTTCATGTGTTTACAGACAATAATCCCCTCACGTATGTACTTACTTCTGCGAAGCTCGATGCTACAGGGCACCGTTGGCTAGCAGCTTTGGCTAATTATGATCTAACATTGACTTATCGTTCAGGTAAAATGAATATTGATGCTGATGCTCTGTCTAGGCGACCTCCCAGTGAGACCCATCCCCATGAGAATGCTGAATGCTCGGTTGATTCCAAAGTTTTTCAGGCAGTAGTAGGACATGCTTTAAATGTTGATATTGACCAGAGCCCTTATAATGAAATGGTTAATGATGTTACATGTGCTCAGGTAAATGTAGAGGCAACTACACCCCTTGATGCTCCTCCTGTGATGTTCCCTGGTACACCCCCGAATTGGGCGGAGGAACAGAGGAAAGACCCTGTCATTAGTAGAGTAATGTCATGTGTAGAGAAAGGTCATTGTCCTTCTTTGGGTTTGAGGAAGAAAGAGTCAGCGGCAGCCCAGTTACTATTTAAAGAATGGGACAAACTAGTGATTCGAGATGGAATTTTGTATAGGCGCAGAATTGATAACGGAACCCAGGTGTTGCAATTAGTCCTCCCCGGACGATATAAGCTCTTGGTACTTGAGTCCTTCCATGATGACACAGGTCATTTGGGAGTTGAAAAGACTTTAGGTCTACTCCGCGAGAGATTCTTTTGGCCTTATATGGGAAAGGACGTAAAGTATTATGTAGCAACTTGCGGCAGGTGTGTACGTAGGAAAGGTGTTGCTAATGCCAGTAATACTGCCCCCTTGGTTAATGTGAGAACGACTAGGCCCCTAGAACTGGTATGTATGGACTATTTGTCACTTGAAGAATCGAAAGGTGGATATAATAGCATATTGGTAATCACAGACCATTTCACTCGATATTCAATAGCTGTCCCCACACGAAATCAGACCGCGGTGACGACTGCTAAGGCATTGTTCGATAATTTCTTGGTACATTATGGTTTCCCAGAAAGGTTGCATTCGGACCAAGGCAGAAATTTTGAATCTGATGTAATTAGGCAACTATGCAAATTGACGGGAATTGAACGATCAAGAACGACTCCTTATCACCCCCAAGGGAATGGTATGTGTGAAAGGATGAACCGAACCCTTTTAGGAATGTTAGGGACCCTACCAAACGAAAAGAAGTCTGAATGGAAATTATATGTAGCACCCCTTGTACATGCATATAATTGCACTAAGCATGATGTCACCAAATTTTCCCCTTTCTATTTGATGTATGGAAGACACCCCAGACTCCCTGCGGATTTGTATTTAGGTCTCCCCACGAAGGAAGGTTCGGCACCCAATCCTCCTGAGTATGTGAAGGGTCTGAGAGATAGACTAGATTATGCGTATGGGTTGACCTCGGAACGAAGCGGAGTGGCACGCGCCAAAAATAAATCATTGTATGACAAGAAGATCAGGGAGAACAAAGTTGAGATAGGTGATCGAGTTCTAGTAAGAAAGGTTGGTCTAAAGAACAAGCATAAATTAAGTGATAAGTGGGAAGAAGATCCCTATGTGGTGGTTAGCCAGCCGAATCCAGATATACCTGTGTTTAAAGTTCGCCCCGAGAAACGAAATGGGAAAGAACGTATGTTGCATCGGAATTTGTTATTACCCTGCAATTTCTTACCCCCCAGAAAGCAGATACCGCCACAAAGAATGAAGAAGGTTAGGAAACCCGTTAGTAGTAACAAATTTGATGGCGAAAATTCTGGTTTACCCAATATACCTGAGGAAGATGAAATTTTGGATGGGGTAATAGAATGGCAAATGCCCAGGAGAGAAGTCTTGGTGGTTGATAATGAGCCGACCCCGCCCAGCTCAAGTCCAGCCTCTAACCCTGTCTCACCCATTTCTATGGATAGGACTGAGGAAAGGGTAGGAGATGATGATGAAAATGTCTTTGATGCCCCATGTAATGATAGTGTAAATAGTGCTGATAATGACGAATGTGGAACTGAAGTTGGAACGCAGGAAAGGGAAGATAAGGAGGGGACCTCAAATGAGGAAGATCCGCCTTTACGACGGTCTCTAAGACGCCCTCGTCCTCCTGACCGGTGGGCCAACTATATGTTTAATGTTGTTGAGCCAGTCGCACGTGCAAACAATGCAGTATTTGATTTTGTCCAGTTTATGTTTATTTTGATGATAGTGAAATTGGTGTTTTGGCTCTTTTCAGCACCAATTGTATTCATGGCGGTAGTATTGTTTATTATATGCAATGAACACGCGAAAAAGAAGTTAGGTAATTTGTTCAGTTTTGTATCGCTATTGTGGAACCGATATCAGTATAACCCAGGTTAAGCAAATTGATTGGAACGTGCATGAATTGCATATATGCGATTGGCTCACATTAATTTGAAGTGCTGTCAAAGGGAAGTGAAGACAGTCAGAATTTAGGAAAACACATGTGCTTTGATGTATATTAATTTGATGTACGTGTATTTAGGATAATTGGAAGAGAAATTGTTGTTTAAGTATTTTGTTGTTTTGTATTTTGTGGTTAGTGACCATTGGCTTGGCCCTACAGCGAGCTCTAGGCACTACCATTTATGCACCAAATTGGAATGCATAAATTAATTGGTGTAGTTGGGTAATGTACCAGACACAAGTGGCCAAATTTATAATAGATGTTTATGGGTAGGATAATGGTGAATTTGTTGGTAGTAAGAGGAATGATATTGGAGTATCATTGGTTTAAGGTTAAGAGGAAGCATAACCTGCACTTAATCGCTTGTGTATGTGACCTGGAAAATAGTTGTGGAGACATGTATGGGAGTACATGTGATGTTTTATTATCGTTATTATAATATGGTCGGTGGTCATTGGCTTGGCTTCGCGCGAGCTCTAGATACCGTCATGATGCACCATTTTGGATTGCACGTGTTTGTTTATTGTTGAGAGTTCCACAGGCCCTCAACTGATTTAATTAATAAGTCGAGTTGGAAATGATTTAGTTTATATTTATTTCATCATGCTCGTATTCATGAATGTGTTTCGAGTTTTATTATGTGTTGACAAGTTGGTTTGGGAAGCCAATAGTAGGGTCAGCAAAAACAGGATAACTGGGACATTCATGATTTGTTTTGCGTTCTATAAATTTGGATAAGCCAGCATTGTGTTCAAAATGTTAAGGAATCGGCATAGCATAATGACCAGAGGCCATGTTTGCTTTAATTGATATAAGTACATGACTTGTATTGTATTATAGCTACTTTTGTTCTATGTTTCCCCTTCTCTTCCGCTATTGTACAGTCTCTTCTCTGTATTCTCGCATCCTTTTTCTATTTTTTATTTTTGTTTCATTATATCGTTATGTATGACCATATATGATACTCGTATGTTATCCTGTTTGTTACAGGGAAGACTAAGCAGTTGTACCGATCTGGATAATGGAGGTATCAATTGTGTATTAGTTGTGTAGGAATTCGTGAGGCTGGATTAATCGCCAGTGGTCATTGTGTGATAAATAAGGAAATTGTGACATGTTTGGTTAATCATATATCAAGCACATGTGTTTTATATAATGGCATTTATCCGTATACTCGTAGAGAATGTAATCCATTGGTCGCTTGTACAGGTATTTAAGATTTAATTAGACAAAAATAATTTTGTTTTCCCAAATGTTGGGGACAACATTTTATGGGCCGGGAGGAAGGTGTAGCGCTAGTGAGGCTTAAGTTAGAGTGTGAACACCCCGAGAGGCACTTGAACTTGAAGAAATCGCCAGTTTGAAGGGTATATGAGTCCTTAGGGATAGTAGACCGACAAACTAATGGAATTTAGATAGCATTAAGGGCTTAGGGACCGAGAGGAAGAAAAGAGGGAGAGATAGGTAGACTGCCCTGGACGAATAATCTATTTTTGCTCAAATTTAGCGATGTATTTGTTGGTATTTTGAATAAAAGCAGGTGTCAGTATCCTGACAGTCAATTGACACATATAGAATCTAAGCTGTCAGTTGGATCTCGAGAACAGTGGTAAGAGTTAACCCAGTGTACCCACGCTGAATGGAATAAGGACTGCCCCATTAGTTGACCAATTGGAAAGTCGAAATAACTTTTGGAGTGTTGTTGATAATATATTTTATGATTTTGTTGGGAAAGTTTTGACCAATGGGAAAAGGTTTTGCCCTGTCTGTCAAAAGGGAGAGACTGGAAGCGGGTCGGACAGCAAAAAGTATTATGGGATGGAAAGTAAAGAAAAATAATAAGAAATCTGCTGGGCTCGAGATGCGAGGTAGGCAGCTTAGGTGTTTGCTAATTTGATATAAAAACTCCTCAATCCTTCTTCCCACTCGCACTTGCATCCTTGGACCCCGAGCACCTGCCACCCCTTTTTGTCCTCCCCCCCCCCCCCTCCATTTAATTTCTGTAATTTCTGGACACTGGAAGATCCCTCTACAATAAAGTTAAATCGCTGGAAAATGGAGAGTTTTCAGAGGAATTTCATTTCTTCGAGCCAAGTTGGGGAAAAGTCAACAAAATAACTGAAATGCTGAATTTAGCTTGTTCGACATTTATTTCTGAGACATGAATTAATCGAGTCTGTTGTAACAACGATGCCTCAATGAGACTGAGTTAATGCCATAACACAGCCGACAGTCAGAGAAATTGGGAAGTTCGAATTGCACTTAGGAACGATCGGCAGTGAGAGGTGACATGATTGCAAATTGAAAGGAGAACAGTCGACAAGTGGAAACAAGGATCAGGCGACAGACTGCACACAAAGTAAAGCAACCTTGAGTACTAGCACCAGCTTGCGAGAGGATCAGAAGTCTGCAGTAGGCGCATCAACTTCCGAGTGACGACACGTCGAGGGACAGGAGCAGAGCAAGAAAGAGCTAAGTCAAATCGAATCCCAATAAAAAGGCCTTCTTTTAAGAACATTTAAGAACATTTAAGAACTCTAAATTCATAGAAACACTTTAAAAGCAAGAACAATTACGAGCTCGAACGAACTGAGATAATCCTTTTTGATGTCCCTTCCCCATCCTTTCCTTTACCCACTAACTCGTAGCGTAAGGTAGAGTAAGAATTTAAGGTTCATGATATTAATGACATAAAAAGGGTATTGATGATTAACGAGACAATTAACTGAACCGTTGACGGAAGAAAGAAATGTAAACAAGGTTTTTCACAAATAAAGACAAGCGAGCAATTAGAAATGTAAAACTGAACTGTCTAAACTTGTAATAATTAACGTGGTCCAATTTATGTAACAACTAACATCCCCCATATTGCCACCTCGGTAGCGGTGATGCGGAGCCGGTACGCCGAACCAAGTTGACAGACCTTACCAAAAATAAACCCTTGTTCAGCGTATGGGGTAGCCGCCGCCGAGGGGTAGGGGGGCGTTAGATATATATATATATATATTCTGTTTCAACAATAGAAAACACAAAATATTGGTCTGGATATATATATATCATAAACTTCCAGAGTTATGACACTAAATTACAGTCATAATCCGAATCACTTAAGGCCATAGTAATGTCAAAACATGGTTGTTGCCATGGTCGTATTATTATGAAAACTGAGCAATTTAAAAAAAATAGGTGACAGATTTTTGTTATTACACAGCAGCACAGACATTTTTTAATCCCCATGTGGGGGACCGTTGCAGTAAAAACAGCTGATCCTAACTGGTTAGCTGTACTTGAGTAGTTATGCTTCCACCTCTATGCCTTGGCATTGGGAGGGAGGCAATGGAGGCTTAATAAAAGAATTCATTAAGGATTAACAGCATGGCCAAGGTGGTCTAGGATTTGGTCTAGGATTCGCCTTTCCTCCCTTCCAACTGATTCCGCGTGTCTTGCGGACAATCAGGGAAGATCGGGCGCGGGTGCTTGTAATAGCTCCCTTTTGGCCCCGGAGGAATTGGTTTCCAGAACTTATGAGCCTCCTAAGGGCTCAACCGTTCGTTGTCCCGTTAAGAGCGGATCTGGTGTTGCAGCCCCTATCGGGGATTCTTCACCACAGTCCGGAGTCCCTTCATTTGACTGCTTGGCCCCTGTCAGGGAATCTGCAAGACAGTCGGGTCTCTCTGATAGAGCCGCGGACTTTTTAATGTCCAGTCGTAGGGTTTCTACTAGGGAAATTTACAATTCCCGTCTCTCGGTCTTTTTCCTTTGGTGTAAAGAGAGAAATCAAACCCCTTCTAAGGCTCCTATTGGTTCAATTGCGGATTTCTTAATCTCGTTATTTGACAAAGGGAGATCTATCTCTACTATCCGAGGCTACCGTTCGGCGATCGGGGCCATTCATTCGGGTTTCTCAGATGGTTCGGGGATTTCCAATTCCCGCTACTAAGTGGTTTGATTCGCTCGTTCTTTCTGAAACGACCTTCTTTTTCTAAGTTAGTACCGTCTTGGAGTCTGCCTAAGGTCCTGGAGGCCTTGGCGAAACCTCCTTTCGAACCGTTAGGTGAAGCTTCGCTTCATCATCTTACGGTTAAGACGCTCTTTTTGGTAGCTATTGCCTCTGGGCAGAGGCGCAGTACTCTTCATGCTCTCTGTCTTACTCCTGGTCACGTTCGCTGGGAGAGAAAAGGCGTTAGATTGATTCCTAAGGCTTCTTTTATTGCCAAGAATCAGACAGCTGCCTCTGGCCCTGTTGAGATTTTTCTTTGTCCGCTTTCTGACTTTTCTTCTGTGCGTGAGGACAAAGTTGGGTGTCCTGTAAGGGCTCTCAAATGGTATATTGATAAGACTAAGTCTTATCGTAAGGATGATCAGTTGTTCCTGATCACTAGAGAGCCTTTTTCTCCTGATCCTAACTGGTTAGCTGTACTTGAGTAGTTATGCTTCCACCTCTATGCCTTGGCATTGGGAGGGAGGCAATGGAGGCTTAATAAAAGAATTCATTAAGGATTAACAGCATGGCCAAGATGGTCTAGGATTTGGACTTCATCAGAAACAGGGCTAAAGAATTGAATTTTTGGGTGCCTCATCATAGATCAAGTCCAGGACTAAAGTGTTGCTACCTGCCTGGAGTTTTTTTATATTTGCTAGAAGGTATTCAAAAGAGTCACTGAGAAGGCCTGTGGTGCAATTGCAGCTCAGCATTCTCATGACTTGCATGATTGGGGTACATGTATATTAGCCATGGACTTGATGTGTTGGGGACCATGAGACCTATAAGTTTACATATTGGTTGCCCTTACAGTTAAGCTGCAGTTCTTTTGGCTTTAGAGGAGATATGGCCTATAGTTTGTGAGATTGTTCCTCTAATACTATCTTGCCTTAAGCATGGTTGGATAAAGGATGGGGTCCATAATATTTTGAAATTAGTGAACACCAGCGGGTTTGTCTATCTTTTACAGCTTTAAGGCGTTCTGCAGTCTTACTTGAACTGAGTATTCTCTTATTAAAACTTGGTTGACTTTCTTACAAATCTGATATGGTGAGGCACTCTTATCTGGCTTGAATCACAGGCTAAGAAGGTCATGGTGAGGAGATTATCCAACCCTCCTCCGGTTTGGTTTGGCAGAATAAAGTCAGAACTCAGGATGGAGATATAGGTGTCATCTATACTTCCACCACTATGTTAGAAGAGAATACATTTTTTGCAATACTTGAGTAATGTCTCTGTGGTTAGGATGAAGATGATGAGTGAATCCTCACTTCACCCTAGAGGGAATTCAAATTTACTTAGTATAGTGTGGTATGTAATTCTGAAGTCTGTCAATGCTGTATCTGTTCTTCATGATAACTCTGATTGGTAGTCCTCAACCTCATCCAAAGTAGCGGGTGTTGCTGCAAGAGGAATTCTGCTGAAAATATTCTGTGCCTCTATCCCAAGGATGCTCTCTAACTTCTGATTCCTAAACTAATGGCATCCATTTATAGAACTCCTTGAAGGGGCAAAGTGGAATACAAGTAGCTCTCACTCATGTCAACTGGGTGTGGACACTTATGTACCTCAGTTATCATTTCACAGATGACTGTGAACTCAAAACCGACACATTAATTGCAGTTAGCAGTACAGTCAGAAATTAACTTTATAAAAATATATCAATACTAACATTATCTTTCGTGTTGTGAAATCACAGAAATATGGCACTTTTTTCTAAATATAGCTTTCTCGATCATAATCTGCCTTAGCAGCGACCATATTTGGATATGATCATTGGGAATAAATGATTAACATTTTCAATGCAATCATTCAGGCTGCTTGCAATGGAGATATCTAGCATGTCTATACTGTTATATTGTTTTAAAATAATGTTCAACTAAAACAATGCCACTTTCTGAAATGCCAATATTTTAAAGATGCTTTTGGTGCTCACAGCAACAGTACAACACCTACCAAGTGGTCAAAGTTAATACTGTAATACGACAGCACAGTAGATGAGAGTATCTTTAAGTACAGTGGTACCTTCTTAATATGAATTTGTTTATAAAATACAATGAATTTTCAGAAACCTTGCATATTTATTTGAACATTTGCATCTTCGTTTGTCATAGCAAGTGTCCTCCCAGCACGAACTTGAGGCCTCCAACCTGGAAAATATTGTTGATCTGGATTTGAACCAATAGGACAGTTGCACTTCATTATTTAGATACATAAATATCCCTTTCTTAAAAATCAATATTAGCTTTCTTATCATTCTTTTCCTTTAGCAACAGCATATTTTTATATGACTGACCTAAACTAATCTGGCTTTTGATTGCAATTAATGGCGCAGCTTCAATTGTGTATAATTAGATGCCTACATTGTACTTCGTTACATTATAAATACATGGTGGAAGCACTGTGGTATATTGGTGAAGGCCTTTCACTCTCATACGAGAGCTCTTGGATTCGATCCTTGATCGGTGCTTACATCCCTGGGCAAGGTGTTTTGCCCACATTTGTTTTGCTTGACCCAGATGTATGAAATGTGTACAAGGCAATGATAGTTGCAGGGCAGTAATATTACTGATGCGGTTATCCTGGGTAAGTAAGATCAATTTTATATTATTATCTATTATTCTAAAACTCTTGTTTTTTGGTGCCTTACCATGGTAGCTACCTTGACAGTCTCACCCACAACCAACTTTGTGGCTACTAGGAAGCTTTCGATTATGATAGCTGAGGGTCCTAGCTGACAATTAAACACCATTTTAAGCTGTATATACCACTTGTTATTTGTTTTGTGTTGAAATATTCAATTTTTATCATATTGTTTCCATAGCAACAGCCATGTTTTGACATGACGGTGACTTCCAATGACTCTGATTCTACTTGCAATCAAACGGGCACCCCAAAATACATATAGTTATATGGGTACAATTTGTTTTTGTGATGTTGAATTAGAGATATATAGTATTTTCTAAAATTCAATTCCTTGGTGTGTTACCATGGTAACAACCCTAGTGGTCACGCCCACTACCAACTTTATGTAAAATAGGAAGAATATGAGGGCTGAAGGTCCTAGCTAACAGAAAAACATGATTTAAGATTGTGCAGACAGTTGTTTTCTTTTTCGTATTGATAAATCTTAGATATTTTCCACAAATAGCATTTTGTGGGACCGTTTCCATAGCAACGGCCCTTTTTTTACACGCCCATGACTTCAAATGACTCAGATTGTGGTTGGAATCAGTGGGACAGCTTGAAATACATATATTAGAGGCCTTACCATATATTTTATGCTGCTAAATAACAAATATACGGTATTTTCTCAATTCCAGTATTTCGCTATGTGTTACCATGGTAACGGCCCTAGCGGCCACGCCCACCACCACTTTGATGTCAAACAAGCAAATTATGATAGCTGAGGGTCATAACTAATATAAAAACATTTTCAAAGACTGTGCAGACATTTTTTTCTTTCTATTTTGTAATGGTTAGTTATAGATTTTTTCACAAATATCAGCTTTTTGTTGGACCGTTTCCATAGCAACGGCCTTTTTTGACATGCCCATGACTTTAAATGGCTCAGATTGTGATTGCAATCTATCAGCCAGCTTGAAATACACATAATGGGATACTTACCATATATTTTATAGCTATTGAATTACAAAGATGCAGTATTTTCTAAGAATCCAGTATTTTTGATGTGTTACCATAGTAACGGTCCTACAGGCCACACCCACCACCAACTGTACATGAAATAGGCAGATTATGATAGCTGAGGGTCCTAGCTAATAGAAAAACATACTTTAGGCTTGTGCATACACTTTTTTGGCTATTTCATATTTATAAGTTTGGAAAGTTGTCAACAAAACCCGCATTTTATGGTACCGCTTCCATAGTAACGGCCATTTTTTGACACGCCCATGACTTTAAATGGTTCTGATTATGGTTGCAATCGATTGGGCACCTTAAAATACATATATTAGGATGCTTACCAAGTATTCTTAGATTCGTGAATTGGAATTATATGACTTTTCCTAAAATTCATATTTTTCTTGATCCGTTACCATGGTAACGGCCCTGGTGGCCACACCCACCACCAACTTTATGGCAAACAAGCAGATTCTGATAGCTGAGGGTCCTAGCTAACAGAAAAACATCATTTAAAATTGTGCCTAAGGGGGGGGGGGGGGGACCTTTTCGGTTTCTGGCCCATGGACTATTGTTAGTAGGTCTAGGAAAGTCAGCCAGGTTCCGGCTGGCGAGTAAGAGGCGGAGCAAAGTCTCATACCTATTGATATTATCTTTTCTACCCTGTGGGGAGGGGACGAGCAATTAAGTCTGGGATGGTTATTACAGCCCCTAGAAATTCTGGTGAGGTCATCGGTGTGAGCGTTAATTTTTTTTTTCTCGTTCATTATGAAGCCCAGATCCAACACCAACTGTCTTACTGTGTTCACGTGTGAAGCAAGGACGGCCTTGGAGGGGCCGAGGAGCAACCAGTCGTCGAGGTAGGAAAAAATAGTAATTCTTCGCCTCCTTAGTTCTGCCACGAAAACCCTTATCAGCCGGGAGAAGATTCTTGGAGTGGGTTTGAAGCCAAAGGGGAGAGTTCTGAATTGATAGCATGTGTTTCCTATTTTAAAGCCCAAGAGATGCTGGGCCTTGTGAGCAATGGGAACGTGATAATAGGCATTTCTGAGGTCTATGGGAACTGCCCATTCGTGGGGCCTTATCAGGGGCAGAATAGTCGATAATGATTCCATCCTGAAAGTTTGATCTGGGAGGAGTTTGTTTACTTTCTTTAGGTTTAGTACCATGCGAAAGCCGCCCGAGCGTTTCTCTACCAGGAAGACTGGTGAGAGGACAAGGGAATCGTGGTCCTGAACTCGCACTATGGCCCCTTTTTGGAGTAGGGATTGAATTTCTGATAGGAGAGCCTGTAACCGAATAGAATCCCTGGGTATGGGGGTCTGCTGACGGAAGTGGGAATATTGAAAGATCCTTGGCAAGATTGGGGCGTACCCCGATTCTATTATCTTGAGTACAAATTTGTCTCGAGTTATCTTTTGTCAGTTTTGTAAACAAAGAGTTAATCTTCCCCCTAATGGAGCCTGTCGTGGGGGGCGAAATTTGATTGTCAAACGTGCTGGCAACGGGCAAACACCTTGAAATCAGTGCGCCAGAACTGGCGGCCGCGCCCTCCGCCCCGGGTGCTCCGAAAGTCCCGAGATTTCTTGCAGCCCTCTTCACGATCCCCTTCATCAGGTGTTCATGCCTCACATTACTATAGGGGTGTGGGCGGTTAGGGAATGATGGCCCCTTCTGCTCGCCATAGGACCGAGACTGGGGTCTGGAGTTAGAGTTGGGGGTTGTCTGGGATTGCGTTGGTCTATAGCCAGACGAACTAAGTCTAGACGAGAGCTTGTAAAAGGTCTTATCTGCGGTAGCACTAGCCGAAATAGACTCCTCAAGAACATCTTGAAAATGGCTATTGAAAAGGTCCTTACCTTCACATGGTAGTTACAGAGAAGTTTAGCAGCCTCTCTCTCAATCTTGAGGGCGTCGAGCACCTTGGATCTCCTTAATCTTGTACAAAGGAGTGCTGATCGTGCAGCCTGTTCATATTGTAGGTCAGCGCTTTTAGAAAGTGATTCCAACACTAGTTTCTTGTCGCTGGGAGAAAGACCAAGTCTCTCAGCCTCGTTAAGGGGGTTAGTAGGCACCCCTGATACATTGCTAGTCTCATACCTCCCCGAGCGGCAGTATCAAGGGCGGAGATAGGGCGGAGATAGGGCGGAGATGTGCCAGTCGGCAGTACGGAAGCTCTGGGCGCGAAGAGCGTTGTGGCTGCTTCCCGTTCTGGATTTCGTCGTCCCCGCATCCCCGACACGATAAGCTACGTCTGGGACCGAAGGAGTCGCTAAGAACTTTTCAAAATCCTGAGTAGCAAAACGAGTAGCAAAACCCGGTGATGACTGAAGCGAGGACTGTTGCATTAATCCTTCGCGTGACATCGGGGGCAGAATATCTTGCAAGGTCTGAAAAATCCAATCCCTTGCCTCTGCGGGGTCTGGGAGCGAGGCGGGGGCATGAGCTTTGGGCTCCCCCTAAGACTTTTCTTTGAGGGAACAGCGGGGGTCTCTGAGAGATCGACATTTGAATCAGACTGTCTTTTGTTGCGAGTCTTACTCAATCTAGAGGAGGAGCAAAAACTCCCCTCATCCCCTTCACTACCGATGTCCCTGGGAAGGTTATCGTCCTTAGATTTATTTTTATTATCTCTGGTTTTTCTCCCTTTGGGTTTGGTATTGGTCTTCATAGGCGGATCCAGAGGAGGGGGGGGGGGGGGGGGCGTTTTTTTGACGCCGTTTTTTTTTTTGGCTTGTCAGGGAATTATGGAGGGAAACTGGGCCCTATAACCCCTTTACTGAGCGTTTTTTTTTTAAGTTTGGCGAAATGTTTTTTTGTCCCTATAGTATAGGCGGAACGCAGGGGCATTATATGCTCTGCGGGCAGACAGGTTTCCCGTGTGCGCCGAGGGCAGTTTTAGAATTAGACTCTTTCGAGTTGTGGGTAACGAATAGCAATTTGATGAGATGGTATAGGTAAGTATAGCGCAGTGTAGTAAATCTATGCACTCCAGTCCATACAACGACAGAGCTATTATGGACACAACTATATCCACTGGACATATTAATAGACTCTAAGCCCTCTCATCATATCTCACTTCACCAATAGTCCAGTAGAAGTTTTTGAGACCTGGAAAAGTACAAGGTTTTTTTGTTGATTCGTATTCTAGATGGGTATTGAGGTAAATTCAGCTTGGTTGCCACCTTGGCAACCTTGAGCAATTTTTTTTATTAGCCTAATTAGCATAATCATCTAATTAGCATATATGCAATATATAATATGTTGCTAATCTTAACCCAGAAAGCATGAAAATATAAAAAATAAAACTTTTCTAGGGGTTTCTATGACGAGGAATTCATTTATGACACCAGTTTTTATTTTTAAGTAATGCAATTGTCATAAATACCATAATTAGCATAATTAGCTAATTAGCATATGTACAATTATAGACTTCTTTGCCATTGTTTATCCAGAAAACCTGAAAACATAAATAATTCAACTTTTCTAGGGTTTTCTATGACGAGGAATTCATTTATGAGTCCATTTTTCTATTTTTAAGTAATGTAATTGTCGTGAATAGTATAATTAGCATAATAAGCTAATTAGCATATGTGCAATATATGGACTTCTTTGTCATTGTTTATCCAGGAAGCCTGAAAACAAAACAAATTCAACTTTTCTAGGGTTTTCTATGACGAGGAATTCATTTATGACGCCATTTTTTATTTTTAAGTAATGCAGTTGTCGTAAATAGCATAATTAGCATAATGAGCTAATTAGCATATGTGCAATATATGGACGACACCAGTTTTTATTATTAAGTAATGCAATTGTCGTAAATGGCATTATTAGCATATTTGCAATATGTAAACTTCTTTGTCCTTATCTAGAAAGCCTAAAAATGGTGCAATGCAACATTTTAAAAGTTTTTAAAGACAACAAATTAGTTTATGAGAAGATGTTCCATGTAAATGTAGTATAATTAGCCTAATTTGATGTGTTTACATTTTTATAATGACCAATATTTACCTCAGAGGGCAACCATGTTCAATGTGGCAAAGGATTGTAACTTTGTAAATTCATTCCCTACGCGTATGGGCAGAAGCACTATACCTTAGACTGCCATGTACTATGCCCAGACAATACATGTATACAACAAATACTCTTAATTCTGTCCCAAACACCTATAAACTCAAAGAAGAAAAAGAACGAAAGAACAAAATTCTAAATATACTTTACCATCATTACCATCTTTCAGTCGACCCAAACATATTCTTTATATATTTAATAACTTACTGGTCTGTCATTCTCTTATCACTGGTACAGTGGGAAATTACAAATGAATACCTACGTATTCTGTCCTGTCAGAGAGAAATTCAAGAGGCCACTACGCAATTGCCTGATTAATATGCAATTATGCTAATAAGGGTAATTATTATTCGTGTCAACATGGTTGGTCATAATAAAAATGTATACACATTAAATCTGTCATCCCAGAATTTTCTGGATTAACTATATCAATAAATACAAATATGCGAATTTACTTATGTTAATTGGGCTACTTATACTACATCTGCCTGGAATATCTTTTCACTAACTAATTTGTTGTCTTTAAAAGGTGTTTTCAGGCTTTCTAGATAAACCATGACAAATAAGTCTACATGTTGCTCCTATATAGTATGGACTCCCTGACTCTCAAATAGGACGACTGCAGCGGGTCCAAAACCTTTGTGCAAGACTAATTTGTGGATACTCCAAAATTCTCAAGGATCACCCCTGTTTTGAGAGATCTGCGCTGGCTACCAGTGCGACAAAGAATATCTTTTAAAGTCATGTTGATTGTCTACAAAGCTTTAATTGGTCAAGCCCCTAAATATATTGTAGATCTGTTACAACTCAAAGCTTGCAAACATACCCTCACCCTGCACAGTTCTCGAGATACTTTAATACTGCCAACCCCATCGTATAAAATAAAAATAACCTTTGTCTGCACAGCCCCCAAATTGTGGAACAACTTACCATTAGAAATCAGGAAATCCCCAACTGTAAATACTTTCAGATAAAAATTAAAAACATATCTTTTCATTTAATTACTCCTCTTAGTTATAAGTACATCAGGAGCTCTTGCAGCATAGTATAATATACTGGGCGTTAAAAAAAAAGCAAAACCAACTTTGAAAATTATACGAGTGGACTAAATATTTACCGGAGTTTAATTTCATATCATATGAAAGAGTAATTAATTTGCTTTCCAATGGTAACTTGTTTAGGTTTCCACAGTCAAGCATCAGTGAACACCATTGTCTTCAAAATTCTGTGCAAAATTCCAGTTGGTTCACTTTCTTGTAAAACGCAATAGGCATGGTTTGGGTTGAATGGCTTTGTCAACTAGCTTGGTAGCACTTTATCTGTTTATGGCCATCCGTTAGTAAGCAAATCTCATGATTAATTTTACGCCTTAACAAAGGGTCTTATGAACTTCGCAAAGCACGGAACGAGATGTTAGTCATAACATTATGACCAAGAGGAAGTGAGATCTTCCGAGAACACAGAAAACATCTTCGTTTGTCTTGAGTGCTGCAGGGGTCTCCGTCAATTTTCAACTAAAGTTGAATTTTTTGAAAATCAGCAAAGTTAAATCTTCAACTACACGCATGAGTTTTTGATTTTCATTATTTATACTCTTTGTTTTTGATTTGCAATTATTAGTGATATTGCAATCCTTTTGGTTCGCACTGGTTTTTTGGCATGCACCCTTGTTAAAATTCACCGAGACTGTCTTCTTTGCAAAATGATTTCTATCTGAAAAGGGTTTTATAAAGCAAAAATCCTGAATCACGGGTGAATAACATCTCATTAACACAAATTTGAAAAAGAAAAATATGCACAATGGGGATTGGAGCAACCAGGCCATTTCACAAAAGGCATCTCCTTAACATCATGCCTATTGTGTTTTACAAGAAAGTGAACCAACTAGATTTTTGCACAAAATGTTAGAGACAATGTTAGAGACAGGTCTTCCCTCTAAAGTCGGGCAAATCCATGCCAACGAATTTCTATAGAGGACAATTTGATTTTGTAATTAAATATAATAATTGATAGGATTGAAGTAAATTGAATATATCATAAAGAAAATGTGAGAAAATTACAATGCCCCGACCGGGATTCGAACCCGGGACCCTGGATTACATGACCAGTGCTCTACCAACTGAGCTATCCGGGCTCCCGTCGAAGCAAAGTAACAATCTCACATATAGCCCCTCTCTTTCCATCGAGCGTAGGGGGTACATCCATACCAATTCCATGCGTACGCTATATAAATCAATTATTATATTTAATTACAAAATCAAATTGTCCTCTATAGAAATTCGTTGGCATGGATTTGCCCGACTTTAGAGGGAAGACCTGTCTCATTGGTAGGCCATTATATAGCGTACGCATGGAATTGGTATGGATGTACCCCCTACGCTCGATGGAAAGAGAGGGGCTATATGTGAGATTGTTACTTTGCTTCGACGGGAGCCCGGATAGCTCAGTTGGTAGAGCACTGGTCATGTAATCCAGGGTCCCGGGTTCGAATCCCGGTCGGGGCATTGTAATTTTCTCACATTTTCTTTATGATATATTCAATTTACTTCAATCCTATCAATTATTATATTTAATTACAAAATCAAATTGTCCTCTATAGAAATTCGTTGGCATGGATTTGCCCGACTTTAGAGGGAAGACCTGTCTCATTGGTAGGCCATTATATAGCGTACGCATGGAATTGGTATGGATGTACCCCCTACGCTCGATGGAAAGAGAGGGGCTATATGTGAGATTGTTACTTTGCTTCGACGGGAGCCCGGATAGCTCAGTTGGTAGAGCACTGGTCATGTAATCCAGGGTCCCGGGTTCGAATCCCGGTCGGGGCATTGTAATTTTCTCACATTTTCTTTATGATATATTCAATATGCTAATTAGCTCATTATGCTTATTATGCTAATTACGTCAATTGTGTTACTTGAAATTAAAAACTGGTTTCATAAATGAATTCCTCGTCACAGAAAACCCTAGAAAAGTTGAATTATTTATGTTTTCAGGCTTTCTGGATAAACAATGACAAAGAATTCCATATATTGTACATATGCTAATTAGCTCATTATTAGCTCATTATGCTTATTATGCTAATTACGTCAATAAAATTGCATTACTTGAAATTAAAAACTGGTGTCACTAATGAATTCCTTGTCACAGAAAACCCAAGAAAAGTTGTATTATTCATGTTTTCAGCCTTTCTGGATTAAGATTAGCAACATATTACTTATTGCACATGTGCTAATTAGATGATTATGCTAATTATGCTATTTATGTCAATTACATTACTTAAAAATAAAAATTGATGTCATAAATGAATTCCTCGTCATAAAAACCCCTAGAAAAGTTGTATTATTCATGTTTTCAGCCTTTATTTACTTCAATACCCATCTAGAACACAAATCAACAAAAAAACCTTGTACTTAACAACTTTTCCAGGTCATGTACATGGTATATGGTACCGTCTACTGGACTACAAAGAAAATTGGAATGAACTGGCCTAATTTCAATGAATCCTCCATATAGCAGAGTTGCCAACTGTTCCGGAATATGTATGAGGTGGATTTCAAGGCTTTCATGACAAGTGAATAGCGGAGAGCATGGTTATTGTTGTCATGTTTTCTCTCACAAGCATTCAACCGTTGCGTAATTCACATTTTAATTTTGACCTCATGCATATTCCGGAACGGTTGGCATCTCTGCATATAGCTGGGTTGCTCAGCAAAACACTTGCTGCCAAAATCCTGACACCATATTATATTCTTATAGAATACCAGTTATAGAGCTTGATTGAACTTATAAGATGGCATAGCTTTATTAAGGTACTGTCAGGCATACATTATTGTCGTCATGTCTTCATGTGTAGATATCATACTCATTGTTTTATAACTGACCTGGCATGAGTCATGGGTTACAGGTCATTCTATATTTAGCTATACAGGTTAGTCTGTATTTGCAGCCTCTGTTAACTATAGCTATCACTACAGTGGCAAATGTACATTAGAGTCTTGCCAAAGTACGTCAGTGCCATGGTGGGATTTTAACCCTGTACCTCGTGATCTACAGTCCGGTGACTTATCCACTAAACCACAACACCTCTACAATGTACAGTAGGATACAACCAAACATTGTTTTCATTACAAATGCTTTGTCAGCACTTCAAATGTTTATTTCAGGTTAAAAAAAAACAACAAAAAACCCAAAACAACGCACATTGATTTTATGCCAGAGTTTATGAACATTGATTAAAATGGTTTATGCCAATATGTTTATTAACATGTTGTTGGCCACTACACAACTACAAATTAAATACTCTAAGACACTGGATTAACTGAATGTTTGTGTAAATGACATTGACCTTAATTATTAACACTCATTTTGTAACAAGTAAACTGATATTTTGCCTTTAAATGTTGAGGCAACACATATTTTTTATTGCTGCTATTAAATGCATTTTCCTTGTAATATTTGCAAAATGCTACATGTTACAAAAATGTTAATAACTTTCGTCCTTTAGCATAAATCATTTTGAAATTCTCAGACATTTTGAGTGATGCATACTTCTATAAAATTGCCTCAAAATTCCAATAAAAATTGTCAAGGGTTAAGTAAGGTATTACCAATCAACACATGAATGTACTAGAGGTTTATCAAATCGTTAAAGGGCGAGTCAATAAGAATTACATTTCATGATAATATCAAAGTATTGACTGTGTCAATATTGCTAGATAATCGCATATACTTTTTATTAAAAAGATCTGTGTACTTCTCTAAGCTTTGTTGAAATTGCCTAAATCGCACGTTTATCAGCTAGTCTGTCACGCCCCTCGAAAAAGTAGGGCCTAGTCACGTGCCTTGTCAGGTGACCTGTGACGTACCATCGGGAACATCTAGCTTGCGGCGACGCTTGTCTGTGTATATAGTGCAGGGAATTTTGGATAGGAGTGCATATCTCAAGAAAATGCCGAGGAGATGTGTTGTTGCTGGGTGCAGCAAAGGCACCAGCGATGGTGTCAGTCTACACACTTTTCCTAAAGATGATGCAACTCGAAAAAATTTGGATTTCAAGGTCTCAAGGATCAAGCTGACGCGAGCTCAGTGGGATGGCCCTTCCGCTCACAAAGTCACACAGTACTGTTTGCAGTGACCACAAGTTCAGGGAGGAGGACTTCGATAGTCAGGGGCTGTATGACCAGCTAGGATTTGCGCCCAAGAAAAAAATGCTGCGGCCGACAGCTATCCCTGTCATCAGACTGGAACTGAGGGCTGTGGAACTGGAAGCCAAACCCAGGACCTAAAAAAGAGAGTCGGTCTGCAGTTCTGAAGCTGGACTCGAGTCACTGGTCTGGAGAAAAAGAGGGTAGGTCTACCGTACCGTACCGTATGTAGAGTAAATAATTACTCACCTGCTATTGTCATTGGCCTAACTGTTACTCATTTCTAACGTTAGCTATTCCTACCAGTGCCACTATTTTAAATTTAAATCTACCTACTTGTCTTAGTTCCTACCGCTAACAAGTGCCAGAACCACAGCAGAGGCAGAGAAACTCTATCCAACTAGACCCTGCTACATGTAAAAAAAAACAAAAATATAATAGAAAAAAACATTCCAAATGAAAGTTGAAACTAAGTAAATCAACAAAAAGCCCAGTAAGAGCAACCTGTTTGCAAGGCGGTACAGTCCGGTTCCTGTATTTAACAAAGTTGGCGGAGTACAGCTAGCCTACATATGCCGACTTAATCCAAGACAAGACAAGACAAAACAAAACAAAAACAAAAAAACAAACCTAATAACAACAAAAAAAAACTACAATGTACATAGCCCCGACTGTAATTGCAGCTATATCGAGGAACGGAAATCTAGATCTACATAAATGATATCTGTAACCAAGAAAATTATAACTAATTTTGTTATTTACTTGATAAATCTATGTATCTACCTATTTGCTAGTTTCCCAAACTATGCCGTCATTCGAGAAAAACTAAGTCTAAAACGCGCAGACCCTGCCTGCGCGCGCGTACTCCCCGTCCACCAATCCAATCACGCCACCGCCATACTCTTCCTCTTCCGAGCAGTCAAAGACAGATCTAGGACATGTCAGACAAGGAGAGGGGCTGGAGGGAGGGACATAGGTAGATACATAGATTTATCTCGTAAATAACAAAATTAGTTATAATTTTCTTGATTTACAACAATAAATCGATGTATCTACCTATTTGCTAGAATAGCACGGATAAAAACCCAGGACGGAAGTAACTAACGCGGGGCAGACAGAGACGACGAAGCAGCTCTCAACCCAGAGGTTGCAAAGCTAACCTCACCCGAAAGATCATCCTTACGATAGAAGGACGTGAAGGAAGTAAGGGAACGTCAAAAGGCGGCCCTCAAAATGTCTTCCAAAGGAAGACCCTGAAAGAGCGCCCAGGAGGTAGAAAAACTCCTAGTATCGTGCGCTCTTGGAGGATTCTCAGACCGGAGAGCCTCGGAACCCGCAGCTTGGATAGCCTCAACAATCCAACGGGAGATAGTCTCCCGTGATGCTGGGGAATAAGAATGACGGGAATGAGAAAGAGCTGAACATCCTAACGAAAATTCTTAGTCCTATCCAAGTACCATATGAGAGCCCTAACAGGGCACCAAGATTTATCCTCCTTGACAGAAAAGAATTCTGACAGAAGACTCAAGAACACTTCAAAAGAGCCAGAAGAATCTGTCTGATTCTTGGCAATAAACGAAGGTCGAGGGACAAGACGTACACCTTGCCTTTCCCATCTGATATGCCCGGGCGCCGTAGAGAGAGCCTGAATAGTGCCTCTCCTCTGCCCCTCCTCTGCCCGGAAACAATAGCGACGAGAAAGGCGGTCTTAAACGAGAGATGGTGTAACGACGCTTTGAACAACGGCTCGGTGAGGCCGACACCACTCTTAAAGTTTGGCGGTTAGATCGTTCAGGGTAGTGGAAAGAGTCCCGCCCTGTCTGTTGATGTAAGCAGCAACAGTGGGGCTGACCGTCAAAATCAGGACGGAGCGACCTACAATCATGTTCTCGAAAGGGGGGAGAGACATGAGGACTGCCATCAATTCCAACACAAAGAAGTGGGGCAAGGTGCACAGGTGTGACCAATCCCCCGAGACCCCCTGGTCCGAACAGGGGGATAAGTAGGCGTTAGATCTCCTCGGTGAGAGGAATCCACACCTTGAGCGAGTCTACACTGGGCTTGAAAAACTTCAGAAGATGAAGTTGGAAAAGGCCTCATATGAGGCCGACAGTCTTTGAGGACATCCACAAGGCTCGATAAGTGGCCCAAGAACTGGAGCCATCGGCCTGCCCGAACTCGACGTAAGAGACGAAGAGATCGAGCTAGAAAGACAATTGCCTGAACTCTCTCCCGACTGGGGCGGGTAAGTTGGTTCACAATGTCTATTTCCGCCCCCAGGTAAATGGGTCTGCGGGTAGGAGTCAACTCCGACTTGTCCCAGTTGACTATGAATCCTACTTCTTGCGTAGTACGGAGAAGTAGGTCCATGTGCGACTGAAGGACGGACACAGAGCTCGACCAGGAGCCAGCCGTCCAGGTAAGTGAAAAATCTCAGACCGCGATACCTGAGGGAAGCGGCTAGGGTAGAGACTACTTGAGTAAAAACTTGAGGAGCCGGTTTCAGGCCGAAAATTAAGGCCTTGAACCAGAAAATTTTGCCTTGAAGGAGAAACTAGAAAGTCCCTTGAAGAAGGGTGTATCGGTATGTGAAAGTATCTTTTAAGTCTACCGAAATGGCCACATCTGACGGTCTGATCGCCAGAAGAAACGAGGCCAGGTTTCCATGCGCAAAACTCTCTCTTGGTATGAAGGAATTGATGACCTCCATAATCAAGCACATTCTGAGCTTCCCCGAGCATTTGGGAATTATAAGATAGGGGAGAGGCACAACTGGGGTGGTCTCTTACCCTTTTGATCGCGCCCTTTTCCAGCAGCTCTTGAATCTCGGTGGAGATGTGCTCTAGAAAGGGGGCGATAGAGTAGGAGGGTTGTGGCGGACGGCTCCGTGTGGGAGGGGCTCTGCGAGTCTTATGCAGAAGCCTCCTCGCACGAAGGAGAGCACGAAAGCGTCGTCGGGAATTCCTTCCCAGGCGGGAAGAAGGTACTGAAGACGACCGCCAACCCTCTCCTCCAACGCTTGGGGCGCACCCTCAAACTCGCCCAAATCGCGGGCCGAACCACGGGCCGAACAACGGGCCGAACCACGGCCCCAACCGCGACTTCGAGGCCTTCTCCTGTGCATGGGGCACTGGGCTGAAAATGCAGTGCACGACAGGCTAGTAGCTGGAAGTGCCACCGCGTCTAGGAGGCGGAAGAACCGCCTGGGCCTGCGGCTTAGGAGCCGAGGACTTAAGGCGTTTCAGAAGTTCCGTCGCCTACTTACGTGAATCAACCTCAAGTCGAATCACATCAGGCACCTTACCTCCAAAGAGGTGTTGGCAGGAGTGCTTGACACTGGCCAGGAGGGCAGGTATGTCCGCATCCGCAATGCCCAGAGAGGAAAGCATAAGCTTCCTCCTAGCATTGGTGGCTATTGCTGTCGACACAGACAGTTCCAACCACAACGAGCCTGTCCAGGGCAAGGGGCTTCGTCTAGCAACAGGATGTCCGAATCGGACATCTCGAGGTGCTGGCTCCTAGCGAGGGAAAGGAGCGTACCCAAGTAGGCAGTCAGCCTCAGGCCAGTCCTGGAATGAGCTTCCATTAAGGACGGGAACTCTTAAGGTTGACACCAAGCCTACCACCATGAAGGAGGTCACTGGAACAGGAATTTCTCGTAAAATAATCGAGAGTGTCCTGTTGAGAGAAGGTGAATTCCCCGGCCAAGGGAAGGACCCTACCAAGGATGAAAGAGGCTGTGAGGCGAAGTCATTGTAGACTCGCTTAAAGTCCTCCGTAAGAGGGATGCCCTTGGAGGGACGCTCACCTTGAAAAAAAAAAAAAAAACTAGACATTGAATTCGTCACTGAAGACGAATTAGGTGATCTGTCTTGATCTTGATATTTTTGACGAAGACGAATGACAAAATGATAATGTGAAAGATGACGTTGATATCACGAGGACATTAATTATAATGAATCTAATCAAGATTTTTATGATTTCAGCCCTTTCCTAGCATTTTCAATTCGTAGGCTCTAGCTACTACATTATTAGTGAAATAGCGCCCCCTTTGTTTCAATGGGACATAAAGTGTGTGAACATGAATTTTGGATGATTCGTGGATATCATGACAATGATGATAATGATGTTGATGATAATCATCATCATCATGAATATCATCATGACAGTAATGATAATGATGATGATGATAATCATGATAATGATTATATCATGACAGTGATGATAATGATGTTGATGATAATGATCATTATATCATCATGACAGTGATGATGATAATGATGTTGATGATAATCATGATGATGATCATTATATCATGACAGTGGTGATGATAATGATGTTGGTGATAACGATGATGATCATTATATCATCATGACAGTAATGATGATAATGTTGTTGATGATAATGATCATTATATCATCATGACAGTGATGATGATAATGATGTTGATGATAATCATGATGATGATCATGATATCATGACAGTGGTGATGATAATGATGTTGATGATAACGATGATGATCATTATATCATCATGACAGTAATGATGATAATGATGTTGATGATAATCAACATCATCATCATGAATATCATCACAGTGATGATGATAATGATGTTGATGATAATCATGATGATGATAATGATAATGGTGATGACCATGACTGAAATGACATTGACCTTAGCCATGCCAAAATTGAAAGAGAGATGACATTTCGTGAAGAAGATACAATCATTCGTTGATTTTTACAAAAATGGCGCTTGGATGACGTCACAATAATCTGATGACCTTGAAAAAGATGCGAGAACTTGACCTTATTAGGACTGATGACTGACAAAAATTTGAAGATAATTGACCAAGCCAATTTTGAGAAATTGTGAAATCAAATAGGACGATTTGATATTGCAGGATACTTGGGAGATAAACCCCATAGCTCTAATACACGACAGGGAATCAAAATTTCCATAGGGTTGTACACAAACTACTGCACATTACTTTCTAATAGACATAACATGGAAAATAAGGTAGTTTATTACATGGTTTGTGATAGTTTATGTTATAATAGTCGAAGAGGATGGTAAAATGATAAGCAAAAACAAGCAAAAAAAAACAAAAAATTATGGACCCACCGGGGATCGAACCTAGGTCACCTGCATGGGAGGCAAGTGCTTTAACCAATAGACCAAAACATTTCCCATAGAGATAACACGTACACGAAAAACGGGATTCTCAAATCACATATTGTACTTAAAATTTGGGCATGATGCCGACATCTGATCAAAAATTGGAGACCACACTTGTAAAAGCTTATAGTCTCAGCTACAACATATTAAAATCTGGAAGGAAATAGACCAAAAATAACTGAGATACTGCTCAGAGAACGATGTGATGTAGATTCATGATTCGAAAAAAAATCATCTTCCATAGACATAACACGCAAATAGGGGAAATTCTGACATGGCATCTTTAATTGAAAATTTCACTGTGATGACGTCATCAAAATGAAAAATGGTGGTGAATAATGTTGTAGAGAATTGTCTCAGCTATAACATATCAAAATTTGGGAGAGAATTGACCACCCATTACTGAAGTATTATGAAATAAATACAAAAATGATGACGTCATTTTTTCAAAATGATTTTTTTGAGTTCATATGCAAATAGGATGACGTTAGACCATGAGATCGGCAAAAGTTCTCGATGAATTCAAATCTACAACTCCCAGGCTTTCAGAATATGTAAAGAAATTGGGGGTTTTCCGTGCATTCTGACGAGCTATGGCGGATTTTAGATAGGCATGTTTTGACCACTTTTTACATTAGAATGCCCATTGACGCGCGCACCAATTTTAAAGTTTGACGCACGCGTGTGGCATTATGGAAGGTCGAGAATGACTGTAAATAGTTGGAAATTGTCAAGAATAGTGTCAGGAAGACAAACCATGCGAAAAACGGCGTTTTTACGTTATGTACGCGCTGTGCGCGCGCATAACGCGCACACGGACGCGCACGGACGGAAATTTTTTAAATGCTTAAAATGTCCTGAACCATACTCTAATTTGATTAAAAAGTGATTTTGAGCATTTCTAAATTTTGACACGCGCGTACGTGCGCGTCATGATGCGTGCGCGGAATTTGATGACATTTTATGTTGACCCTTGACCTGAAGTTCATGTGTGTCAAATATGGTTCATTTTTGATGATTCGTTATGAAGATATGATTGATAATGTGATTTCACAAAATGGCGCCTGGATGACGTCACGATGACCTAATAACCTTGAAAAAGATTTTGGAGCTTGACCTTATATGACCTGATGACTGACTGAAATGTCATGAAAATTGACTGAAAAGTTTTTGAGATTTCGTTGCAACAAGAAAGTGGGAGAAAATAAAAATAAACTAGACATTGAATTCGTCACTGAAGACGAATTAGGTGATCTGTCTTGATCTTGATATTTTTGACGAAGACGAATGACAAAATGATAATGTGAAAGATGACGTTGATATCACGAGGACATTAATTATAATGAATCTAATCAAGATTTTTATGATTTCAGCCCTTTCCTAGCATTTTCAATTCGTAGGCTCTAGCTACTACATTATTAGTGAAATAGCGCCCCCTTTGTTTCAATGGGACATAAAGTGTGTGAACATGAATTTTGGATGATTCGTGGATATCATGACAATGATGATAATGATGTTGATGATGATAATCATCATCATCATCATGAATATCATCATGACAGTAATGATAATGATGTTGATGATAATCATGATAATGATTATATCATGACAGTGATGATAATGATGTGGATGATAATCATCATCATCATGATGAATATCATCATGACAGTGATGATGACAATGATGTTGATGATCATTATATCATCATGACAGTGATGATGATAATGTGGACGATAATCATTACCATCATCATCATGAATATTATGACAGTGATGGTGATACTGTGATGTTGATGATAATCATGATAATCATGATGATGATGGTGATGATAATTGATGGTGATGATGATGCTGATGATAATCATCATCATCATGAATATCATCATAGTGATGATGATAATGATGTTGATGATAATCATGATGATGATAATGATAATGGTGATGACCATGACTGAAATGACATTGACCTTAGCCATGCCAAATATGAAAGAAAGATGACATTTCGTGAAGAAGATACGATCAAGATGCGGGAACTTGACCTTATTAGGAGTGATCACTGACAAAAATTTGAAGATAATTGACTAAGCCAATTTTGAGAAATTGTGATATCAAATAGGACGATTTGATATTGCAGGATACTTGGGAGATAAACCCCATAGCTCTAATACACGACAGGGAATCAAAATTTCCATAGGGTTGTACACAAACTACTGCACATTACGTTCTAATAGACATAACATGGAAAATAACGCAGTTTATTACATGATTTGTGATTGTTTATGTTATAATAGTCGAAGAGGATGGTAAAATAACAAGCAAAAACAAGCAAAAAAAAAAAAAAAAAAAAAAAAATCGGCCCCGGGGATCGAACCAGGTACCTTGACCATGGTAGTCATGTGCTTTACCGATAGACCAGAATATTTCCCATAGAGATAGCACGTACACGAAAAACGGGATTCTAAAATCCCATTTTGTACTTAAAAATTGGGCATGATGCCGACATCTGATCAAAAATTGGAGACCACACTTGTAAAAGCTTATAGTCTCAGCTACAACATATTAAAATCTGGAAGGAAATAGACCAAAAACTAGACATTGAATTCGTCACTGAAGACGAATTAGGTGATCTGTCTTGATCTTGATATTTTTGACGAAGACGAATGACAAAATGATAATGTGAAAGGTGACGTTGATATCACGAGGACATTAATTATAATGAATCTAATCAAGATTTTTATGATTTCAGCCCTTTCCTAGCATTTTCAATTCGTAGGCTCTAGCTACTACATTATTAGTGAAATAGCGCCCCTTTGTTTCAATGGGACATAAAGTGTGTGAACATGAATTTGGGATGATTCGTGGATATCATGACAATGATGATAATGATGTTGATGATAATCATCATCATCATGAATATCATCATGACAGTAATGATAATGATGTTGATGATAATCATGATAATGATTATATCATGACAGTGATGATAATGATGTGGATGATAATCATCATCATCATGATGAATATCATCATGACAGTGATGATGACAATGATGTTGATGATCATTATATCATCATGACAGTGATGATGATAATGTGGACGATAATCATTACCATCATCATCATGAATATTATGACAGTGATGGTGATACTGTAATGTTGATGATAATCATGATAATCATGATGATGATGGTGATGATAATGTTGATAATCATGGTGATGATGATGATAATGATGATGATTGATGGTGATGATGATGCTGATGATAATCATTATCATCATGAATATCATCATAGTGATGATGATAATGATGTTGATGATAATCATGATGATGATAATGATAATGGTGATGACCATGACTGAAATGACATTGACCTTAGCCATGCCAAATATGAAAGAAAGATGACATTTCGTGAAGAAGATACGATCAAGATGCGGGAACTTGACCTTATTAGGAGTGATGACTGACAAAAATTTGAAGATAATTGACTAAGCCAATTTTGAGAAATTGTGATATCAAATAGGACGATTTGATATTGCAGGATACTTGGGAGATAAACCCCATAGCTCTAATACACGACAGGGAATCAAAATTTCCATAGGGTTGTACACAAACTATTGCACATTACGTTCTAATAGACATAACATGGAAAATAACGCAGTTTATTACATGATTTGTGATTGTTTATGTTATAATAGTCGAAGAGGATGGTAAAATAACAAGCAAAAACAAGCAAAAAAAAAAAAAAAAAAAAAAATCGGCCCCGGGGATCGAACCAGGTACCTTGACCATGGTAGTCATGTGCTTTACCGATAGACCAGAATATTTCCCATAGAGATAGCACGTACACGAAAAACGGGATTCTAAAATCCCATTTTGTACTTAAAAATTGGGCATGATGCCGACATCTGATCAAAAATTGGAGACCACATTTGTAAAAGCTTATAGTCTCAGCTACAACATATTAAAATCTGGAAGAAAATAGAGCAAAAATAACTGAGATACTGCTCAGAGAACGATGTCATGTAGATTCATGATTCGAAAAAAAATCATCTTCCATAGACATAACACGCAAACAGGGAAAATTCTGACATGGCATCTTGCATTGAAAATTTCAGTATGATGACGTCATCAAAATGAAAAATGGTGGTGACTGATCTGGTAGAGAATTGTCTCAGCTATAACATATCAAAATTTGGAAGAAAATCGATCACCTATTACTGAAATATTAGCAAATGAATACAAAAATGATGACGTCATTTTTTCAAAATCATTTTTTTGAGTTCATATGCAAATATGATGACGTTAGAACATGAGATCGGCAAAAATTCTACATGAATTCAAATCTACAACTCCCAGGCTTTCAGAATATGTAAGGGAATTGGGGAGTTTCCGTGCATTCTGAGGAGCTATGGCGAATTCTAGATAGGCATGTTTTTACCACTTTTTAGATTAGAATTCCCATTGACGTGCGCACGAATTTGAAAGTTTGATGCGCGCGTACGACATTATGGAAGGTCGAGAATGACTATAAATAGTTGGAAATTGTCAAGAATAGTATCAGGAAGATGAAACATGCGAAAAAATGGCGTTTTTACGTTCTCTACGCGCTGTGCGCGCGCATAACGCGCGCGCGGACGCGCACGGACGGAAAATTTTGAAATGCTTAAAATGTCCTGAACCATACTCTAATTTGATTAAAAAGTGATTTTGAGCATTTCTAAATTTTGACGCGCGCGTACGTGCGCGTCATGATGTGTGCGCGGATTTTGAACACATTTTATGTTGACCCTTGACCTGAAGTTCATGTGTGTCAAATATGGTTCATTTTCGATGACTCGTTATGAAGATATGATTGATAATGTGATTTCACAAAATGGCGCCTGGATGACGTCATGATGACGTGATGACCTTGAAAATGATTTATGAGCTAGATCTTATATGACCTGATGCCTGACGGAAATGTCATGAAAATTGACTGAGAACTTTTTGAGATTTTGTGGAAACAAGAAAGGGGGGGAAAATAAAAATAAATAAATAACTAGAATTTAATTCGTCATGAGGACGAATTAGGTGATCTGTCTTTCAATATGTACGATCATGATTGTAATCAGGATGATCATAATAATGGGGAAATACTAAACTGAAGATAGGAAGTCAAGAATGCCATGAATGGAGATGCTTCTTGAGGACAGGGATGTAGCAAAATGTGTAACGGTAATTGTAAAATGATTATGGTGATGATGATAATGGTGATTATGATGATTATAATGATATAATGATGGCGATGATATAATAATAGCGATGATGATCATGACGGTGATGATAATAATGATGATGATAGAAGGATACTTGGGAGATTAACCCCATAGCTCTAATACAGGACAGGAAATCACAATTTCCATAGGGTTGTACACAAACTACTGCACACTACATTCTAATAGACATAATACGGAAAATAAGGCAGTTTATTACATGATTTGTGATTTTTTATGTTACAATAGTCGAAGAGGATGGTAAAATGACAGTCAAAAAGAAGCAAAAAAAAAATTGTTATGGACCCACCGGGGATCGAACCTGGGTCACCGGAATGGGAGGCAAGTGCTTTGACCAATAGACCAAAATATTTCCCATAGAGATAACACGTAAACAAAAAACAGGATTCTCAAATCACATTTTGTACTGAAAAATTGGGCATGATCCCGACATCTGATCAAAAATTGGAGACCACACTTGTAAAAGCTTATAGTCTCAGCTACAACATATTAAAATCTGGAAGGAAATAGACTAAAAATAACTGAGATACTGCTCAGAGAACGATGTCATGTAGATTCATGATTCGAAAAAAAATCATCTTCCATAGACATAACACGCAAATAGGGAAAATTCTGACATGGCACCTTTAATTGAAAATTTCACTGTGATGACGTCATCAAAATGAAAAACTGTGGTAACTGATCTTGTAGAGAATTGTCTCAGCTATAACATATCCAAATTTGGAAGAAAACTGACTACCTATTACTGAAATATTATCAAATGAATACAAAAAAGATGACGTAACTTTTTCAAAATCATTTTTTTGAGTTCATATGGAAATATGATGACGTCAGAACATGCGATCAGCAAAAATTCTACATGAATTCAAATCTTCAACTCACAGGCTTTCAGAATATGTAAAGAAATTGGGAGGTTTCCGCATATTCTGACGAGCTATGGCGGATTCTAGATAGGCATGTTTTTACCACTTTTTACATTAGAATGCCCATTGATGTGCGCACGAATTTGAAAGTTTGACGCGCGCGTACGACATTATGGAAGGTCGAGAATGACTGTAAATAGTTGCAAATTGTCAAGAAAAGTGTCAGGAAGACAAACCATGCGAAAAAACAGCGTTTTTACGTTATGTACGCGCTGCGCGCGCGCATAACGCGCACACGGACGCGCACGGACGGAAATTTTTGAAATGCTTAAAATGTCCTGAACGGTACTCTAATTTGATTAAGAAGTGATTTGGAGCATTTCTAAATTTTGACGCGCGCGTACGTGCGCGTCATGATGCGCGCGCGGATTTTGATGACATTTTATGTTGATCCTTGACGTGAAGTTAATGTATGTCAAATATGGCTCAATTTTGATGATTCGTTATGAAGATATGATTGATAATGTGATTTTACAAAATGGCGTCTAGATGACGTCATGATGACCTGATGACCATGAAAAAGATACCCGAGCTTGACCTTATATGACCTGATGACTTACTGAAATGTCATGAAATTTGACTGAAAAGTTTTTGAGATTTCGTGGAAACAAGAAAGGGGGGAAAAATAAAAATAAATAAATAACTAGACTTGAATTCGTCACGAAGACGAATTAGGTGGTCTGTCCTTAAATTGGCACGATCATGATTGTAATCAGGATGATCATATTAATGGGGAAATACTAAACAGAAGACAGGATGTCAAGAATGCCATGAATGGAGATGCTTCCTGAGGACAGGAATGTAGCAAAATGTGTATCGGTCATTGTAAAATGATTATGGTGATGATAACGGTGATTATGATTATAATGACATAATGATGATGGCGATGATATAATAGTAGCGATGATGATCATGATGGTGATGATAATAATGATGATGATACAGGATACTTGGGAGATTAACACCATAGCTCTAATACAGGACAGGAAATCACAATTTGCCATAGGGTTGTACATAAACTACTGCACACTACTTTCTAATAGACATAATACGGAAAATAAGGCAGTTTATTACATGATTAGTGATTTTTTATGTTACAATAGTCGAAGAGGATGGTAAAATGACAGGCAAAAAGAAGCAAAAAAAAAAAAAAAAAAAAAAACGGCCCCGGGATCGAACCAGGTACCTTGACCATGGTAGTCATGTGCTTTACCGATAGACCAAAATAATTCCCATAGAGATAACACGTAAACGAAAAACGGGATTCTCAAATCCCATTTTGTACTGAAAAATTGGGCATGATCCCGACATCTGATTAAAAATTGGAGGGCTTACTAATAAAAGCTTATAGTCTCAGCTACAACATATTAAAATCTGGAAGGAAATAGACCAATAATAACTGAGATACTGCTCAGAGAACGATGTCATGTAGATTCGTGATTCGAAAAAAAATCATCTTCCATAGACATAACACGCAAATAGGGAAAAATCTGACATGTCGTCTTTAATTGAAGATTTCAGTGTGATAACGTCATCAAAATGAAAAATGATGGTAACTGATCTGGTAGAGAATTGTCTCAGCTATAACATATCAAAATTTGGAAGAAAATCGATCACCTATTACTGAAATATTAGCAAATGAATACAAAAATGATGACGTCATTTTTTCAAAATCATTTTTTTGAGTTCATATGCAAATATGATGACGTTAGAACATGAGATCGGCAAAAATTCTACATGATTTCAAATCTACAACTCACAGGCTTTCAGAATATGTAAAGAAATTGGGGGGTTTCCGTATATTCTGAGGAGCTATGGCGAATTCTAGATAGGCATGTTTTTACCACTTTTTACATTAGAATGCCCATTGACGTGCGCACGAATTTGAAAGTTTGACGCGCGCGTACGACATTATGGAAGGTCGAGATTGACTGTAAATAGTTGGAAATTGTCAAGAATAGTGTCAGGAAGACAAAATATGCGAAAAAATGGCGTTTTTTACGTTCTCTACGCGCTGTGTGCGCGCATAACGCGCGCACGGACGCGCACGGACAGAAAAAATTAAAATGCTTAAAATGTCCTGAACAATACTCTAATTTGATTAAAAAGTGATTTGGAGCAATTTTAAATTTTGACGCGCGCGTACGTGCGCGTCATGAGGCGCGCACGGATTTTGATGACATT
The DNA here is from genome assembly GCA_025617745.1 of Heliocidaris erythrogramma. Lineage (NCBI taxonomy): Eukaryota > Metazoa > Echinodermata > Echinoidea > Camarodonta > Echinometridae > Heliocidaris > Heliocidaris erythrogramma. Next base: position 43,501,639 of record CM046853.1, read on the forward strand.
TTCTGTTGACCCGTGACCTGAAGTTAATGTATGTCAAATATGGTTCATTTTTGATGACTCGTTATGAAGTTATGATTGATAATGTGATTTCACAAAATGGCGCCTGGATGACGTCACGATGACATGATGACCTTGAAAAACAAATCCCAGCTTGACCTTATTTGCCCGGATGACTGACGGATATTTCATGAAAATTGACTGACAAGTTCTCGAGATTTCATGGAAACAAGAAAGTGGTGGAAAAATAAAAATAAATAATAAACTAGAATTTAATTCGTCATGAGGACGAATTAGGTGGTCTGTCTTTCAATTTGTACGATCATGATTGTAATCAGGATGATCATAATAATGGGGAAATACTAAACTGAAGATAGAATGTCAAGAATGCCATGAATGGAGATGCTTCTTGAGTACAGGAATGTAACAAAATGTGTAACGGTCATTGTAAGATGATTATGGTGATGATGATTACGATTATAATGATATAATGATGATGGCGATGATATAATAATAGCGATGATGATCATGACGGTGATGATAATAATGATGATGATACAGGATACTTGGGAGATTAGCCCCATAGCTCTAATACAGGACAAGAAATCACAATTTCCATAGGGTTGTACACAAACTACTGCACACTACTTTCTAATAGACATAATACAGAAAATAAGGCAATTTATTACATTATTTGTGATTTTTTATGTTACAATAGTCGAAGAGGATGGTAAAATGACAGGCAAAAAGAAGCAAAAAAAAAAAAAAAAAAAAAATCGGCCCCGGGGATCGAACCAGGTACCTTGACCATGGTAGTCATGTGCTTTACCGATAGACCAGAATATTTCCCATAGAGATAACACGTAAACGAAAACGGGATTCTCAAATCACATTTTGTACTGAAAAATTGGGCATGATCCCGACATCTGATCAAAAATTGGAGGGCTTACTAATGAAAGCTTATAGTCTCAGCTACAACATATTAAAATCTGGAAGAAAATAGACCAAAAATAAATGAGATACTGCTCAGAGAACGATGTCATGTAGATTCATGATTCGAAAAAAAATCATCTTCCATAGACATAACACGCAAATAGAGAAAATCTGACATGTCGTCTTTAATTGAAGATTTCAGTGTGATGACGTCATCAAAATGAAAAATGGTGGTCAATAATCTTGTAGAGAATTGTCTCAGCTATAACATATCAAAATTTGGAAGAAAATCGATCATCTATTACTGAAATATTATCAAAAGAATACAAAAATGATGACATAATTTTTTCAAAATCACTTTTTTGAGTTCATATGCAAATATGATGACGTTAGAACATGAGATCGGCAAAAATTCTACATGAATTCAAATCTACATCTCCCAGGCTTTCAGAATATGTAAAGGAATTGGGGGGTTTCCGTGCATTCTGAGGAGCTATGGCGAATTCTAGATAGGCATGTTTTTACCACTTTTTACATTAGAATGCCCATTGACGTGCGCACGAATTTGAAAGTTTGATGCGCGCGTACGACATTATAGAAGGTCGAGAATGACTGTAAATAGTTGGAAATTGTCAAGAATAGTATCAGGAAGATGAAACATGCGAAAAAACAGCGTTTTTACGTTCTATACGCGCTGTGTGCGCGCATAACGCGCGCACGGACGCGCACGGACGGAAATTTTTTAAATGCTTAAAATGTCCTGAACCATACTCTAAATTTGATTAAAAAGTGATTTTGAGCATTTCTAAATTTTGACGCGCGCGAACGTACGCGTCATGATGCGTGCGCGGATTATGATGACATTTTATGTTGACCCTTGACCTGAAATTCATGTGTATTAAATATGGTTCATTTTTGATGACTCGTTATGAAGATATGAACGATAATGTCATTTTACAAAATGGCGCCTGGATGACGTCACGATGACCTGATGACCTTGAATTTGATATCCGAGCTTCACCTTATATACCCGGATGACTGACGGAAATGTCATGAAAATTGACTGGGAACTTTTTGAGATTTCGTGGAAACAAGAAAGTGGGAGAAAAATAAAAATAAAGAAATAAAGAAAGAAAATTCTGACGAAATTAAGAGGTGATCTGTCGATGACAGACCACCTAATAATAAAGAAAATTCTGACGAAATTAAGAGGTGGTCTGTCGACTACGACAGACCACCTAATAAATAATAACTAGACTTGAATTCGTCACGAAGACGAATTAGGTGGTCTGTCCTTAAATTGGCACGATCATGATTGTAATCAGGATGATCATATTAATGGGGAAATACTAAACAGAAGACAGGATGTCAAGAATGCCATGAATGGAGATGCTTCCTGAGGACAGGAATGTAGCAAAATGTGTATCGGTCATTGTAAAATGATTATGGTGATGATAACGGTGATTATGATTATAATGACATAATGATGATGGCGATGATATAATAGTAGCGATGATGATCATGATGGTGATGATAATAATGATGATGATACAGGATACTTGGGAGATTAACACCATAGCTCTAATACAGGACAGGAAATCACAATTTGCCATAGGGTTGTACATAAACTACTGCACACTACTTTCTAATAGACATAATACGGAAAATAAGACAGTTTATTACATGATTAGTGATTTTTTATGTTACAATAGTCGAAGAGGATGGTAAAATGACAGGCAAAAAGAAGCAAAAAAAAAAAAAAAAAAAAAAATCGGCCCGGGATCGAACCAGGTACCTTGACCATGGTAGTCATGTGCTTTACCGATAGACCAAAATAATTCCCATAGAGATAACACGTAAACGAAAAACGGGATTCTCAAATCCCATTTTGTACTGAAAAATTGGGCATGATCCCGACATCTGATTAAAAATTGGAGGGCTTACTAATAAAAGCTTATAGTCTCAGCTACAACATATTAAAATCTGGAAGGAAATAGACCAATAATAACTGAGATACTGCTCAGAGAACGATGTCATGTAGATTCGTGATTCGAAAAAAAATCATCTTCCATAGACATAACACGCAAATAGGGAAAAATCTGACATGTCGTCTTTAATTGAAGATTTCAGTGTGATAACGTCATCAAAATGAAAAATGATGGCAACAGATCTGGTAGAGAATTGTCTCAGCTATAACATATCAAAATTTGGAAGAAAATCGATCACCTATTACTGAAATATTAGCAAATGAATACAAAAATGATGACGTCATTTTTTCAAAATCATTTTTTTGAGTTCATATGCAAATATGATGACGTTAGAACATGAGATCGGCAAAAATTCTACATGATTTCAAATCTACAACTCACAGGCTTTCAGAATATGTAAAGAAATTGGGGGGTTTCCGTATATTCTGAGGAGCTATGGCGAATTCTAGATGGGCATGTTTTTACCACTTTTTACATTAGAATGCCCATTGACGTGCGCACGAATTTGAAAGTTTGACGCGCGCGTACGACATTATGGAAGGTCGAGATTGACTGTAAATAGTTGGAAATTGTCAAGAATAGTGTCAGGAAGACAAAATATGCGAAAAAAATGGCGTTTTTACGTTCTCTACGCGCTGTGTGCGCGCATAACGCGCGCACGGACGCGCACGGACAGAAAAAATTAAAATGCTTAAAATGTCCTGAACAATACTCTAATTTGATTAAAAAGTGATTTGGAGCAATTTTAAATTTTGACGCGCGCGTACGTGCGCGTCATGAGGCGCGCACGGATTTTGATGACATTTTCTGTTGACCCGTGACCTGAAGTTAATGTATGTCAAATATGGTTCATTTTTGATGACTCGTTATGAAGTTATGATTGATAATGTGATTTCACAAAATGGCGCCTGGATGACGTCACGATGACATGATGACCTTGAAAAACAAATCCCACTTGACCTTATTTGCCCGGATGACTGACGGATATTTCATGAAAATTGACTGACAAGTTCTCGAGATTTCATGGAAACAAGAAAGTGGTGGAAAAATAAAAATAAATAATAAATAATAAAGAAAATTCTGACGAAATTAAGAGGTGGTCTGTCGACTACGACAGACCACCTAATAATAAAGAAAATTCTGACGAAATTAAGAGGTGATCTGTCAAATGACAGATCACCTAATAATAATAATAATAACTAGACATTGAATTCGTCACTGAAGACGAATTAGGTGATCTGTCTTGATCTTGATATTTTTGACGAAGACGAATGACAAAATGATAATGCGAAAGATGACGTTGATATCACGAGGACATTAATTATAATGAATCTAATCAAGATTTTTATGATTTCAGCCCTTTCCTAGCATTTTCAATTCGTAGGCTCTAGCTACTACATTATTAGTGAAATAGCGCCCCCTTTGTTTCAATGGGACATAAAGTGTGTGAACATGAATTTTGGATGATTCGTGGATATCATGACAATGATGATAATGATGTTGATGATAATCATCATCATCATCATGAATATCATCATGACAGTAATGATAATGATGTTGATGATAATCATGATAATGATTATATCATGACAGTGATGATAATGATGTGGATGATAATCATCATCATCATGATGAATATCATCATGACAGTGATGATGACAATGATGTTGATGATCATTATATCATCATGACAGTGATGATGATAATGTGGACGATAATCATTGCCATCATCATCATGAATATTATGACAGTGATGGTGATACTGTGATGTTGATGATAATCATGATAATCATGATGATGAATGGTGATGATAATGTTGATAATCATGGTGATGATGATGATAATGATGATGATTGATGGTGATGATGATGCTGATGATAATCATCATCATCATGAATATCATCATAGTGATGATGATAACGATGTTGATGATAATCATGATGATGATAATGATAATGGTGATGACCATGACTGAAATGACATTGACCTTAGCCATGCCAAATATGAAAGAAAGATGACATTTCGTGAAGAAGATACGATCAAGATGCGGGAACTTGACCTTATTAGGAGTGATGACTGACAAAAATTTGAAGATAATTGACTAAGCCAATTTTGAGAAATTGTGATATCAAATAGGACGATTTGATATTGCAGGATACTTGGGAGATAAACCCCATAGCTCTAATACACGACAGGGAATCAAAATTTCCATAGGGTTGTACACAAACTACTGCACATTACGTTCTAATAGACATAACATGGAAAATAACGCAGTTTATTACATGATTTGTGATTGTTTATGTTATAATAGTCGAAGAGGATGGTAAAATAACAAGCAAAAACAAGCAAAAAAAAAAAAAAAAAAAAAAAATCGGCCCCGGGGATCGAACCAGGTACCTTGACCATGGTAGTCATGTGCTTTACCGATAGACCAGAATATTTCCCATAGAGATAGCACGTACACGAAAAACGGGATTCTAAAATCCCATTTTGTACTTAAAAATTGGGCATGATGCCGACATCTGATCAAAAATTGGAGACCACACTTGTAAAAGCTTATAGTCTCAGCTACAACATATTAAATCTGGAAGAAAATAGACCAAAAATAACTGAGATACTGCTCAGAGAACGATGTCATGTAGATTCATGATTCGAAAAAAAATCATCTTCCATAGACATAACACGCAAATAGGGAAAATTCTGACATGGCATCTTGCATTGAAAATTTCAGTATGATGACGTCATCAAAATGAAAAATGGTGGTGACTGATCTGGTAGAGAATTGTCTCAGCTATAACATATCAAAATTTGGAAGAAAATCGATCACCTATTACTGAAATATTAGCAAATGAATACAAAAATGATGACGTCATTTTTTCAAAATCATTTTTTTGAGTTCATATGCAAATATGATGACGTTAGAACATGAGATCGGCAAAAATTCTACATGAATTCAAATCTACAACTCCCAGGCTTTCAGAATATGTAAGGGAATTGGGGAGTTTCCGTGCATTCTGAGGAGCTATGGCGAATTCTAGATAGGCATGTTTTTACCACTTTTTACATTAGAATTCCCATTGACGTGCGCACGAATTTGAAAGTTTGATGCGCGCGTACGACATTATGGAAGGTCGAGAATGACTGTAAATAGTTGGAAATTGTCAAGAATAGTATCAGGAAGATGAAACATGCGAAAAAATGGCGTTTTTACGTTCTCTACGCGCTGTGCGCGCGCATAACGCGCGCGCGGACGCGCACGGACGGAAATTTTTGAAATGCTTAAAATGTCCTGAACGGTACTCTAATTTGATTAAGAAGTGATTTGGAGCATTTCTAAATTTTGACGCGCGCGTACGTGCGCGTCATGATGCGTGCGCGGATTTTGATGACAGTTTCTGTTGATCCTTGACGTGAAGTTAATGGTGTGTCAAATATGGTTCATTTTTGATGACTCGTTATGAAGATATGATTGATAATGTGATTTCACAAAATGGCGCCTGGATGACGTCATGATGACCTGATGAACTTGAAAAAGATTTTGGAGCTTGACCTTATATGACCTGATGACTGGCGGAAATGTCATGAAAATTGACTGAATAGTTTTTTGAGATTTCGTTGCAACAAGAAAGTGGGAGAAAATAAAAATAAATAAATAAATAATAATAATAAATAAAGAAAGAAAATTCTGACGAATACAATAGGTGATCTGTCACTATGACAGATCACCTAAAAAGAAACTCCGTAACGTACAGCATATATACTAGCAAGAGAACGTGAAGGCGACTTCAAAGTTCAAACTGTTGGCTAACTTTCGCTAATTCGCTCGCGGAGGACGTCACGCTTTACCTGTGCTTTCTCTATGGAAAAATCGTTTTGTCGTTACGAACTGAAGTTTACGATAATTTTCTTGCACTCTCTCTGCATTGTCAATTTGACAATTGTATTTAATTGAACATGATAAAACGGGCATGAGTACGAGTGTTCCTACTTAATTCGAAATAACTAATATCACACTCTCATCAAATTGGCAATTACTTCTGAATGATCTCTGAAGCTGAATGAAGTCGAGTCTATATTGAGCGACGAAAAGTTTATTTCGTATTGTTTTTTTTTTTTGGCATCGAACAAACGTGTTCCATTCAGCTCTCCAAAGACAAAGTAAGATTAATTCTTTGAATTTTGACACTAGTGACATTTTGGCTAGCCATACGGACTAGAAACTTAAGATTTTGGCTCGTCCGCTGTGATTTTTACTAGCCATTGGCTAGCGGCTATCGTTAATTTCGAGCAGCCAGAGCCCACACATATCCCGCGATGCCAGCGGACCGGTCACCGGTGAATAGTGCATGCACTGCGTGCAACTGTGTGCAACTCTGTTTTCACCGCACATCATTTATCGATTAACCGGTATTCGATCGAATCAAAGCCGTCGAATCCCGGTTTATGAAATATTTGATATGACTCAGGCTTAGTCAACAGATACATGTACATGAATAAATACTCTTATTATGAAAGATGAAAGAAATAAAAAGTACAAATGTCTATACATTTGTTTATCTATGCAGAAATATTTGCGGTACTTAATTTTTGCGGATTTTGCGCTATTTTCTGCGGGCGCAAATTCTAGAACTCGCGAAAATATTAGTTTGATTTCCTATGCAGGTTAATTGCACGCTTCAGCACATTAATATGTGTGTGTGTGTGTGTGTGTGTCCAATTCATTTTTTGAGCGCGTGTGTGTACATGTAGTTGCGCATGTTGTATGCATTTGAATGGACTGCATGTGTGTAAATTAATAAATGAAGTGGGTATGTGGGCGTGTAATTGCACAGCGCGAATTTAAGAACCTTGGAATATGTTTTGGGGTCGCCCAGCGCGAAAATTTAAGCGCGTGAAAATAACAGCGTTTACAGTATTTGGTAAACTTACCTGTAAGGAATGGTATAAGCTCCCCTCTCGTTCTTTCTACACCCAAAGCTAATGCAATTGTGGACAATTTCTTGATACTGTTGAGTCTCCTCTGTAAAAATACACAAAACAAGAAAATATAATGAATGCATAATGAATAATGCCTCTGTCAAAAAAAAAACAAATTCGCCCCCAAATTCATACAGGTGCTGACATTTCATAGCCCATCTAAAAAGCAATGCACAGTTTTAACTTAAGGTTCCCTACAATCTGGTAATGCCCTTTTTGGGGGGGGGGGGGTTAAGTTTAATAAATAACCTTTCCTCAAGATTACTTACTATGAAACCAAAAACTTACATGTATTTATGATAAATTAATATTTCATAATACAGGGAATTTGCTACAATTCTACATGTAGCTTTAATGCCCATGTCTCCGTTAAAAATACTGATAACATTTCTTGCATGCAGAATTTGCAGATTTTTAAAGAAAAGCATATATTTTATTGAAACTTTTTCACATACAGACAATATGAGTAAAATAAAGTGATTTCTGGGTGATTGAAAGCACCAATGAGTCCCGTCTCATTCAGCACCGCGATCTCTACACACACAAAGCCAATGCATTGCATTAACAAATTATCACCTATGTACCAAGAGAAAGAATTTTTTGCAGGGCGAGGCAGTGCAACGCTGAGCCGTTCCAATATCTCACACCTACATGTACCAGTAGAGGCATAACAGCCAATATTGGAGAATGTTTCTGATTTAAGTCTCCATATTGGAGACTTACATGTAGCTTACCAAAGGACAAAAGAAACAACACCAACAACAATGCAGTTTCTCTCAGCCAAAATTTTGCCTCACTGAGGTCAGAAGCCCATTTGTTTTGCGTGTGGATCATAACAAAAAATGTTGTGAAAACAAAAGTAGACGGTGGCTTTTCAGAGTAGAAGGTCAAAAGGGGTAATATTTCATGAGGAATCTGCTTATCACATTTTCATTCTGAGCCGAGGTACATAATCCCTTTGCCACAAATGTAAACAAAGAGAATTGGTGTCCTAAATGGGAGACTGTCTCCCAAATAGGCTACCCAAAATGTTGACTCGAGTCTCTGACTCGACAATAGGGACAGTCTTCCAAACAGGAAGCGGTCTAAAATATTGGCCGTGCATCTCTACTGCCTACGCAAGCATAGACAGGAACTATATGTACATATATATATGCGTGCGAGAAATTAGCACAATTAAATTTAGCATGCCGCGTCGGAACCGCTCATTGTTGCACTGCTTTGTACTCCGTTCATCTATAGTGCACATTCCGTGCCGATCTCGCCGTCTTTGTAATGCTAATGTAATTACACAGCGAAAGCTACCAGTAAACAGTAGCCTAAGTAAATCCACATCGTTGTTCTCATAAATTGTAATTTTTTCATGTGTCTCATAATCCGATCATTGAAGCGGTTGGATGGGCTGGAAGAGGATGAGTTTAGCAATTAGCAAACTTTGCACGTAGTTTGCAACGTTCACCGTTATCAGGTTATGGGAAATGGATGAATCTTTCCCACAGATTTTCATGTTTACTGTCTCTCCATACATGTGTCACAGGAAACTGCTTCTGTGTGGCTTGTGTTGTGGCTTGATGTTCAATGTCATATTTATAAAACATCAAGCCCGTGTGGTTAGTCCTAGTTTGAGTTTGTCTTCTTTGCAAGATTTTGGCTTTGCAAACAAACATGATTGAATTTCAAATTGAATTTGAAACAAGTGAAGCGCGAGTTGTCTGGACTCAAGTGCACAGTCATGACTTTTTTGTCATTTTTAATGTCAATGACAATCAACGGGTGATTCTCCATTCCATATTTCTTGGGCTATATCGTGGATGAGGACACCACTCGTTCGTTAGCACACAAAAATAAAAATTATAAAGTCATGAAAGTGCAGTCTGAGTCTATGGACGGGGAATGACATGAATGAGGAAACCACTCATAGCTACATTCCTATACTTCGTGTGTATAATTTAGGCAGTCATACACCTCAACTTTTTAAAACACCACTGCACAAAAGTCACAAACATTCACTCAAAATCGGCATTTAATTTACAAAAACCGACCACTAAATATCCAAGAAATACAATAAATTCAACTCACCGATGTTGGAAAAGATATTTCCAAAAATCAAATCCGTAATTTACTGTTGATTCTCGCGAAATCGGAGTCATTGTGTACATTTCCTGGTCGCCGCGGGCGCTGACATCTCCCCAAAAGAGTTTTGTCCTTAAAAATTCGGTCCCTATGTGGCATACGCGGAAAGTCCCGATTTTCTGTGTGCGCGATCGTAAAGATCGATGTGCGCTTGCGATCCCGAGTTTCTTCGTGGACAAAAATTTTATTGGCCGATTTTAGTCTAAGACATCGGCAGTATGTAAACAACACGCGATCGCGAAACAAATTGGCGGGGATTTCTCCGGTTTTGGACAAGATTTTGACTTTGGATTTTGCTGAAAATATCAAAAGTTCTTCCTAACGGCCATTTGAGGTAGGAGTGAGATTTTTAAGGCGGAATTTGAAAGTAAGGTATTTAAAATATTTATCTTATTTTCCCCCCATACCTTTACTACTCGCGACAGAAAATACGAACTATTTTTGAATTTTGTATTCGTAGTGGTCAATATGACCACTATTCGTGGTGTGGAGGAAACCAATCTGTGTAACGCAACAAAGCGCTTCTGTGCGGAGTGAATGGTGGTTTCCTCAACCACGATAATGCCATTTCTTGATACAGATCTAGCAGAATTGATAAGTGCCGATAATAATACTGTGCAGGAGTACAAGTACATGACTGACATGATCACGACATTTTCCAACGGGACGGCCCACGGGTTTCTATTGACTTTGTACAGCACAGCCAAAGCTTGCGCTATGTCACTCGCTCAATACTACTTAGCTCTGAACAACACACACAAATGCAATAGGCATGAACGGCATAATATTCACCACAGCGACAGGATAGCACTCTTCTCAAATATCACAATCATTTGAACAATGATAAAGTAAAGCAACTCACCTGTACATCTTCATTCCTAAGCTCATCAATGAGCACAGCTATTGGATATAGAGAGTCATCTGCTGTTTCTTTTGACGCCATTTTGTCTGAATTTTCGCCGGTGATTTGACGGGTTTCAAATAATGAGGTCGCCCGGATGCATACGCGTACGTTACTTACGAGCGCACATCGTCATGTGCGTAATGCTAAGCAGGCATATTTCCCTGCATATAAATTATGTTAGCATACCAACGCATAGAAACCAATTAATTTACAACATACGCCGGGCAATAAAATCATTTTACACGGAAAATAAAGACGAGGAAAAGGGTAAAAAGGAAGTTACTTTTCAAAAACAGATGGGCCTATCCTAAATGTAGTCTTTACAGCCACTGGCGGATCGGGGGGGGGGGGGCACTTCCGAAGAATTTCACCATAGACGATCCGCCATTTTCTCGATTGTGCACCCCCCGGCCCCCCCCCCCCCCCTCTTTTAGAATGAAGACCTTTTTTTGCTTGCTTGTCAGGGAATTATGGAGGGAAACTGGACCCCCATAACGCGAATTTTGACGGTCAGGAGCCGTTATCTCTCTCTCAAAACTCGAAAGCTTTCCGCTTGGCACGTGAGGGGAAATCCCTCCTCGTCCCTGCGCACACCCTTGTCACATGCAGGGGCGTAGACAGCGGGGGGGGGGGGGGGATGGGGGATGCATCCCCCCAGAATTTCAGGTGGGGGATGGTGTGTACAATCATCCCCCAGGTTTTACGATAGAAAAGTAAAAAAAAATTAATGATATATTGTACATAAATATGAATATTTATTTATGATTATGATTATGGTGATTCTTCTTCTTCTTCTTCTTCTTTTTTATTATTATTATTATTATTATTATTATTATTATTATTATTATTATTGTTGTTGTGGTTTTGAAAATATAAGATCCAATATTATAATTCAGTTAATTATTAGTGTCCTATATAAATTTATATTTTCAGGATAACATTTTAACATCTGTTATGTCATTGGAAAGTATAATAAAGGATTTTAATAATATTAAACACAATGACGGTTTCTTATAAACAGGGCGTAGATAGGGGGATGGGGTATGCATCCCCAACTTTCAAGGTGGGGGGGGGGGGGGATGGTGTGTAAAAACATCCCCCCCCCCCCAGGTTTCACCCCCACAAGAAGGGGGGCAAGAAGGAATACATCACCCCCAGTATGTATCGAGGATGATGACTTGTGTCATCATCACCCAACTATGTAGACCCGGTCAGAAGCAGCGCTCCGGGGGTTGCACGTGGCCACAGTGCCCCTACTTTTCCCTTTAACTTCAGATAAGTACCCCCATTTTTCTTTCGAATAAGTTCACGTTCGATATTCTTATAAGTGCCCATTTTGATAATTACACTTCATCCCTCACCTCATCTTTCATAAATGCTCCTATTTCAACAGGAGTATTTATCCCTTTTGTCCCTTTTAATGTAACAAGTCATTTATCTTCTTTGTAATACATACACTGTAAAAAATTACTGTAGGAAGTACATGTACAGTAAAATACTGTATCATTTACAGTTAAATAGTTTTTTTTACAGTTATATACTGCTTTATACTGCTGTAGAATAAACAGTACAATACCGTGAAAAATACAGTAATTTACTGTGCAGCGGGTTGCCAGTAATTTACTGTAAATTCTTACAGCAATTTTTTTACAGTGTAGGCACTGATTTAATTTGTCTACTTTATAAGAACATTTTTCCGATCTCCCGAAATAAAAAACATGACTTTAATGTACTCTTTCAAGCGAGCAGCAAAAAATCACCTAATTAAGCAATATTCCCCACAATAATGATTGTGTAGTACACCCATAATATCTTGTATAATTATGTAAATAGGACCCATGACTTGGCACATTTTCACCTCTTTGGGAGGCAGATATGATATTGGTTTACAAAACGAGTTTACCACTTGCTATTATGTTAATATCATGTCTGCCTCTCACCGGATGATTAACTCTCTATTGTTAATACAGTTGTTATTTAAAATATTTGGAAAGGTACAATTGCCTCATTTTATCCTCCTCTCTTCATCCCTATTTCTCTCTGTATCCTCTTCCCATTCTCTCTCTCATTATTTTTTTAATTATATTTTATCTCAAAGGGCTTTCATGCTGTCAAGCCTCGGCTTATTATGAAAACCCTCTTGTTTGATTTCTCTTTCTATAATCTTAGCCTTGTAGTTTAAGATATATTATTGTCATGATGTTTCATTGTATTGTATATCGCATAATTTGTATAACGTATGCATTATTTGATGAATTGAGAAATCAAGCAGAAATGAATAAAATCAAATAAAAAAAAATCAAAAATCAAATTATAAATGCCCCTTTTTAGGTGTTATTAGTGTCCCTTTTCACCTCTGATACCTTTTCTACACATTCATTTATTTTTCTAATAAGTGTCCTTTTCCCCATGATAAGTACCACGTTTCCCTTTTCCATAACATGTGCCCCTAATCCAAAGTGACTCAGAGCCAATATTCCCAAATGCTCACTCGCTAGGCTCGCTCGTATTAAAAATATAGCCTTATTAAATAAATTTCCATTGTGAAATTTTGCAAATGAAACCCTATCAGAATTGTGTTTTTCAGTTTTTATATTACAATGTAATTGCGACCTCACAAATTTTGAATATTGGAAGTTGCTCGCTCGCTCGCTTCGCTCGCTCGCTCAATATTCAATTCATACTACAAAACTGCAAAGCATGATGCTAAAGTTGTATCTTGGACATGTAAAGAGAAAAAGCATACACACCCTGTGTGTGTGTATGTATATATAATATATATATATGGCCCTTAAGGGAAATCATACCCCCACTTATGAGGACCTGTTTACGCCAATGGTATATGGACCGCAAATCATCCCCCACGTCTGAAGACCTGTCTACACCACTGGTCACATGTACAGTGCAGCTTGTGTCCAAATAATTGAAAAGCATTCAGCGCATCGAACTAACTTTCCGCCTAAAAGAAGGTGCTATAACGAGCCGTTATTTTTTTTTTTAATCCCAAAATTTGCTAAAAAGTCAATTAAGCTTTCGTGCTTCGCGAGGGAGGGGAAACTCCGCACCTGCTCCACTGGGGAACACGCTTCGCATGCAGCAGTGCTCAACCACCCCCTGATATTAAAATCCAAGCTACACGGTTGGGGGGGGGGGGGGGGGGGGAGCGGGTGAGCAGGAGCATCGATCCGGAAAATATTGGGGAGGCCAACGTTTTGCCTCCCCCCCCCCCCCCCCCCCATTAATCCGGAAGTGTAAAGTAAAATAAGGAAAAATAATGCAAAACACAGGAAATTAAACCTTCCAAACAATGAAATATAAAAGGTATACACGATCAGCCTGCTTCAATCTGAGCACTGCTTCATGTTATCGTGAAGAAGCTGGTAATTAAAGGGATACTCAACCGAGTGAGATTGTGGACGTTTTTATGCCGCGAGAGGGCAGCGTGATCGTTACCTGATCATGCCTTGCCCCGCCGGGCGCAAACTTCGGACAGACTGGTCGCCGCGCAACATGCACGCTCCGCCTGAGCTCGAGCTTTCGTGCGAGATTCGGTCGGCTTCGTGCGCTCCGAAATGTAATCCCAGCAGTCCGACGGACGTGTTCGAGTGAATGGGGCTTACACAATCTTGACTTTCCCCACGGCCGCCTGGTGGCGTGTCTCTTTAAGAGGCATAAAAAAAAATCATGAAGGGTAGGCCTATTATACTTCCATTTGGATGAACGGCTAGAAGGGGCGGAGTTCATTGAAGATTATGATGTAACATGGTTTCAGAAAATGGAAAAAGTACATGCATGCATTAACCTTATCTAACTCGTATTAAAACCAAAAACTTCTATACAGATGTATTTAAAAAAAAATTCATTAATTCAAATATTGGAGGTGAGTCAGGTGACCCTATAATTAAAAGGTTGCCCCCCCCCCCCCCCCCCCGCCCCACTTTCTGACATTCTAGAATCTGCCCCCTGCAGGCCGTAGGCCTACATGTGCTATTTCGGTATGTACATACTGTACATTACAAAATAGGCCTTTGTTAATAAATGAAATGAAAGTCATTGGAAAAAAACCCATGCGAATGGAATTATGTGATATCACCTAGAATTTGCTGAAAAGAAAATCGATTTTTACATTTTGAAATATGACTTTAAAGACGACAGGATGAAAACCGGTCCATAATAAAAGTAATAATAATAATAATAAATTAGGCTTTTATAGCGCATAATATGCTAATAGTAGTTTAGAATACTTTCCCCTTATCACACAATCTCTTCATAATTGAATATTACTAATCATATTATAAGTGAGTGGTAGACACTTATTTACTCTGTGGAGTAGCTAACAAATTTTCTGGTGCCTGGGCGCGGAGACCCCAAATAAAACATGAAATATTGCAACCTCCCCCCCCCCCAAAAAAAAAAAAAAAAAAAAAAAAAAAAAATTATAAAAATAAAAATAAAAATAAAGATAATAAGATACGATATTCCATTTGTATAATTATTATCAGCCAATATCTCTGCATACAGTTTGTCAATATTTTTGTTGACCAGATATCATTGTGATGGATTCGAAGCTGAAGTTGCTTTTAATGAACCCCCCCCCCCTCCCCACCCTCCAACCAGTACATGATTGTGCTATTTTGGTATGTTACACAATTATAAGGTAGACCTTTATTACTAATAGTGAAAGTCGATGGAAAAAGGACCATAATACGCGATGTCATTAATTACTATCTGCTAATTTTGTACCATACATACAAACTGGGTTACTGGAAGAAGCATCTATTTTTGCATTTTTGTGAAAATATTGAATGAAGTTTTTGTTTCTAGACTAGCACCCAAGAGTAAAAGTGCTATAGATATTTACTCCAATACAATGACATGGAAACAAGATATGAAAGACTCTAATTTCTACTAGTATCTATCCTAAACATTAGAGTATGCCTATTACATGCAATCCGCGATGGAAGAACTGAAGACAACATGGCTCAAAGAATTATAATACTCGTTCTTCTCTGTTTTCACCTCATTTGGTCCCGGGTTTGCGCATTGGAGAATGATTGCTATGATGATAAATTTGGCGCACGGAATTCACCAGGTGAGGACTAATAATCTTTCATGATAATTCATGTTATCTGCCCAATCATTTGCATTATAAATGACCATTTTTCATGCTATTACATTGTTGAATCGATTCAGGATGATATAAAAAATAGCAACAATGAGCTCGTGATAACACGCGAATCGACTCTCCCACCCTTTCCCGTGTAAAGTGAATAGGTGCTTTCTCCGCGCGACTTTCGAAAATTTCTAGAGATACTCTGCGGGACGCCATGTCTAAGCAGGCCGGAGCTTCGGGCGGAGCGAAGAGGAGGAGGCAACCATCTTCAGCAGGGCCACCAATTAGTCCAGATGTTTCGTTACTTGATCACACAACACTGTTAGCTGCAATAGAAAAAATGTTGGACGTCAAATTAGACAGAATGGAGGAAAGAATTGGACGGAATGTTAAAGCCTTTGAGACGAAGTTAGAGGAATTGGCTGAAGCACTGAACTTTCACTGTAAGTTAACAGATGAACGTAATAAAGCTATGGAGGATAAGATAAGCAAAGAAAAGCAAGAAAGGGAATTTGAAATAGACAGGTTACATGCATATGTTATGAGAGAAAATAGTGTGTTAATGGGTCTTCCTGAGACAGAAGAGAATGAAGACACTGAAAAACTTGTCTGCGATTTCTATAAAAACAATTTGAAGTTAGAGGAAGATGTTATCAACAAAATTGAACATCAAAGAATACATCGCGTTAACTCGGTGATCAAACCAAGACCGATCAAAATAAGATTTTTGAGGTATCGAGACAAGGTTCAGGTGCACGGAGCAGTCAAAAACCTGAAGGGAACATCATTTTTTCTAAGTGATGATCTCCCCAAGAGGATCAGAGACGAAAGGAAAAGGCAAATGAATAAGCTTAAGGAAGCACGGGAGGAGGGAAAGATAGCCTTCTTTTCAAGGGCTGAACCTTGGAAATTGATAGTCCATGAAAGACGAGGGCGCAGCATTGTAGCAGCAACAGGAGCTGTAGCAACGTCAGAAGCCGCAGGTGCGTCAGGGGCCAAGTAATGCATGGAGCCACATTAGACCAGGAGCAAATTGTCCTCCAGGAGACATAGCATTAGCAGTGCCAGCTAGATTTGCAGCAATGCTAGGATTCGCAGTATCGCCATGAAATGCAGCAACACTAGGGTCTGTAAATACAGGAGTTGTAGCCGTGCCTTGGAAATTGAACCTGAACCTTGGAAATTGGTAGTTCATGAAAGACGATGGCGCAGCATTGTAGCAGCAACAGGAGCTGTAGCAACGTCAGAAGCTGCAGGTGCGTCAGGGGCCAAGTAATGCATGGAGCCACATTATAACAGAAGCAAGTTGTCCTCCAGGAGCCATAGCATTAGCAATGCCAGATTTGCAGCAAAGCTAGGATTCGCTGTATCGCCATGAGATACAGCAACACCAGGGTCTGAAAATACAGGAGTTGTAGCCGTGCCAGGAGTATAATGCCAGGAGCTACTATGTTGGTTATTTTAGTAGCTGTTTTCAAGGAATCTTCATTCTCTACATGTGAAGGAAATCTTGATCAAAAGATGAGGTAAATTCAATGATGTTAAATGTATTGAGTAGCTGTTTCCAAGAAATCTTTTTTTTTCTGCATGTGAAGGAATCTTGCTTTTGTCAAGTTTCAAAGTTTTAAAGTTATATCCAGCTCTATTTAAAAGATGAGGATGATGCACGGAATTAAGTATATGGAGCAGAATAAAAAGGAACCACAATTTTTAAAAAAAAATTTTGAGATGGAGGATACCTTTGTACACACCGGAAGGAGGATCTTTAAATGGAAACGAAAGAGATGTGGCAACTTTAAATCCTCCTGTGGCATTAGAAGGAAAAACATAGATTACTAGTACACACCTGAAGGGAGGTTCTTCAAACGGATGTTATGGAAATATGGCAACTCAAAATCTTCCAAGGGAAAACAAATATTTCTACAGTTTGTTTCAATTATATGTATAGGTTAAATGGAAAAGTGGAAAAAGGAGAGACAGAGGGGAAAGAGGGAAGAAAATATATGTCTAAAGATGTCTTCAAGGAAAATGTTTTTATCAAAGGATATTGTTTTTATTATTATGGGTTTTTCTTTTTTTTTTTTAAAGGAAAGATGGAGGAAATCGTAGTGCCTGAGATGTGAGGCAAGTGTCATGTTTATGCATGCTTTATCCCTTTTGATTACAGGGAAAAGACCATTGATGTCATTGATATGCATTACATGTAGAAGTGGCATTAGAAGGAAAATATAAATTATTACAGTACACACCAGAATGAGGATTTTTAAAAGGAAATGATGGGAATATGGCAACTTTAAATCTTCCAATGTAATTAGAAGGTAAAACAAGAATTACTGCAGTTTGTTTCAATTATATTTATACTGTGGGTTAACATGGAAAAGTGGAACTTTGCAAAAGGAGTAGAGAGGGAAAGAGAATGGAAAGAAAAAAAATACACATACATTTAACGCTGTATTCAAGGAAAATGTTTTTATCAAAGGATATTGTTTTTATTATTACATGTATGTTTTTTTTTTATTTATTTTTTTTTAAGGAAAGACGGAGGAAATTGTAGTGCCTGAGATGTGAGGCAAGTGTCATGTTTATGCATGCTTTATCCCTTTTGATTACAGGGAAAAGACCATTGATGTCATTGATATGCATTACATGTAGAAGTGGCATTAGAATGAAAATATAGATTATTACAGTACACACCAGAATGAGGATTTTTAAATGGAAATGATGGGAATATGGCAACTTTAAATCTTCCACCAATGTAATTAGAAGGTAAAACAAGAATACTGCAGTTTGTTTCAATTATATTTATACTGTGGGTTAACATGGAAAAGTGGAACTTTGCAAAAGGAGTAGAGAGGGAAAGAGAATGGAAAGAAAAAAATACACATACATTTAAAGTTGTATTCAAGGAATTTTTTTTTAATTTTTTATTATTTTTTAGGAAAGATTGAGGAAATTGTAGTTTCTGAGATGTGAGACAAGCTTCATGACATGCATGCTTCATCACTTCTTTTGATGCAGTATTACAAGAAAAAATTCCATTGATGTAATTGATAGGCATAAAGTCATTTGTTTTGGGAACTAGGGAATGTATAAGGAGGCAATTTGGAATGCAGGCAGTGTGGAATGTAGAATTTTTTTTTTTTTTTATCCCTTCTGATTTATTCTTACAACATGTAAAGGAAAAAGATCATTGATCTATTTGATGCATTGTATATATACATGTATGCAGGAAGGTATTTGTTTTGTTAACTGTGGAATGTATTTGAATTACAAGCTGTATATGGAGGCAAGAAGGGTTAGTTTTGAATTGCAACGGGAAGAGTAGGGAGAGTACAAAAGACCATTGAACTGTGGTAGTTGTTATGCAGGGAGTCATCTGTTTTATTAACTGGAATGTATTGAATTATAGGCTGTATTTATATGTAGGCAGAATTGCAACCAGAAGATTAGGAGAGTATATGAAAAAGACCATTGAACTAGTTGATGTAGGAAGTTTTTTTATGTGGTTTTTTTCTTTTTGTTTTTTTGTTAACTGTGGAATGTATTCCACACAAAATGGGTAGAACAGAAAAAGAATGTACATGTATATGGGCCTTGAATTGAAATGGGGATGGTCGGTACTATGGTTATTGTAGGTAAGAAGATATAATGAAGGGGTGAAGATGCTGGGCGTGGTGACCTTTCTTTGATTATTGTTACATGAGAAAGACATTTGATGTAGTTGATATGTATGAAGGCATTTGTTTTGTGAAATGTGGAATGTAGAATGGGGGGGGGGGGGGGGGGGTGAGACAGTGCATAGTTTGAATTGTAGGCTGCACATGTGAACAGGATTAAACAGCTTGAATTGAGATAGGGATAGTATGATGTCTCTCCTTGTCTTTGATTTCTGTTCTTGCCCCTGATTTGAAGAAAAACAAAAGAAAATATTTAGAAACTACTCTTTAAGAAATCTTTATTGACGAGGAACATTTTTCTTTTGTTTCCTTGTTAAAGTTGTGTAACGATTTTTATGTTGAAAGAAAACAAGGAAAAGTATAGGAAAAGAAAGGCAGAGAGTATGTTCTTTATACATGTACCTCATTGCAAATATGAACGAGAAGAAATTTCTTGATGCAAGTTGGTCTAGAGTAGAGTACTAGTAGTTTTCAGAGTTTTTTTTTTTTTTAATCCAGGTGTTTCTGATAAAATATTGACAAAAAAGTGGAATATATGAAACATGTACCATGGTTCTGGTTGGTGAGAAGATATACTGTAGGGATGAAGATGGCGGGTAGGAAATAGGGCATTTTATTTCTGGTTGTTTTATCCCTTATTCATGCAAAGATTATTGATGTAGTCGATATGTAGTAGGTCATAAATTTTGTTTATTGTGTACTGGGGAAGGCAGATAGAAGGGTATGATAGTGCATATTTTGAATTGCAGACCGTATGTACAATGAAGGCAGGATAGAACAGTTTTGAATTTAGACAGATATTTAGATGCTGCAATTTAAGGAATATTTACTGGTGGAAGACATTTTGGTTTTTAAGTTTGGCAATATTTTTTTTTATTTTTTCTTTTTTCTTCTTTCTTTCTTTCTTAGTTGAAAAAAAATATTATGATGAAAGATCCTTAGTTTGGAACAGGAAAAAAAAGAACAGAAAAATTTGAAAGTATTTCATATTATAAAGATAAAAGAGAAGCAGTTTCTTGAAGTAGATTTGTTGATGATAAGATTGACAAAGGAAGGTGGGAAGATAGACCATGGTTTTATAGGGGTGTAATCGACCTGCAGTAAGTCATTTGTTCTATAAGAGGAATAGCGGGAAAGGGTGGGAGAGATACAGGTCATACGTGATGTTTTGGGTAATTATTTTTTGGGAGTTTTGTTGGGTGTTGGGAATGCTGGGGTGGAGGTGTGGGTCCTTTAAGGTGGGGGATTGGCTCTGGGACTGGGTTAAATTTTTTCTATGTGATAGGTTATGGATGTTCTGATTAATTGTAAATTGTTCTCCCTTAACGTGAAAGGGATCAGGGACAGGGATAAAAGGGAACGTATCTTTTTGTGGTGTAAAGATAAAGGGGCGGACATCGTTTTCCTACAAGAAACCTTTAGTACTAGGGATTGCGAGGACAAGTGGGCTTCAGTGTGGGAGGGTTCCAGTTATTTTAGTCATGGTTCTAATCACAGCAAAGGAGTTCTCGTTTTAATTGCGCCGAGGGTAGATATTGAGATATTGCAAGTCTTAAAAGACAGTGAGGGTAGATATATTTTTATAGACTGTAAGTTTCAAGGAGTTAGGTTGATTTTAGGCAATGTGTATTTTCCAACAAGGAATTTTGAGAATGATCAATTGCAATTTCTTCGAAAACTACGCAGTAATTTGGCTAAGTTAAATAAAGATAAATACCCGGTTATAATAGGTGGCGATTTTAATATGATTAGGGACATTGAATTTGATTATAACGGGAAGTCTTTAAACAGGATTTCGAAAAGATTTAATCGAGAATTTGGAAAATTCATGGAAGATTTGCAGCTTTCGGACATTTGGAGATGTAGGCATCCTTTAAAAAAGCAATTCACTTATATGCAAAAGAATCCCTTTATGCAAAGTAGACTAGATTACTGGATAATATCGGAATGTCTAGAGGAAATGGTTATGAAGTGTGATATAATTCCATCTGTTGCCCCTGATCATCATTCAATATTTTTACGCTTATTTGATAAAACAATTAATAAATCGAATGGAAGAAAGGGGTCATATTGGAAATTCAACAATAGTCTGTGTGAAAATGAAGATTATGTTAGAGAGTTAAAGAAGAAAATTTGTCAATTAAAAAATGAACTACAAATTGAAATAAAAGACAAGAGGTTGTTATGGGATTTTTTGAAAATGAAAATTCGGAGCTTTACACAAAAATTTTCGAAAAAATTGGCTGATCAAAGAAGAACAATAAGAACAGATTTAGAAAAAGAAATACAGTTTTTAGAACAACAATTGACAGAAAGCACTAATGTAAATATTTTAGAAAAATTGGAAAACACCAAAGAGAAATTAAAGGAAGTTTATGGTTATGTAAATGAAGGAATTAGGATTCGATCACGAGCCTCGTGGTACGAAAGTGGAGAAAGGGATTCGCGTTATTTTAATCAGTTGATGCAAAATAACAAAAGAAAAAGTACTATTAAGAAAATTAAAACCTCAGATGGTGCTATCTGTTGCGATGAAAAAAGGATAACTGAAGAAATCCGGGAGTTTTACAGTAGGTTGTACGGTAAAGTACAGTACGAGTGCTCGGATAACTGTTACGATAGTTTTTTTCAAGGTTTACCGAAATTGACAGAAAAATCTCGAGAATACTGTGAAGGATTTATAACTAATAAAGAATGCCTAGAAATCTTAAAAGAATTGAAACAGAATAAATCACCTGGAAATGATGGTCTTTCTTCAGAATTTTATTGTACCTTTTGGCCGGATATTGGAGATTTAGTTAAAGATGCCTTGAATGAAGCTTATAGATCAGGAGAATTAGCATCTTCACAAAAACAAGCAGTAATTACGTTAATCGCTAAAGATGGGAAAGATCCCTTTTTATTGAAAAATTATAGACCCATTTCCCTTCTTAATGTCGATTATAAAATCTTAACAAAAATCTTGGCTAAGCGAATCAAGAAAGTATTAAATGAAATCATTATGGGAGATCAGGTGGGTTATATGAATGGGAGGAATATTGGTGAGGCCATTCGCATTATTGATGATATTATTTTTCATACATCCCGTTATAATTTATCCGGTTTTTTGTTGGCTATAGACTTCGAAAAAGCTTTTGACTCGGTTTCACATCAATTTCTTCAAAAAGTTCTGTCATCATTTGGTTTTGGTCCATCTTTTCAAAAGTGGGTTAAAGTTTTATACACGAACACTTTAAGTTGTGTATTAAATGAAGGAAGGTCCACTGGTTATTTCAAAGTAGAAAGGGGAGTAAGGCAGGGAGATCCTCTTTCTCCGTACCTTTTTATCTTATGTATTGAAGTAATGGCACACAAATTACGAACAGATAAATTGGTGGAAGGAATTAATTTTGGAGATAAGGAAACTAAACTAGTACTTTATGCCGATGATATGACAATTTTTGCTCGCAATGAAAAATCAATTGATAGGTTAAAAGTACTATTTGCAGACTTCGAAAAACTTTCTGGACTGAAAATAAACAACGACAAAACTAAAATATTAAGGTTAGGTTTATGCCAACGTTTAGATTATGATTTTTCTTTTGGCGAAATAGTTGACTTTCTTAAGGTTTTAGGGGTTTTCTTTTCCCTTGATGAACACAGGAAAGAAGATTTAAATTACAAAGAAATCTTACGTAAAATAAAAACACTTTTAAATTTTTGGAAGCAAAGGGATTTAACACTCATGGGAAAGATTCAACTATTGAAGGTGCATATTTATTCTAAAGTTCTTTATCGGGCGTCACTTACTCCTGTTCCAAAATGGGTTTATGATTCACTGGATGAACTAACTTTTGGTTTCATATGGAAAGGAAAGATAGATAAAATCAATAGAAATACAATGTTTTTAGACTATAAGCAAGGGGGATTGAAGATGTTAAACTTTTCTGCACAAGTGAAATCGCAGCGAATTATGTGGATTCAAAAACTTCTAAATAAAGATGAAGACATGAAATGGAAACAATATTTTAACTTTGTCACTAAACACCTGGGTGGAGATTTAATATTTTCATGTGACTATATACCAGGTTTATTAAAAGTGACAGCTCCACAATTTTATATGGATTTATTAGAAGATTGGGTGAATACAAGACATATAAGGAGTATAGACATTGGTGATGTGGTAATTTTCAATAATAAGCTTATTCGATATAAAGGAAGTTGTATATACGATAAGAGGTTGTACGACAAAGGAATTTACAAATTAAAACATATTCTGGGAAACGATGGTAAACTAAAATGTGATAGACACTTTGTCGATTTAGGTGTAGAAGTGAATGACATTGTAAAGATCAAGCACCTTTATGCCTGTTTACCCTTTTGTTGGAAAAATAATATTAGAATGGAAGAAAAAAATAATTCTGGTACTGATTTTTTTTTGGGAAAGAAAACAACTATTATAACTGATGTAAAATCAAAACAAATCTATGTACAACTAATAAAGAAAGATGGATTTAAACCTTTGGTTTTTGAGAGAATTGGAAGGAACTATGGTTTTTCCTGCAAGGAAATAGAAAACATATTTTTAAGACTAAGAGAGTGTACACTTAATAGTCGATTAAGAGAGTTTCAGTTCAAACTTATACATAATATATTATATACAAACCACCACCTCTTCCGTTTTGGTCTTGTCTCGACTAACTTATGCTCATTTTGCGAAACAGAAGAAGAAACATATAAACATTTATTCTATACTTGTGAATTTGTACAATCAGTGTGGGAAATGTGCACAAGATTTTTAGATTTTGAAATACATAACTATAGTTGGGAGGAAATTCTGTTTGGGAAGGAGGAGAGAAATAAAGGAAAACATCAATTAATGAATCACATTCTAATTCTTGTTAAATATCTGATTTATAGAAATAGAGAACTTAAAAAACCACCTTCATTTAATGAAATAAAGAATAGTATTGTAGGGGATAAAGTAGAAGAAAGGAAATTGGCAGCAATGAGGGGGACTCTTACTATCCATTTTTCTAAATGGGAAAACCTGAATATTAGACAAACAATTGGAACCCAGAGCCAGTCGTCCACCGGTTAAGGGGGGGGGGGGGGGGGAGGGTAAGGGGGAGGTTGGGTAGGGTAAGGTAGGGTTGTTGTTGTTGTTTTTTTTTTAAAGAAAACTTTCTCTCAGGTCAACAGTACAAAGGGAGTATAAATTACGACATTGCAAAACAAAATTGTTGCATTATACAACTGGATATGTTTATCTCATTAAGAATTAAGTTTTTTTTTTTTTTTTTTCTCTGGAAATATGAAATCTTATTTGTATGATGTATGGAAATTGAACATGTAAGGAAAAAAGGTGGAAACGCTTGTCATAGGAGAATTAAGAGTATATGATTAAGGATATCAATTTATCCGGTTTTTGTTTATGGATTTTTTTCTTCAATATTCAAGTAATATTAATTTCTTTTGAAGCTTTTTGTTAGATGAAAATTTATATTGTTTCAGAATATCATATTTGTAGTATGTGTTACATGTGTATATACGATGATTGTAATTTGTACCATGATTGTAATTTGTTTCAAGAGAGAAAAGAATAAAAACTGATAAAAAAAAAAAAAA
>CM046853.1:44222139-44373216 GCA_025617745.1 Heliocidaris erythrogramma
GTGGTCTGTCGACTACGACCGACCACCTAATTAATGTACCAGAAAGAATTATTTATTTTATTTTTAAGCACCGTGCATACTAATAACTAAGTCTTGAAGGTAAATTTCATTCTGAAATAATTACTGAACCAGAAATCTTACTTCAATATGAAATGGATCATGAGATAGATCATGAAATAGATCATACAAAGGCAAATACATGATCTGTTGATTAGCAAAATTACAGAGGAAGCATATAAATGATGAAAACTTACATTTTCTTTGTGGGTCCCCTTTTCTTTTGGCGACAGGATATGGCGCGTATATTCGCTCATAGATCTGCGCGCAACCTATTATTAAATTTCCTATATAGAAATTTAATCAGGTTTAAATTATCTTTGAACACTTTGTGATGATTCCTGCCTTTGTTAAATTCACCCAAGGGTTAATGAGAAGTTTAAATTAACTTTTTAGAATGGGGGAGGTAGCCCCATCGATAACAGACATCCTTGCTTTAATCCTCGATGAATTTACAGTTATGTTATTTGTTGTGTTATGATTATGTCATTACGCACTTTCATATTGATATTTTATTTTTCCTTCTTATATATATTATATATTTTTCCTTCTTATATATATTATATATTTATTACACAAGCTCTGCTTCTCAGTAGATCCTTCCATTTTTACGGTTTACAGTTGAAATGATGAAAGTATCAGTGAGTTCAGTGATTATTTGTCATAATTTTTGAAATATTGATTGTTCTCTTATAAGTGAAAATAAAACTGAAAACTGAACACTATTTAATATGCTGTTAAAGTTATCCACTTTTAAGGTGGAAAATTGTTGGTGATTGGCAACTAAGTTAACATGGAGTGTGATAGATAATGTAAATAGTTTAATGTCCTTGTTATAATTAGATTTATCTCGAAACATTTTTAATTTCATTACTTTTTTAATTAAAAGTATGGTGACAATAGAGATTTTCACCCCCCCCCCCCCCCACTCGGAGGTCGAAGGGACTGCATGCGTGTCCCCAAAATCTCCGGTAAAGGGGTATTTTTTGGGCGACACAATCCGGCCCGTGAATTGTAAAAAAAGGGGGTGTTTTTTTATCTTTCACCCGGAGATTTCATTTAAAATGGGGTGTTTTTCTTTCTTTCTCTCTCTCTTTGACACCTGAGAAATTAAAAAAGGGGGGTTATGAAATATCATGAAAAATTGATCAAATCCCAGGATCAAATTCCTGAAATTCCTGCTAGTTTTGATAGCTCATTCAGCCAGGATTATTTCATTTTGAAAAGTAGAAACACTGGCCCCCATCTCTTCCAAGGTATTGTAATGACAGCTTACTTGAGAAGGGGGTTGGTGTCTGTCCCGAGATATGGGGTTGGAATGAGAGCTCACGTGAGATAGGGGGTACATTGAGCAGTGTTCTGAATTTAGGGGCGTCTCCAAGGCAGGAAAAGCCCGCGCAAAGCCTGCGATAGGGGGGTTCAGAAATTTTGGCAGACCTGAGATAGGGGGTGCTTTCAAAGGGAGGGAACAAGCATACGCGTACCTAAATAAGACTGAGTGGGGGGGGGGGGGGTTTCACCACATTGACATTAGTCAAGGGTAAACACAACAAACAACCTTTTAAAACAGTTAAAGTGAATTAAAGAATTCATGAAAAGTCAAACTTCTATAAGCTCAGGGGCCAGTAATTTTATGGTGAAATTATCCGGGGTTAGGTTATTGCCCTCGGGGTGGTTATCCTTGGGGTGTAATTTTCCGGGGGGGGGGGGGTTAATCTTGGGGATAATTTGCCAGGGGGTAATTGTCCTGGGGGTGGTTGTCCTTGGCGGTACTTTTCCAGGGGGGGGGGGGGGTAATTGTCCTTGGAGGGTCGTTTTCGGGGGATGGGTAATTTTCCCGGGGGGATTTTCCAGGGGGTAATTGTCCGGACACGGATATTTCATTTCACTTTAACGGTACCTTGTTTTTTCATTTCTTTCCTTCTTTCGCTTGTTTTAATATTTTTCTGGCCGTCAAATCTGCTTTGCCGAAGTGAACCTTTTTTCTACAATTATATTATCTATTAAATAATTTCAACCTTTGATCCGCCGTTTGGCCAAGTAACACTAATTCCTCATCCTGATTTATTTAGAATTAGGAGGGGTTCCGTGTTATTTAATATATAGGCCCCTGTAGGGCCTACATGAATAGCTATAGCGTCAAATTCCGCAAATTTTCTCCATTCAGTCTCATTAGTACATGCACTTCAGGTTTTAAACAAGATGAAATTGTATTAATGATTCTTGTTTCTTCATCGTCTAGGTGTCCTCAGATTCTTACTTAATCCATTTCAGAACAAAAACAAAAATTGATGACGGCTGAAATAATAATTACATTTATAGGGCGCATTATAAGGGTGTTTCTAAGCGCAAAGGTGGTCTGTCTAACTACATCCAATAACGTAAAAGCAACAAAACGAAATAAATTATTACTAATACAATACAGTGTGCGCCTCCAGCATATATGACTGAAAGGAAGAGGAAGGGGCGATAAACAATCTTGATTTGGCTTGGCCTTAGAAGTAGCATTTATCTTGCTGATATAACCTATATAATATGTTCGTCATTAATAAGTAAGGTTTTCATTTAAAGTGCTGTAGCAGTAGTAGGCCGCCCATGATAGAAAATTTCCGGCTCCTCCAAATACATATACATGTACACACACGAGACTACCACCAACTTGTATAGACAAGGATAAATTCCGCACCCCTCTCTGTCTTTTACTCTTTATGTTTGGATTAGCCGAGTGAATTTCGTGTCTTTTGTTCCACACTCGCCCCACTCATTCATAAGGCCGACGATTAGCCTTGCCTTTGTGTTGTATACTCCTACCATTTCTTTCATTTCAGTTGATAAACCAAGAACGCTCTCTATCCATTATATTAAGGAGCTGCGTGCTTACAACATTACACCTAATACTGGATATCGACGTATTTTTAAAGTAAGCATTGTCAAGGCTCTTTTCCCCAAAAAATAAGTGAAAATGCCCAAATCTAACTTTGAATCAAGGTGAAAATAATGTATTGTTAGGGTATATACATGTATATCAAGCAGCTTTTCTTTTTTTTTGTTGTGTTATTATATAATTGTGTGTTCTATTGTATACGGATGCACCATCGGTGAGATGGGTGCCGCTGTTTCAAAAGCGATTTCCAAATAAATAAATAAATAAATTCCAAATAAATAAATAAATAGTGTCCTGCAATGACATATCTCAAATTATAGGCCT
Organism: Heliocidaris erythrogramma; assembly: GCA_025617745.1. Lineage (NCBI taxonomy): Eukaryota > Metazoa > Echinodermata > Echinoidea > Camarodonta > Echinometridae > Heliocidaris > Heliocidaris erythrogramma. The sequence continues at coordinate 44,225,405 of CM046853.1, forward strand.
ATGTCCGTTGTGACAATGAAGATGTCATCTTAAATCGTACGATTATTGTAACAAATCATAATATGCGCGATGATCCAATGAAGAGATGATTAACATAACTGTAATACTAGTATCTCCGAATGGGCCGCGGGGATCGAAGGGGGGGGGGGGGGGGGGGCTTTTTTTTTTAGTACATACCATATTTTGCTTCTGTCGTGTGCTCCACAAATGGAATTGGGACAGTACACTGTATAGACAGGGATACCCCCCCCCCCCTCCTCTCTTACAATTTTTTTGTCAGGACTTTGTTTCGATATTGATGAGTAAAGCTTGTGTCTTTTGTTCCATGTTACCCCACTCGACGAGACGGAGCTGCGGCTTACGTTACATCATCCTGGAGATTAACCCTTTTTTTAAATGTTTATATTAAGAAATGTTACGTATAAAGGGGGTAACCTCGCTAGTCAAAAGGACCACTATCCATAATGCGTGACTGAATAAATAGCGAGCAAACCATATAGACACATTACCTCGCTATTCACAAGGCCCTCAATTCATAACGTGTGTTAAATGAATAGCGGTTCTTTATAAAGAGCCTTTTTTTATTAATAGCGGTCCTTATGAATAGCGAGCGGACCCGCTGGAAAGAAAATAAGAACACGAGTTTACCGCTATAAATACTATGGGTAGAGACAGAAATAATTCGTGTAACTTTGTTTTTTACTCCCGGTCTGACCGACTCAGACGGTACTTATCTTTCTTACAACTATCATTAATATTTCCAACGAGGATCATGAAGACTTCAGTATTCTGTTGATAGTCCGACCGACCCATACTACTCATCTCTCATTCAAGTTTCTACCATGATTACACACTTTGAATCGAAATTGATTGGCAGATTAATATTTGCAATCTTCACCATCTTAATTAAATTGTGACGAATAATTCAAAGAAGGACTTGTATTGCCTTGACATCGCTAGTCTATAGCGGTATACGTATGCACCATCACCAAAATCATATTGGAACTCACAATTATTACCTCAACTCTAGTTGAGGTAATAATTAGCCGCGCAGCTAACTAGGTTAGACGCGCGGCTATTTCAATAGTAATGTCGTGTTGTAGACTGCTCTTGATTGAGGGGACTGAGCCAAGCATACAAAAATAAATAAAATGTGGCCGCTTAACAAATGTTTAACAAAAAAAAAATCAGATCGACACAAGCGGCATTTTTATTAACTGCATGCAACACATCTTTGGCAGACTCTCAGCAAATTGCATACTCTCTCTCGCTCTAACAAACGCACTAATTGCTTTAATTTACTATTTTGTTTTTCGTTTTGAAGGAAAGCTAATGGGAAGGAAAACAATCTTGAATGTAATTGACATGTTTTTACATAGCAAGGCTAGCGGCTGATTACTATAGTTCGAAAGGTACTATAATTATATATGACACGATATCATTATCAGATCCCAGCTAGGCCTAACTGCAAAGTGATTAAAACAAACGCTTCTAGTGCTCTACAAAACTCATTATTTTTACATATTTCCCCCTATCTTTTAAGCCCCACCATACTCTCATTCAGTAATTAGATATGAAGGAGGATTTCCTTAAGGGGTGGCTTCATTGTAAAGAGGGAATTTATTTATCAGTGCTTTCGCAAAAAGGCGGTATCAAGTACTGTAGTATTCCATGTCCGCACTGACCACTTCATGGCTGAATACGATCGATTCCCTGCCTTCGACAATATACAGGATCATAGCACATTTCACCTCCACTTTAATATGTTCAAGCTCCCTTTACCACCAACTAGTCAAAAGACAGCACTTATCACAGAAAGATGAGACAGGACTAGGACAAGAAGAACGAAGAACAAAGAAAACCGTGCCTGTTTGTAAATTGAAGTTTTCAGAAGCTATTAAATTTATATACTGTTGATGAAATTTAAAAAAAAAAGAAACGAGAAAAAAGGCGGAATAAAAAAGAAAGCGAATTTATGACACGACCAAACCGATATCACAGAAAACAGGTTTGAAGGGGGAACAAAGCAGTAAATACGCAATATCATCATGAAAATAAATTGAAAAATCCATGTGAAATGAATAAAAGAGGAAAAAGCAAGAAGTCCAGGCTCATGAAGTTCAAAGCGGTGTGTCACTGGTGTTTGAAAACAAACATTTCAAAATGGAGCGAGAGAAAGCGCGCAAGCACGTCCCTACATGCTTGGAGATTAAAAGGCACCGCGCGGCCTGTAATGCGATGAGAAGTAAAAAAAAAATTGGGTCAAGAGCGATGACAGACAAAAGAGAATTTTCCCACCGTAAAAACACTAGCCATAGTTTTCATACCGCGCAGCCCCCACCCCCCCAGTTCCACGGTCCCTGTATATTGTACCTCCATCAAAATCTTATGATTTTTTTTTCTGTTCATTTAGTGACCCCGTGTAATGATTTCATAATCGTTTAAATTCATTATTCAAAATACATGTTTATTAAAGGGTCATCGTACGCTATAATGGCCTACCAATAATTTAAAAATGAAACTGATCGTGGCCATTGGCCTTGCATGGATCGACCAACTGAACTGGACACTGGTGTCAGGGGGGGGGGGGGTAATCTTTAATACGAGAGATTTTATCGCCTTCTCATCTTTTCAATATTTTTCTTCTTACTCGTCTTTTCCATCATTTTATTGCGAGAACGTAGAGTACCATTGTCACGGGGGGCCCCCCTGGGGGCCACATGTACCATTTTAGCAACTTTGGGTCCCCTACCCCTAAGGATGATTCCTACCAAGTTTGGTTGAATTCCGATCATTTTTTTTGGAGAAGATCAGAATGTACATTTTGCCTGGCAGCGCCCCCCCCCCCCCAGTATGTTACCCCCACAGGGCCCCTATAGGGCCACTCAGAGAAATTTCATGAACAACATTCATTCTTAATCTATAGAGATATCTCCATACACAATACCAAGTCTGAGCTATGCCTGGTTCTGGAGAAGAAGATGTTTAAAATTTACATAGCTTTTACAATTGGGGGCCCTCCCCCTGGGCCCCCCTGGGGGCCACATGTACCATTTTAGCAACTTTGGGTCCCCTACCCCTAAGGATGATTCCTACCAAGTTTGGTTGAATTCCGATCATTTTTTTTGGAGATCAGAATGTACATTTTGCCTGGCAGCGCCCCCCCCCCCCCTCCAGTATGTTACCCCCACAGGGCCCCTATAGGGCCACTCAGAGAAATTTCATGAACAACATTCATTCTTCATCTATAGAGGTATCTCCATACACAATACCAAGTCTGAGCTATGCCTGGTTCTGGAGAAGATGTTTAAAATTTACATAGCTTTTACAATTGGGGGCCCTCCCCCTGGGCCCCCCTGGGGGCCACATGTACCATTTTAGCAGCTTTAAGTCCCCTACCCCTAAGGATGATTCCTACCAAGTTTGGTTGAATTCCGATCATGGGTTTTGGAGAAGATGAAAATGTAAAAAGTTAACGGACGACGCACGACGGACGACGGACAAATTTCCATCGCAATAGCTCACTCGAGCCTTAGGCTCAGGTGAGCTAAAAAAGAGAGAGATAAAAAGTTGAGAGGAGATGTGTGTAATTGGAGAATATTGGGCAAAAAGAAGGAGAAAGGGAGACAAAAAGCACAAGAGAAGAAATAGTGAAAAAGAGAAGGAATCACTGGGGGAAAAGGGAGAGATAAAAAAGTTGAGGGAAGCTATATGAAAGTCGAGAATTTTGGGCATAAAGAGGGAGAAATGGTGGGAAAGCACAAGGGAAGAAATAGAGAGGGAATCATTGGGGAGAAAAAGGAGAGATAAAAAGTTGAGGGAAGATGTGTGTAAGTCGAGAATTTTGGGCATAAAGAAGGAGAAAGGGAGGGAAAGCACAAGAGAAGAAATGGTGAAAGAGAGAGAGGGAATCATTGGAAAATAGATTTTCTGTCAAATGAACTACATGTATAAGGTAGAGAAGTAAGAATCAACCTGTAACTGTAGTGATGTATTCCCCTTTTTCCCTCCGGGGGGGGGGGGGGGGGGGGGGGGGGGGGGGGGTTTGTAGGTTGAAAATTGCCCGTTACATTTTCACTACATTCAGGGTGGTAACAAAAATCAATATTAAATATATGGTGGAAACTTAGTATAACGAGGTCCTTGGGACTATTAAAATTACCTGGTTAAATCCAGAATCTCGTTATATCAGTTTTTAAAAAAAAGAATATAAAGAGTTGAGACCAGAATATTACCTTGTTATATCATGTACAAAATATCAAGAATTATAATTTCATAAAAGGAGACCTTTAAACAATGGATATGCGTGGTAGCAATTTACTTACAATTGCTTGGTCCAGATTACAAACCTCCATGACTAATCTAAAATCAGAGAGACTGGCAGGCAAACAGACGTGTCCATCATTGCTACAAGATAGGCATATATACATGATATAGGTAATAATAATGACTGGATCTACTTTCGAGGAATATTGAAAATGTTGCCCTTAAAAGAACCACATTGCCCTTGTCTTCGACTCAAGGCAATATGATTCTGTTGCGGGCAACATATTTGATCCCCCTCAAGACCAGTCAATATTATACAATAATTTACAGGCATGTGAGTGAGGTAAAAAAAAAGAGGAACGTATAAAACAATGCGAGCGAGCGAAGCGACCGGGCAAAGCAGGGGTAGGGTATAGGGCGGTGGGCACGCCCCTCCCGCGGTAGGGAGCTCTGGCATTTAAAATTGGAAATTATGCAATCTGGTACATACCAAGAGAGGAAATTCAGGCATAGGAATTAGGATAAACTGTTTCTGGGTAGGTGTGTTATGATAAACGTAAAATCAGCACTGATTTTCTTATTTACTATATAAATCTATATACCTACCTATTATGCTAGACACTTGTCTTAACACAAAACGTCACAATATTGTGCGCACCCCCCGTAATCCTATTGTTCTCCCCTTCGCCACTCATGCGCGGCAACACGCAACGGCCATCTTCCTCTTTTGCGAGCAACCCCAAGTAGAAACATGTTGCTTGCAAGGTGAGGGGAAGGAGGGAGTGTCATAGGTAGGTATATAGATTTATATAGTAAATAAGAAAATCAGTGCTGATTTTACAAATTTACTGCAATAAATCATATATACCTACCTATTAAGTTAGACCAGCGCCCATTCAAAGACCGGGAGGCATGTTTCAAGAGAAGGGAACAGGATTACAAAGAAGACACAGCGGCCTTCAAGGTAGCTGAAGCAAAAATAGCCTCACCTGCAGGGACATCCCTAAGGTAGCAAGAAAGGAAGGAATTGGACAAACGCCAATAAGCAGCCTTCAAAATATCATTAAGCACCACGCCTTGAAACAGAGCCCAAGAAGTGCTGACACTACGAGTGTCATAAGCATGAGGCTTACTGTCTGACAAAAGAGCTTCTGTGCCAGCAGCCCTAATAGCCTCGACAATCCATCCAGAAATGGAATCAAGAGAAGCAGGAGAAAAAGGCTCTCGAGTGATCAGGAACAACTGAACATCCTTACGATAAGACTTAGTCTTATCAATATACCATTTGAGAGCTCTAACAGGACACCAAACCTTGTCCTTGCGCACTGACGAAAATTCATAAAGCGGACAAAGAAAAATCTCAACAGGGCCAGACGAAGCCGTTTGATTCTTGGCAATGAAAAACGCCTTAGGAATCAATCTAACGCCTTTTCTCTCCCAGCGAACATGACCAGGAGTAAGACAGTGGGCATGAAGGGTACTGCGCCTCTGCCCAGAGGCAATGGCTACTAAAAAGAGCGCCTTAACCGTAACATGGTGAAGCAAAGCTTCACCTAACGGCTCAAAAGGAGGCTTTGCTAGGGCTTCTAAGACCTTAGGCAGACTCCAAGACGGGACTAACTTAGAACGAGGAGGACGTTTCAGAAAGAAAGACCGAATCAAACCACTCAACAGCGGGGAATTAGAAATCCCCAAATCTGACAACCCCGAATGAATGGCACCAATCGCAGATCGGTAGCCTCGGATAGTAGAGATGGACCTCCCTTTGTCAAATAGCGAGATTAGAAAATCCGCTCTTTACACCAAAGGAAAAAGACCGAAAGACGGGAATTATAAATTTCCCTAGTAGAAACTCTACGACTGGACATTAAAAAGTCAGCGGCTCTATCAGAGAGACCCGACTGTCTTGCAGATTCCCCGACAGGGGCCAAGCAGTCAAATGAAGGGAATCCGGACTGTGGTGAAGAATCCCAGAGAGGGGTTGCAACACTAGATCCGCTCTTAGCAGAAGGCACGGTTGAGCCATCAGAAGACTCATTAGCTCCGGAAACCAAATCCTCCTGGGCCAAAAGGGAGCTATCACAAGCAGCCGAGCCCGATCTTCCTTGATCTTCTGCAAGACTCGCGGAATCAGCTGGAAGGGAGGGAAGGCGAACCCTCAAAGATTCTCCCAACTGAGAGAGAAAGCATCCAGAGCCCAAGATCCCTGATCGCGAACACGGGAGCAGTATTTCGGAAGTTGGTGGTTCAGGACTGACGCAAACAGGTCCACTTCCAGTGGGCCCAGGCAACTGCGACCTCTGGATGGAGCTTCCATTCTGATGGAAGACACCTGCCCCGCAATAGAAAATCCACAATGAGGTTTTCCGGACCGGGGATGAAAGAGGCAACGGGCGTGATCATCATGCGACGACACCACCTCCACAGCTGAGCTGCTAGGGCATTCAGGGTGGCAGAACGAGTGCCTCCCTACCGATAGATATAAGCTGCCACTGTGACATTGTCCGTGAGGATCAGAACTGAACGACTGAGAAGTCGACTTCTGAAGTGGAGCAGGGTTAAAAAGACTGCCATAAACTCCAGGACATTGGTATGGGGAAGAGTCCCAAGATGAGACCAATCCCCCGCGACCGTGCTGCCGTTACAATGTCCGCCCCACCCCAACCGAGAGGCGTCCGTCGAAACCGAGATCGACGGAAGGGGGGTACGGAAGGACTTGCCTCGCGCAAGAAACTCCTCGTTTGTCCAACGGGAGAGAAGAGACTTGATTTCTACTGATACTGGAATTCAGACCAAGAGAGAATCCTTGCATGGTTTGTAAAACCCGAGGAGATGCCTCTGAAAAGGTCTCATAAGGAGCCGGCAATCCTCTAGAACATCGACTAGACTGGCTAGATATCCCAATAACTGAAGCCACTGTCTGGCCCTGTACCTTTCTGGCCAGAATGAGCTTGCGAGCCGCAGAGACAATAGTGAGAATCCTGTCTCGACTGGGCCAATCTTGAGTAAGATTGACGAGCAAACGAGCCTCGTCTAACAAACGATCGTGCCACTCCGCTAGGAGGAGCCAGTCGTCCAGGTAGCAAAAAAGCCGAAGGTCGCGGCGCGGCTACAACCTGAGTAAAAACCTGAGGGGCTGGGCGCAGCCCGAAGGGAAGAGCGCGGAAGCGAAAAGTCTCTGAGAGGAAGGAAAACCCCAAAAGATCGCACGAAACGCGATGGGAATATGGAAATACGCATCCTTGAGATCTATCGAGATCGCGTAGTCCTTCCTCTTGATCAACGGGAGAATGGAGGCGAGGGTCTCCATTCGAAAATGCACTGAAGAAATGAATTTGTTTCTTTTCAAATTCAGTATCAAACAAAGTTTTCCCCAGCGCTTGGGAATAACAAAGATCTATAGCCCTCTTATTCAACAGAGATTTGATCTCCGTTAAGGCATGAGAACAGGCAAGGGCAGACATGGGAGGTGAACGAGATCTTATAGCCCCTCCGGGGAGCGAGGCGGATAGATCTATGAAGAATCCGTCTCGCACGACGGAGAGCACAAATGCGTCCCCGGAGATGGCCTCCCAAGCGGGGAGAAAGGAACGAAGTCGGCCACCTACCATGTCGAAAAGAACAAGCGCTCGGGGAAGACCATCAAAGCCTAGGCTTAGCCTTGTGCGAAGACGTCGCCTTGCCACGCAGAGAGCCACGAGTACCTCTCGAAGAGCCTCTGCCACGTCCCCCTCTTTCACAAGAAGGAGCTGTCTCAAGCTCAGCAGGCAGGACCCCAGAAACACGACTGTGTTGCCCCGAAGCGGGAACAACAGGCCTCCGATGGACAGGGGCCCGCGTCGGCCTAAAGGGAACGCGAAACTGTGAAGTCATCTCAGAGACCTGCTTCCGTGCATCAGGACCCCAAGACGGAACATCCCGGAGAAGCGGCGCGATGTCCGACTCCTAAACCCCAAGGGCCGAAAGAGCCAAGACCCTGCGACGGTACGTGACCGAAGCAGCAGGTCATCAATAACCAGCATGTCACCATCAGTGACATTCAACTCCTCCGCCCTGGACCCGAGGTCGGAGAGAAAACCTTGAAAAGCAGCCAAGCGCATACCTGCTCTGACCTGGCTTTCAACACTGCTCCAACGCCTATCCTTGGACTTAAAAGAGACAGAGGTAAGCGGATTGGTCGCCCGCAAATGACGACCCACCGATAGAATCTCCGGAGAGACTTAGCCTTGAAAAAGCTGTCTTGATCTTGGGAATCAGAGGCAAAAGCCTTACCCCTAACGGCAACAGGGCGCTTAACAAGAAGCGCTGATTCTATGCGGTCATACTCCAGCTGGAAATCCTCCGCAAGAGAAATACCCTCGGAGGAATCCCGCTGCCTGAACCAACGCGAAGTCGAACCCTGCACGCAGGCTGACTGAAATTCAGGGAGATATTTGGACAATAAGCAATCGCTTCTACCCCACAAAGGGAGAGCGACTGAGGCTCTGCCTGCTCAAACGATTCGGAAACCGAAGCTTGAGAAGCCGCCTCCAAATCTGGTTCCGCCTGAATTGATTGGAACAAAGGACCGCAAACAAAAGATGAAACAGGCGGACACTCACATGGACCACTATAAGTCTCCTCGCCCGGCGGAGCCCCCGAGGGCTGCGGGAATAGGAGGCGCAAGCGATCCCGTCTCAGACAATGAAGAATCAACCATAAAAGGCTGATTAGTCTCAATGTCAGACCCTAGAAGAGGGACAGAAGCAGGGGTTGTGGTACCCGGTAAGAGGGACCAACCCTGACTTTGGGCAAAAGCCCGCATCATGCTGAGCATCTCAGATTGAGAGGACTCAGGCGGGCTAGAGGGGCCAGGCGGGCAAGAGGTAGGCAAAGCCTTGCCTCTTTTAGCCCCTTTATTAGGCTTCTTTTTAGCTGGCTCAACAGGAGCCGAAGCCAAGACCCGCTTTTTAGAGCGTCTATTCGGTTTCGTACGGATCTCCGAAGCCGCTTCGGAAACACGAACCCTCCACGGAGGGATGCCAACCTCCCTATACTGGCTGAGCAAGAAGATGCAACAGCCACGGGCCGGCGCCTCAGTGCGAGCGCAAACTGGGATGAGGTCCCAGTATTCGCCCACCGACTACTAATAGTATGTGAACTCACTATTGTTCCGCCCGTGGGCGACAATAGGAGAGCACTAGTAATCATTCACTCAGGGGACCTCGCCATTGGGCGGTCAGACCGGAAGTAATCGCGCGCTCAGGTGTCCGCACCTGTTGCTCCGTAGAGCGCCCATAATTGTTGGCTCGAGCCTTCCCATCAGCTGGCAATATAGACAGCCCGGGCAGTACTCACTCCTCCATTGGCATCGGCCGGGGGATAGGGTTTAAGAACCCAGACCAACATGGGTGATGCCCGTGAGCTGCCCTGCAGTAGTGGCACGCGTCTCCCCTAGCGGATTTATGCGAGTCATCGCTACCGTGAGGGAAACAGACGTCCCCCCTTCTGGTCTCAGCGACCGGGGGATTGGAGTCGTAATATCCAAACCATTAGAGCTTGACGCCACCCACCCCGAAGCCACTGGCTCCGGAGTTGACGTCCCAAACTCAACTAACGCCACCCAGCTGAGGGAGAAAGCATTGAGAGCCCATGCTCCCTGATCGCGAACACGGGAGCAATACTTCGCAGCTGGTGATTTAGCACCGACGCAAATAGATCCACTTCCAGTGGACCTAGGCGACTGCGAATGCGGCAAAAGACCTCCAGATGGAGCGTCCATTCCGATGGAAGATACCTGCCCCGAGACAGAAAATCCGCAATGAGGTTTTCCCGACCGGGGATGAAAGAGGCCACGGGTGTGATTGTCATGCGACGACACCACCTCCACAGCTGAGCTGCTAGGGCATTCAGGGCAACCGAACGAGTGCCTCCCTGCCGATTGATATATGCCGCCACAGTAACACTGTCCGTGAGAATCAGAACCGAACGACTGAGAAGTCGACTTCTGAAATGCCACCTCCACAGCTGAGCTGCTAGGGCATTCAGGGCAACCGAACGAGTGCCTCCCTGCCGATTGATATATGCCGCCACAGTAACATTGTCCGTGAGAATCAGAACCGAACGACTGAGAAGTCGACTTCTGAAATGGAGCAAGGTCAACAGAACTGCCATAAACTCCAGGACATTGATATGAGGAAGAGTCCCAAGATGAGACCAATCCCCCGCAACCGTGCTGCCGTTGCAGTGTCCTCCCCACCCCAACCGAGAGGCGTCCGTCGAAACCGATATCGACGGGAGAGGGGCAGTGAAGGACCTGCCTTGCGCGAGAAACGCCTCACTCGTCCAACAAGAGAGAAGAGACTTGATCCTTACTGGTACTGGAATCCAGACCAAAAGAGAGTCTTTTCCCGGCTTGAAGAACCTGAGGAGATGTCTCTGAAAGGGTCTCATGAGGAGCCGGCAGTCCTCTAGACTGGCTAGATAACCTAGAAACTGAAGCCACTCTCTGGCCGTGACTCTTCTGACCAGCAAGAGCTTGCGAGCCGCAGAGACAATGGTGAGAATCCTGTCTCGACTGGGCCGAGCCAACTGATTCCGTATGTCTAACACCGCCCCCAGAAAAACTGGGCTGCGAGTGGGAACTAACTCTGACTTTTCCCAATTTACTAGGAAACCTAAGTCTTGAGTAAGAGAGACGAGCAAACGAGTCTCGTCCAACAAACGATCGCGCGACTCCGCAAGGAGAAGCCAATCGTCCAGGTAGCAAAAATGGCCGAAGGCCGCGTCGCCTCAGAGAGGCTGCCAGCACGGCTACAACCTGAGTAAGAACCCGAGGGACTGGGCGCAGCCCGAAGGGAAGAGTGCGAAAACGATAAGTCTCTGAGAGGAAGGAAAAACCCCAGAAGATCGCGCGAAGCACGATGAATGGGAAAGTGGAAATACGCATCTTCGAAAACTATCAAGACCGCGTAGTCCTTCCTCTTGATCAACAGGAGAATGGAGGCGAGAGTCTCCATCCGAAAATGTACTGAAGTTTTCCCGAGCGCTTGGGAATAACAAAAGTCGGAGAAAGGGAAAAAGACAGCCAGTCTCTTACCCTTTCTATAGCCCACTTATTCAACAGAGATTCAATCTCTGATGAGGCACGAGAACGAGCTAGGGCCTGTGAGGTGACCGAGTTCCTATAGCCCCTCCGGGGAGCGGGGCGGACAGATCTATGAAGAATCCGTCTCGTCCGTCAAAGAGAACAAAAGCTTCCCCGGAGATGGCCTCCCAAGCGGGGAGAAAGGAACGAAGACAGCCACCAACCAAGACGCGGACAGAGGCTCGCATCGACTTAGGATGAGCATGTAAACAAGACAGAGACCTGTTATCGCGCATCGCCAAAAGCAAAGGACCCGAGACGGAACATCCGAGAGAAGCAGTGCGATGTCCGACTCCTTAACCCAAAGGGCCGTAAGAACCAAGACTCTGCGACGGTACATGTCTGAACATGCCTGAACCCAAGCAAAGTCGAACCCTGCGCGCGGGCTGACTGAAAGTCAGGGAAAGTTTAGAACAAAGCAATCGCTTCTACCCCACGATTCGGAAACCGAAGCTTGAGAGGCCGCTTCCAAAACTGGTTCCGCCTGAAATGATCAAGACAAAGGATCACGAACAAAGGCCGAAACAGTCGGATTCACGCATGAACCGCCATAAGCCTCCTCACCCGACGGAGCCCTGAGGCTGCGAGAATAGGAAGCGCATGTGATCCCATCACAGACAAAGAAGAATAAACCATAAAAGGCTAATTAGTCTCGATGTCCGACCCAAAAGAGGGACAAAAGCAGGGGATGTGATGCCTGGTACAAGGGACCAACCCTGAGTCTGGGCAAAGCCCATCTCACACCAAACATCTCAGCTTGAGAGACCGGAGGGTTAGCTAAACCCAATGGGCAAGAGGCAGGCAAAGCCTTGCCTCTTTTAGCCCCTTCCCTAGGCTTCTGATTGGCCCAAAAAGAGCTTCGGGGGGCTTCGGGGATCCGAACGAAACCGCTCTGAAAAGCGGGTTTCGTCCGGATCCCCGAAGCCCTTCGGGAACACGAACCGAACCCTCCGCTGAGGGACGCTCACCTCCCTTTATGGGAGAAGTGCGCTGAGGGTATTGAACCCAAAGACGCGCACCAATTACCCATATCTGCTGAGCAAGAAGATGCAACAGCCATGGGCCGGGTGCCAAGGTGCCCAGTGCAAGGGCGGACCAGGATGACCCAGCAAAGGAACGCCAACAAAGGACTCAGCAGGCAGAGCCCCGCATGGTTCAACGAAAGTCTCCTCGCCCGGCGGCGCCCCAAGGGCCGCGGGAATAGGAGGCACATGCGAAACCGACTCAGACAAAGATGAATCAAACACAAAAGGCTGATTAGTCTCAAAGTCAGACCCCTGAATAGGGACAGAAGTTAGGGTTGAAGTAGCCGGTACAAAGGACCAACCCTGATTCTGAGCAAAAGCCCGCATCATGCTGAACATGTCAGCTTGAGAGGAGCTAGCTGGGTTAGCCAGGCCAGACGGGCAAGAGGCCGGCAAAGCCTTGCCACTTTTTGCCTTCTTCTTGGCCTTTTTCTTGGCTGGCTCGACAAGAGTCGTAGCCGAAACCCTTTTCATAGAATGCTTAATCGGAATCGTTCGGATCTCCGAAGCCGCTTCGGAAACACGAACCGATCCCTCCGCGGAGGGACGTTCACTTCCCATAAAGGGATTGGAGCGCTCATGGCGTAAGCCTAGAGAATCGCCCAAATCACCCATATTGGCTAAGCAAGAAGATGCAGTAGCCATGGGTTGGGAGCTAAAAGCTCCCAGTGCGGGGGCAGACCGAGATGACTCGGTATGTGCCCGATGACTACTAAAGGCGTGTGAACCCGCTATTGGACCACTAGAAAGCGGCAATAGGGGAGCACTAGTAGTCACGCACTCAGGTGAAAACACCTGTTGCTCCGAAGAGCGTCCATAATTGTTAGCTCGAGCATTCCCATTAGCTGGCAATGTAGACAGCCCAGGAAGTACTCGTTCCCCCATATGGCGTTTGCCGGGGGCTAGGGTTTGAGAACCCAGACCAACATGGACTAAGCCCGTGGGTTGCCCTGCAGTAGTGGGGCGCGTCTCCCCTAACGGATCAGAGCGAGTGAACGCTACCGTACGGGAAACAACCGCCTCCCCCCTCTGGTCTCAGCGACTGGGGGATTGGAATCGTTAGATATCCAAACCACTAAAATCTGACGCCACCCACCCCGAAACCACGGGCTTCGGAGTTGATAATCCCGACTCAGTTAACGCCACCCGTCCCGAAGCCGCAAGCTACGAGACTGGCAAACTCTGCAAATAAACACCACTAGGCAACTTACCCTTAGCACTCCTCCCTCCCCCATGTGCCGAAGTACTCGGGAGAGTTCTGGAGGGCCGAGTCGTCTTGCTAGACGACTCTTCGGAAGAAGCAGGTCTCCTTGACCTAGCTGCTTCTTCTTCCGAATCCATACCACTGCAATAAAACAGACAATAAAGTATACTTTTCAAAATAAGAAATACTTCAACTGAATGCAGTAAAATAAGGGTAAATTTTATTTGGGAGATACGCACAAAAGAATTTTCACAGCCAAAAAACCGTAAGAACAAACACCGAACCCAAAGGCTCGGTGACAAACGGAAACACCCGCAAACACACAGAAATATCTACGTGGGGCTGACCGTGAAAGAGAAAAATAAATGCCAAGAAAGGGAAACAAAAATCCCTTGCAATCAGCAAGAGTGACTACTAAAACACAAAGTACTATAATCTAAGCGAATATAGGTACCTAAAAGTGCTTTAAATGTGCGAAAAAGCGCACCTAAAAGATACTATACGACCTGATTTCAGGAGCGCTGTGACTATACGTCCTATCTCGTCGGGGGCGAGCAAGAAAGAGGAAGATGGACGTAGCGTGTTGACGCGCGTGAGTGGCGAAGGGGACAATAGGATTACGGGGGGTGCGCACAATATTGTGACTCATGTGTGATAAATTCTCGAAGGGGTCCCGTAGTCAAGACTACAGGCATAATAGGTAGGTATATATGATTTATTGCAGCAAATCAGGCAATAAAGTATACAAAAATATGAAATACTTTAAAAGAGTGCAGGTAATAATAAATTTGGGGATACGCACAATTTAGATAAAAACGGTATAAAACAACCACCGAACCGAAAACGGATCGGGTCAAACGGAAACACCAGCAAGACACACAGAAATAACTATGTGGGGCTGGCAGTGAAAATGAAAAATAACTTGCCTGGAAAGGAATCATAAATATCCCTTACAATCAGCAAGAGTGACATAAAAACACAAGAGTACTATAATCTTAGACAAAAATAAGTACAGAAAAGTGCTTTAAAGAGCGAGAAAGCGCGCTGAAAAGATACAAAAAGACCTGATTTCAGGAGCGCCGTGACTCGACATCCTAACTCGACGGGGGCGAGCAAGAAAGAGGAAGATGGCCGTTGTGTGTTGCCGCGCATGAGTGGCGAAGGGGAGAACAATAGGATTACTGGGGGTGCGCACAATATTGTGACATTTTTGTGTTAAGTTATCGAACGGGTTCGCGTAGACAAGTGTCTAGCATAACAGGTAGGTATATATGATTTATTGCAGTAAATTTGGGGTTAGTTGTCATTGTCACTGATTGCTCGCTCCATATTGTTAAAAAAAAAAATTGAATGATAGTCTTAATCTTGTGATTTCAAGCTTATGATGTCTCTGCGGAGATGTACTAGTGAAGTTTTTCATGCCTATGTTTCTGGATATCACTTTACAAATATTGGGCTGGTGAGGATCAAGCCGATGAATAAGCCTGGATCATCAAGGATAAGCAGGAAATACGAAATAAATAAACATCAAAGCGGATCTCACAAACAAACTTAAAAAATTATAACTAATTTTGTTATTTACTAGATAAATCTATGTATCTACCTATTTGCTAGTTTCCCAAACTATGCCGTCATTCGAGAAAAACTAAGGCGGCCCTCAAATATCTTCCAAAGGAAGACCCTGAAAAAGCGCCCAGGAGGTAGAAACACTCCTAGTATCATGCGCTCTTGGAGGATTCTCAGACAGGAGAGCCTCCAAACCCGCAGCTTGGATAGCCTCGACAATCCAAGGGGAGATAGTCTCCCGTGATGCTGGGGAATAAGGGTGACGGGAAAAGAGAAAGAGCTGATCATCCTTACGAAAAACCTTAGTCCTATCCAAGTACCATTTGAAAGCCCTAACAGGGCACCAAGATTTATCCTCCTTGACAGAAGAGAATTCTGACAGAGGACTCAAGAACACTACGATTGAGCCAGAAGAATCCGTCTGATTCTTGGCAATAAACGAAGGTCGAGGGACAAGACGTACACCTTGCCTTTCCCATCTGATATGCCCGGGCGCCGTAGAGAGAGCCTGAATAGTGCTTCTCCTCTGCCCAGAAGCAATAGCGACGAGAAAGGCGGTCTTAATCGAGAGATGGTGTAAAGACGCTTTGCACAACGGCTCAAAGGGCGGTTCGGCCAAGGCGTCCAAAACCAAAGGAAGGCTCCACGCAGGAGTCAACTGGCGATTTGCTGATGAGTCAAGAAGGGAGAGTTTGAAATTCCCGAACCATCAGAAAAACCAAGGTGAACCGGAGCAATAGCGGACCGGTAACCACGAATGGTAGAGAGGGACCTGCCCTTATCGAAAAGGGCGATAAGGAAATCTGCAATAGCACCCACCGGGGCAGAACGGGAAGCAAATCCCTTCTCCCCACACCAAGCATGGAAGGCTTCTAATTTTGAGTTGTAAACGGCTCGGGTAGAATCTCTTCTGCTCTGGACTATGAACTGGGAGGCTCTCTCTGAGAGTCCTGCCGTCCTCGCATCCTCCCCGATAGAGGCCAGGCGGTCAAATGTAGAGCCGCCGGGCGATGGTGGAGGATCCCCGACAGGGGCTGAGCTATGAGGTCTGCTCTCCGGCGAAGGGAGAGAGGCCGACCGTCCAGCAGAGACAGAAGAAGAGGAAACCAAGGTCTCCTCGGCCAGCAAGGTGCTATGAGCAGAACCCACGCCTGATCCTCCTGAATCTTCCCCAGGACCTGAGGAATTAAGGAGATCGGCGGAAAGGCGTAACCCCGGAAGTTCTTCCCCTGAAGGGAGAACGCATCGAGGGCCCAAGCTTCCGGATCTCGCACTCGAGAGCAGTATCTCGGGAGGCGATGATTGAGAGCTGTCGCAAACAGGTCTATCTCCAGAGGGGCGCAGACTGAACTGAGGTAGTCGAAGACCTCTTGGTTCAGTGACCACTCGGAGGGGAGACACATGCCCCGGGACAGAAATTCTGCAATCAGATTGTCCCGCCCGGGAACATAGGAGGCGATCGGAATCACTCGGTGAGACCGACACCACTTCAAAAGTTTGGTGGTTAGATCGTTCAGGGTAGTGGAACGAGTCCCGCCTTGCCTGTTGAAGCAGGCAGCCACAGTAGTGTTGTCCGTCAAAATCAGGACGGAGTGACCTACATTCATGTTCTTGAAAAGGCGGAGAGACATGAAGACCGAGGAGAGCCTTGCCCTGAAGAAGGAACGACTCTTTCGACCAGGGGATAAGCAGGCGTTTGATTTCCTCGGATAGAGGAATCCACACCTTGAGGGAGTCTACACTGGGTTTGAAAAACTTCAGGAGATGAAGTTGGAAAAGGCCTCATATGAAGCCGACAGTCTTTGAGGACATCTACAAGGCTCGATAAGCGGCCCAAGAACTGGAGCCATCGGCCTGCCCGAACTCGACGTAAGAGACGAAGAGATCGAGCCAGTTAGACAATTGCCTGAACTCTCTCCCGACTGGGGCGGGCAAGTTGGTTCACGATGTCTATTTCCGCACCCAGGTAATTGGGTCTGCGGGTAGGAGTCAACTCCGACTTGTCCCAGTTGACTATGAATCCTACTTCTTGCGTAGTACGGAGAAGTAGGTCCATGTGTGACTGAAGGACGGACACAGAGCTCGCCACCAGGAGCCAGTCGTCCAGATAAGTGGAAAGTCTCAGACCGCGATACCCGAGGAAAGCGGCTAGGGCAGAGACTACTCGAGCAAAAACTTGAGGAGCCGGTTTCAGGCCGAAAGTTAAGGCCTTGAACCGGAAGGTTTCGCCTTGAAAGGAGAAAACTAGAAGGCCCCTTGAAGAAGGGTGTATCGGTATGTGAAAGTCTGACGGTCTGATCGCCGGAAGAATCGAGGCCAAAGTTTCCATGCGGAAACGCTCTCTTGGTATGAAGGTATTTATGACCTTAATATTCAAGATCATTCTGAGCTTCCCCGAGCGTTTGGGAATTATAAAGATAGGGGAGAGACACAGATGGGGGTGGTCTCTTACCCTTTCGATCGCGCCCTTTTCCAGCAGCTCTTGAATCTCGGTGGAGATGTGCTCTAGAAAAAGGGGGTGATATTGAAGGCGGGTTGCGGCGGATGGCTCCGTGTGGGAGGGGCTCTGCAAGTCTTATGTAGAAGCCTTCTCGCACGATGGAGAGCACGAAAAGTCGTCGGTAATTTCTTCCCAAGCGGGAAGCAAGTACTGAAGACGGCCGCCAACCCTCTCCCCCAACGCTCGGGGCGCACCCTCAAAGTCGCCGCGAATCGCAGGCTGAACCACGGCCCCGACCGCGACTTCGAGGCCTTCTCCTACCTCGAGGAGAAGACTCCGCCCTGGCCCCGTGTGCGTGGGGCACTGCGCTGAACTTGCGGTGCACGAGAGGCTTGATAGCTGAAAGTGCCACCGCGCCTAGGAGGCGGAAAAATAGCCTGGGCCTGAGGCTTAGGAGCCAAGGACTTGAGGCGGTTCATAAGTTCCGTCGCCTGCTTGCGTGAATCAACCTAAGTTGAATCACATCACACACCTTACCTCCAAAGAGGTGTTGGCCGGAGTGCCGGACACTGGCCAGGAGGGCAGGTATGTCCGCATCCGCAATGCCCAGAGAGGAAAGAGCAAGTTTCCTCCTAGCATTAGTGGCTATGCTGTCGAACAGACAGTTCTGACCACAACGAGCCTGTCAAGGACAAGAGGGCTTCGTCTAGAAAAAGGATGTCCGAGTCGGACATCTCGAGTTCCTGGCTCCTAGCGCGAAAGGAAAGGAGCGTACCCAAGTAGGCAGTCAGCCTCAGGCCAGTCCTGGAATGAGCTTCCATTAAGGACGGGAACTTCTCCATTTGGCGTAAGCTGTACTCTTAAGGTTGACACCAAGCCTACCACCTACATGTAGGAGGTCACTGGAACAGGACTTTCTCGTAAAATAATCGAGAGTGTCCTGTTGAGAGAAGGTGAATTCCCTGGCCGAGGGACGGACCCTACCAAGGATTGAAAGAGGCTGTGAGGCGAAGTCATTGTTGACTCGCTTAAAGTCCTCCGTAAGAGGGATGCCCTTGGAGGGACGCTCACCTTGAAAAAGGAGAGACGGATGTCCCTGATCAGCCCGACTCTGCAAAAAGTGTCGGGAAGATATTTCTCCAGCAGGTTTGAGTCTCTACCGCCAAGGACCGACTGGTCTTGGGTGTAATCTCAGCCTGTGAAGAGGCATCATCCTCCGAAAATCCAGACTGAGAAACCTGATCCCAAGAAGGGCGGTTTAGGCAGTCCCAGGATTCCTCCCCAGGCAGAGCACCAAGTGCCGCCGGAATGGGAGCAGCCCCGACCGGACGATCAAGTCTGAACGTGGTCGGGAGACGCCTGAAGGGGCGGCAAGGCTCCTGTGTGTTGGAACCCAACACAATGAGCCGGATACCTGAGAGCAGGAACCGGATCCCAATCCACTGGTTGCAGTGGTGTAAAACGAGGGAAAACCAGTGTTCCTAGCCGGATAACCGGAAAAAAAGGATTCGGGACCCGGAAAAACCGGTATCCGAATCCGGTATCCGAACCGGACCTGGGTCGGGGCGGGTACAGGTATCCCCCCTTCCCCCTTGGGGGGAGGGGTTGGAGTCAGGCGTGGTGGGGGGTACGGACACAGAGTCTGACCAACCACTCCGCTCCACAATGATCTTGAGATAATTCAGAAGTTCATGGGAGACGCCCAACTCAGAAGAAGTAGTCGCCCCTTGGGGGCTAACCTTCTTCTTCTTGGCCCCCCTGACACATGAGGTGAACACACAGTCGATGTCAAGGGGAGAGAGTCCGCCCCGCCTGATGGCTGGGCAGTACTCTGGTGCTTACGTTTCTTGGGCAGGTGAGCATGTTTATCGCTCCCTTTACCCTTACAAACGGGCACCGCCTCCGTAGTAGGCCCTGAGGGGGGTACTTTTGGAAGATCACGACTCTTTTTACTCTTTCCCGCCTTGCTTGTGTTAGAAGCGTGCGGAGAGACAAAAAGAGCCGACCCCTGAGCGAACATACCTATGGCTAGGGAGCGAGGAATGATGCTCGAGCGAGACGAACTGTGGGTAGGGATAACACCCACAGTTTTATCGGTGAGAGGTATTGGCCTAAGGCACTCACTCCCACCGTTATACAAGTCTCTATCTTCGAGAGAGGTATTGGCCGAGTCCCAGCACTCACTCTCTCGGTTCATCCCGCATGAGTTGGTCGTCCAAACAGACGACAAACTCATAACGGGGCGAGCCGTACACGAGGTAGGCCCTAACTTACCTTAGTCGAAGCTCCGGGGAAGATAACATTGGTGCGAGATGAAATCTCGCAGCCAACCTTCCAAGGCTAGGCGAGTCCCCTTATAAGTATTAAAATACTGGGGAACGCCAGCCCTAGACGGAGACTTCGACATGGCTGAAAATAAAGACAAGCAAACAAATATAGAAAACTATATATGGTAATAAGATTATTATTATTATTACAAACAATATAGATCTATATAAAAAGTAACAACCAACTCACAATACGGAGTGGGAATAAACTCCTATTACGGAGTACACAATGTTTTGATAAGACCGCTTGTCTAAGCGCGTTGAATCAACCACCTACAGACACGGGGGAAGAGCCCGACACAGTGTACTTGTATACCGTCTGTGAATAAAGCCCCGTAAGGGGAAGGAAAAAAGGTAAAATAATTTGATTAATTTACCGTGAAGGAGGTTGACTCAGGAAAAATCTGATACACCAAAATGTGTGTGAAAACTTGGTGAACGGGATTTTTAATGCGAATAGCAACCAAAAACGCTTTTGGAGGTAAAAATCTCGCAATTTAAGTTAAGACTTAGCTTCATACATGTAGATGTCACTTCTCTGACGGACGAGAAAGGAAGAGGAAGAGTATGGCGGTGGCGCGATTGGATTGGTGGACGGGGAGTACGCGCGCGCGGGCAGGGGCTGCGCGTTTTAGACTTAGTTTTTCTCGAATGACGGCATAGTTTGGGAAACTAGCAAATAGGTAGATACATCGATTTATTGCTGTAAATAACAACATTAGTTTTAATTTTCTTGATTTACAGCAATAAATCGATGTATCTACCTATTTACTAGAATAGCATGGATAAAAACCCGGGTGGCATGTCCCAGGACGGGAAGAACGAACGCGGGGCAGGAGGTAGCAAGGCCAACCTCACCCGAAGGAGCACCCTTAAAAAAGAAGGATGTGAAAGAGAAAAGGGGAACGCCAAAAGGCAGCCCGCAAGATATCTTCCAAAGGAATACCCTGAAAAAAACGCCCAGGAAGTAGAAAACTCCTGGTATCGTGCGCTCTTTGAGAATCCTCAAACAGAAGAGCCTCCGAACCCGCAGCTTGGATAGCCTCGACAATCCAACGGGAGATAGGCTCCCACGACGCTGGGGAAAAAAAGGGTGACGGGAAAGGAAAGAGCTGATCATCCTTACAAAAGACCTTAGTCCTATCCAAGTGCCATTGGAGTGCCCTAACAGGGCACCATAGACTTACCCTCAATGACAGAAGAGAATTCTGACAGAGGACTCAAGAACACTCCGATTAAGCCAGAAGGATCCGTCGGATTTTTGGCAAAAAACAAAGGACGCGGGACAAGACGAACACCCTGCCTTTCCAGCTGATATGCCCGGGCGCCGTAGAGAGAGAGCCTGAAAGTTCTTCTCCTCTGCCCAAAAGCAAAAGCGACAAGAAAGGCGGTCTTAAAAGAGAGATGGTGTAACAACGCTTTGCACAACGGCTCCAGGGGCTGTTTGGCCAGAACGTCCAAAACCAAAGGAAGGCTCCACGCAGGAGTCAACTGGCTATTCGCTGGTCGATCGAAGAAGAACGACCTCAGCGAAAAGGTCAAGAAGGGAGGGTTCGAAACTCCCGAACCAACAGAGAAACCAAGGTGAACCGCAGCAATAGCTGAACAGAACCCACGAATGGTAGAGAGAGATCTACCCTTATCGAAAAAAGGGTGATCAAGAATCGCAATAGCACCGACCGAGGCAGAACAGGGAGAAACTCCCGTCTCACCCCACCATGCATGGAAGGTTTCTAACCTCGAGTTGTAAACAGCTCGGGTAGAATCTCTTCTACTCTGGACTATGAACTGGGAGGCTCTCTCTCTGAGAGTCCTGCAGTCCTCGCATCCTCCCCAACAGGGGCCAGGCGGACAAAACAGAGCCGCCGGACGAAGGTGGAGGATCCCCGAAAAGGGCTGAACTATGAGGTCTGCTCTCCGGGAAGGGAGAGTGGCCGACCGTCCAGCAGAGACAAAAGAAAAGAAAAGCCAGGCCTCCTCGGCCTGCAAGGTGCTATGAGCAGAAACCACGCCTGATCCTCCAGAATTTTCCCCAGGACCTGATGAATTAAGGAGACCGGAAGGCGTAACCCCGGATGTTCCCCTACTGAAGGAAGAACGCAACGAGGGCCCAAGCTTCCGGAGCTCGCACTCGAGAGTAGTATCTCGGGAGGCGACCTAGAGGGACCCAGACCGAACGGAGGTAAACAAAGACCTCTGGATTCAGTGTCCACTCGGAGGGAAGGCACATGCCCCGGGACAGAAATTCTGCAATCAGATTGTCCTGGCAGGGAGCATAAGAGGCGATCGGAATTACTCGGTGAGACCGACACCACCTCCTAAGCTTAGCGGTCAGATCGTTCAGAGAACGGAACGAGTCCCGCCTTGTCGGTTGGAGTAGGCAGCAACAGAGGTGTTGTCCGTCAAAATCAGGACGGAGCGACCTACAATCATGTTCCCGAAAGACGGGAGACATGAAGACTGCCATCAACCCCATTGATGTGGGGAAAGGTGCACAGGTGTGACCAGTCCCCCCGAGACCAACCTGGTCCGAACAAGGGCCGCCCCACCCCAGAAGTGAGGCATCCGTCTAGACGGTGACTGACGGAAGGGGCGTGCGAAGAGACTTGCCTTGAAGAAGGAACAACTCTTTTGGCCAGGGGAAAAGCAGGCGTTTGATTCCCTCAAGAGAGGAATCCACACCTCGAGAGAGTCTACACTCGGCTTTGATAAACTTCAGATGAAGTTGGAATGGCCTCATATGAAGCCGACAGTCTTGGAGGACATCCACAAGGCTCGATAAGTGGCCCAAGAATTGGAGCAATCGGCCTGCCGAACTCAACGTAAGAGACGAAGAGATCGAGCTAGTAAGACAATCGCTTGAACCCCCTCCCGCTAGGGCGGGCAACTTGGTTCACGATGCCTATTTCCTCACCCAGGTAATTGGGCTTGCAGGTAGGAGTCAACTCCTACTTGTCCCAATGGACTATGAACCCTACTCTCTGCGAGTACAGAGAAGTAGGTCCATGTGAGACTGAAGGACGGACACAGAGCTCGCCACCAGGAGCCAGTCGTCCAGATAAGTGAAAAGTCTCGGACCGCGATCCCGAGGAAAGCGGCTAGGGCAGAGACTACTCGAGTAAAAACTCAAGGTGAGGGTTTCAGGCCGAAAGGTAAGGATCTGAACCGGAAAGTTTCGCCATAAAAGGTAAAAACTAGCATGTATCGGTACATGAAAGTAAGCAACTTTCAAGTTCACCGAAAAGCCACGTCTGACGGCGATAGCCGGAAGAATCGAGGCCAAGGTTTCCAAGCGGAAACGCTCCCTAGGTATGAAGGTATTCATGATCGTCATATCCAGACCAATCTGAGTTTCCCCCGAGTGATTGGGGAAAAACAAGGATAGGGGAGAGACACCGATGAGAATGTCTCGTACCCTGTAAATCGCGCCCTTACCAGCAGCTCTTGAATCTCTGTGGAGATGTGCTCTAGAAAAAAGGGGGGGCGAGAGTGTAGGAGGGTAGTGAATCGTGGGCCAAATCACGGCCCCGAACGCGACCTCGGGCCTTTTTCCTACTACGAGGAGAAAGCCCCGCCTTGGCTCCAAACGAATGTGGAGCACTGGGCTGAACTAGCGGTGTACGAGTGGGCTGAAAAGCCGGAAGTGACACCGTGTCTAGGAGGTGGAACGTTAGCCTGAGCCTGCGACTTCGGAGCCGTTTAGGACTTAAGGCGTATGGAAGTTCCGCCTGCTTGCGTGACGCAAGTACAAGCTGGATCTCTTCAGTCAACCTACCTCCAAAGAGGTGTTGCCTAGAGTGGGGAACACTGACCAACAGGGCAGTTATAACCCTCTAACAACAGAATGTCCAACTCAGACATCTGGAGTTCCTAGCCCCTAGACCGAAGGGAAAGGAGCGTACCCAAGTAGGTAGTCAGTCTCAGGCCAGACCTGGAATGGACTTCCATCAGGTTCGGGAACTTCTCCGCTTTGGTGTATCTGGTACGTTGACACCAAGCCTTCCACCTCATGTATGAGGTCACTGGAACGAGACTTTCTCGTAAAGAAACGAGTGTCTTGCTGGGAGAAGATGAAATCCCTGGCCAAGGGACGAGCCTTACCAAGAAGGGAAGGAGGCTGAGAAGCAAAGTCATTGTAGACTCGCTTAAAGCCCTCCGTAAGAGGGATGCCCTTGGAGGGACGCTCACCTTTGAAAAAAGGGGAGAGACGAATGTCCCAAATCGACCCGACACGGCAAAAAGATATTTCTCCAGCAGGGCTGAGTATCTACCGCCAGGGACCGAAAGGTCTGGGGTGTAACCACAGCCTGTGAAGAGGCATCATCCTCCGAGAATCTTGACTGCGAAGCCTGATCCCAAGAGGGCAGTTTAGGCAGTCCCGAGATTCCTCCCCAGGCGAAGCACCAAGTGCCGCTGGAAGGGGAGTAGCCCCGACCGGATGATCAAAGCTGAACGTGGTCGGGAGGCGCCCGAGGGGGGGCGGCAAGACTCATATGTGTGTTGGACACCAACAGCACTGAGCCGGATACCTGAGCAGAGGAACCGGATCCCAAACCACTGACAACAGTGGTGGATAACCAAGGGAAAACAGCATTCCTAGCCGGATAACCGGCAAAACCGGATCTGGGAAACGAAAAATCGATATCCGAACCGGAACCGGTATCCGAACCGGATCCAGCCCCGGGCGGGTACAGGTATCCCCCCTTCCCCCATGGGGGTGGGGTTGGAGTCAGGCGTGGTGGGGGGTATGGACATAGAGTCCAACTAACCACTCTTCTCCACAATGATCTTCCGATAATTCAGAAGTGCATGGGAGACGCCCGACTCAGAAGAAGTAGTCGCCCTCGGGGGGCTAACCCTCTTCTTCTTGGCCTCCCCTGACACAGTTGGTGAAAATCGGTCGATGTCGAGGGGAGAGAGTCCGCCCCGCCGGCTGGCTGGGCAGTACTCAGCTTACGTTTACGTTACGTTTATGTTTCTTGGGCAGGCGAGCATGTTAACGCTCCCTTTACCCATTTGAATCGGGCGCCGCTTCCGTAGTAAACCCTGTACTGGGTACATTAGGAAGATCACGACTCTCTTTACTCTTTCCCGCCTTGCTTCCATTAGAAGCGTGCGGAGAGACAAAAAGAGCCGACCCCTGAGCGAACATACCTATGGCTAGAGAGCGAGGAATGATGCTCGAGCGAGACGAACTGTGGGTTGGGGTACCACCCAGAGTTTTATCGGTGAGAGGTATTGGCCTAAGGCACTCACTCCCACCGTTATACAAGTCTCTATCTTCGAGAGAGGTATTGGCCGAGTCCCAGCACTCACTCTCTCGGTTTATCCCGCATGAGTTGGTCGTCAAAACAGACGACGAACTCATCACGGGGCGAGCCGTACACCTTAGTCGAAGCTCCGGGGAAGATAACATAAATCTCGCAGCCAACCCTCCCAAGGCTAGGCGAGTCCCCTTATAAGTATTAAAATACTGGGGAACGCCAGCCCTAGACGGAGACTTCGATATGGCTGAAAATAAAGACAAGCAAACAAATATAGAAAACTATATAAGGTAATTATTACAGACAATATAGATCTATATAAAAGGTAACAACCAACTCACAATATGGAGTGGGAATAAACTCCTATTACGGAGAACACAACGTTTTGATAAGACCGCTTGTCTAAGAGCGTTGAATCAACCACCTACAGACACGGGGGGGGGAACCCGACACAGTGTACTAGTACACCGTCTGTGAATATTGCCCCAAAGGGGAAGAAAAACGGCAAAGTAATTTGATTAAAATACCGCGAAGGAGGTTGACTTAGGAAAAATCCGATACACCAAAATGAGTGAAAACTTGGTGAACAGGATTTTTATTGCGAAAAGCAACCAAAAACGCTTTTGGAGGTAAAAATCTCGCAATTTAGGTTAAGACTTAGCTTCATAGATGTCACTTCTCTGACGGGCGAGAACGGAAGAGGATGACGGCTGCGCGTTTCTGACTTAGTTTTTCTCGATTGACGGCATAGTTTGGGAAACTAGCAAATAGGTAGATACATCGATTTATTGCTGTAAATAATGAATTCACAAATTTATTATAAATATAATGAAAATGTAAACTATCATTATTTATATATAATGAATATTGTGAAACCATTATTTATATATAATGGAAATTACAAAATTCATTATTTCTATATAATGAATTTGTGAAATTGTAAAATCAGCACTGATTTTCTTATTTACTAGATAAATCTATATATCTACCTATTATGCTAGTCTATTGACTACGAATATGATTGTTATCCCCTTCGCCGCTCACCCGCAGTAATACGCAAAGGCAGTCTTCCTCTATTGTGATCAACCGCAAAAGTAAAACATGTTGCTTGCAAGGCGAGGGGAAGGAGGGAGGGCCATAGGTAGGTATATAAATTTATCTAGTAAATAAGAAAATCAGTGCTGATTTTACAAATTTACTGCAATAAATCATATATACCTACCTATTATGCTAGACAAGCACACATTCAAAACTGGGTGGCATGTTTTAAAGGTTGACTAAATTAGAGAGAAAATGGGTCCTCTTTCCATGTAGTTTTGCCTTCTAATCACGAATCTGCCAATCGATTGTCCAAATTATGTCTCGTTTTGGCGAAAAAGGGGGAAAAGTAGAGGTTTTGGGACCGTTCCTTAAAAGCTGATTGGCTAACCCCCAAGTGACGTATGAAAAGTAAGAGGCACAAGATCTGCAAGCTGCAGCCTATAATATTGTACACAGAATGCGGTATTTGACCCCTCTGTTCAACGGACAATTTATGAAAAAGGAAATTAATCAATACAATCTTAGGAGTGAATAATCATTAGCAATATATTTTCTACAAGATCAGAAAACGCTTTTGCCCAAATATACAGCTCTGTTTTGTTTTTTAGCTTTTCTTTTGAACAATGTTCCCATCCATCTGAGCTTGCCGAACGAAAATTTTGCATTGGGTCATAAACGCGTGCACAGCCGTTTTATGCGTCTGTATATGTCCTACACATCTTTAGTACGGCAGTGACTATGTTCCCCTCGTACATAGCGACTGGTGAACGCTTTTGTTTTGTTTATTTCACTTACGGTTTTTTTTTACTTCGCTTTACATAGTACGTTAGTACTGACTTAGATTTTGGCTGAATTCGAGTAACTTATATAGAGAGAGGTAAAGTGCCCGCGATTCCAAGTTGGAGGACTTTTCTGAGCCATGCAGATACGAACTCTGATTTATCAGATGATTTACCAGACACCGAAGGCAAAGAAGCTCGAGTGGCAAGGGGAAATTCGACCATATTATATGTTTGAACCCCTCGCAGAATACGGTGAAGGGTCGTGGGTGAAGTAACTCCAGGGAGCTCCAACGCGTTGGAGCTCCCTGGAGTTACGGGTGAAGTAGACTGAAAATGCTGTCTCTCTTTCGTTAGGTCGTCTTAGCTAACGAACGAGAGACAGAATTTTCGGTCTACGGGTGAAGCTGCTGCAGCTGCTGTCGTTGAAAAACAGATTGGAAGACTTGACTCCAAGTCTGATCTTTGGAATAGCTGAATCTTTTAGATAGCTGCTTATCCTTCTCTTCATGCCAAATTCGGAATAAAGGCCAGGATCCTCAAAATCATCTTCGGCAAAGTAATCGCTGCAGATTGTACTCCACTCACTTGGCTGGCCCTTGCCACTCTGCCCGCGTGAGCTTTACATTTGCGACCCACAATTTCCGTAGATTTTCATCTTTAGGAAAATGATGTAGGCTTACACCCTCTTTAGGGTTCTTGCTACAGCCGCAACTATACACCGATTAGACATTATAGATGAAACTATGTCCCAAAATCAAAGTTATTGTGAGGAATTAAACACACGAAAATACGCAATGCAAATGGTCGATGCAGTGAATATCATGCTCGGGACCAGGCCGGACCGGGCCTGCCGGGGGCCTCCGGGCGCGCACGGTATAGGTTATAGTGGAGTATTTTCCCTTACTTTTCATGCGTCACAGATCACATGATCACGATGTCGCTTCGATGGGATTTTTTAGTGGCGGGGCTTATGACTGTGTAAATCAGCAAAAATGTACTTTTCAAATGATTATAAAATATGACTGAATGCATAACAAAATTGTGTGATGGATATTTTTTGGCTCCTGATGACACCTTCCTACGAAAAATGAGCAATTATTTTTTTATTTTAGTGACCCTTTAAGTGAAAAAGGGAACAGGATTACAAAGAAGAGACTGCTGCCTTCAAGGTGGTCGACGCAAATAATTCCTCTCCTGCAGGGACATCCCAAAGGTAACAAGAAATGAAGGAATTGGGCGAACGCGAAAAGGTGGCCCTCAAAAAATCATTAAGCGTCACACCTTAAAAAAGGCCCCAAGGAGGGGCTAACACTACGTGTGTCATGAGCATGGGGCTTACTATCAGATAAGAGAGCCTCTGGGCCAGCGGCCCGAATAGCTTCGACAATCCATCTAAAAATGGAATCAACAGAAGCAGGAGAAAAGGGCTCTCGAGTGATCAGAAACAACTGATCATCTTTGCGACATGTCTTAGTCCAGGGTTCATACTCTTTCTCATGAATTAAATTCCATGACTTTCCATGACCTTTCTAACCCGAATTCCATGACTTTTCCATGACTTTTAAACAAAGTTTTTGCATGACAGATTGAAAATTTGATCTCAAAACACAGCGAATTAAAAGTGTACGTATTATTAAAGTGTCCAATGAAAAGCAGCTTTTGTTAATTTGTTCATCTTGTTATTTCAACAGTTGTAATTACAGGGTTTTTTATTTGGTATGCACTACTAAATAGAAAATCATTACAATTACATGTAAATGTGTATCAATATTGTTGATGCTTTATGGCAACTTTTAATTCTGAAAAAATACAAATTGCCTGTTCCTGGTTTCATGGGCACCATGATTGCTGCATCAGCTCTTTTCATTGGCTCTTCTTTTGCACACAACAATCCCCCCCCCAAAAAAAAAAAAAAAAAATACACATACATCATTAACATTGTTGATTTCGCCAACAAAATACAGTACTTACATTATCTGATTATGAGTTCCTGTTTAGGAAGCATTAATCTGGTCTATTGTTTTGGAATGAGTTTTTCTTGAGACATCTGTACTGTTAACAGAAAGTGCTGCAAACTTGTCCAAGTACTTTAGGAATTCTTAGTGGCATTCAGCTGTTCATCAATCTGTTTCTGAATCACTTCTAATTCGGACATCTTCTCCTTTGCTGTACGTCGGAGGCTGTTTGATTTGGAAATACAATTTAATTTTCCTTTTGACTCAGCCTCCTCTGCAAACTTGTCTGCCGAGTCATGAAGACTTTTGACATCTGCTTGCAGTCTTCTTTGTTTGGCCTTTAGTTCATCCAAACCCTCCATCAGTCCTTTTCTCTTTCCTTCCTTCTTGTCCTTTTCCCTATTACGTCTCTGTTCATCTAGATACATGTGGTATTTCTGCCTGCCTGCAGATGCAGCTAACATGACTGATTTGTCAATGTTCACATTCTTAATTCCCCCTACATACTTGATGTGATCATATATTGCCCTACAAGATATTAATGAGTGCCCTAGGAGATTGTCTTCTTCAACTTCACTGTTGACTGAGAATCCTCTTTCGATAGAGGCTTGTCCATGGGACAAGACAAACAACATGCGGACCAACTTTAACAAAGTTGAATAGCGAGACTCGGACAGAAATTTGCAAGCACATTAGCGCCCATAACTTTTCCAAGTTAGTTTTAACTTGGAGTCGGACTTTGGAGTCACTGGTCAAGTCTGCATCAGAATAACATAATTCATTTAGCGTTTTGGGTGCATGACAATCTGTATGATGTTCGCGAACCTCACATAGATAGCCTGCATCATATTTGAATTCTAATTGAAATAGGAGCCCGACTACGATTATGTTCGTATATTAAACTTACATGTACAAATATGTGAGGCCAACGAACAGATCAGTAGACTACGGTCTATAGTCTACGGGTTGCATAGCGCCGGGACGGTCCCGCATAGCGCCGGTGACGATCGCGCATAGCGCCGGGGACGATCCCGCTCAGCGTGAGCGCGCGGGCTGGTCGCACAGGCGTCGCGCAGCAGTGATGGTCATGATATCGCTAAATAATATCAAATCTTTCAATTCCATATCAATCATTATTTGGATTTACGCTAAATGAAAGATCATTAATATTTACGGTAAAATGTTACACTTATCGCGTTGTTTGAGTTTTGCTGTGTGTTTTTCACTCTTGTTGTGGCTCTTGATGGCTGCTTCGCCCATATTACGGACACTGAATTTACACATGCAAACAGCACATCTCGCGGTCCCCAGATCTGAGCTTTCTTTCACAATCCAGTCACGATAATCTGGGTGTTCTAACCAAGCATCCTTAAAATGACAATTTCCTGGCATTTTGAATTTCACTTCCACAAAATCTAGCAGTAAAAAATCCTGTCACAAAAATGTTGCGGTAGAAATGTAGCTTCATGAAAATACCCAAGAGTACGGTAGACTAATTCCAAACGCACGTGAAAATACAACGCAATACACAGTCGTCTATGCAGAGTGCATCCAGACCACGTGCGCGTTCACAACAGGGGAGCGTTTCATCGAGCGTTTTGTCAGTGATTTTTACTGACAAATTTGCTCTCAGCCAATCAGATGCAAGGATTTCAGTAGCTTATAACAGCTGTCGGTACAAATCACTGACAAAACGCTTGATGAAACGCTCCCCAGAACTATCACCTTGCCAAGTAGCCACTGCACGGACACACACTGAACCGGCATACACACACCAGCTGTTACATACACACATCTACACACCAACTCTTACATACACAAATGTACACACCGCGCTCTAGCTCTCTCACGAACTTATCATTTTCACAATCAGTCGGTAGATGTTACGAATGAAAGAAAACACGAGAAGAAAATAGTTGAAATATTCTCATTTATTAACATTTCTAGTGGGAAAATAAGTGAATTTTCACAAATTTTGATATTCCATGACTTTCCATGACTTTTCAATGAAAAAACTAATTTTCCATGACTTTCAAGGCCTGAAACACAAAAAAGTAAAATTCCATGACTTTCCAGGTTTTCCATGACCCATACGAACCCTGTAGTCTTATCAATATACCATTTAAGAGCTCTAACAGGACACCAAACCTTGTCCTCGCGTACTGACGAGAAGTCAGATAGTGGACAAAGAAAAACTTCAACAGGGCCAGAAAAGCTGTCTGGTTCTTGGCAATGAAAAAAGCTTTAGGAATCAACCTAAGACAGAGGGCATGAAGGGTACTGCGCCTCTGACCAGAGGCAATGGCTACCAAAAAGAGCGTCTTCACTTTAAGATGGTGAAGCAAAGCTTCACCTAACAGGTCGAAAGGAGGTTTAGCCAGGGCTTCTAGAACTCGAGGTAAACCCCAAGACGGACTAATTGAGAGTGAGGGGGACGTTTCAGAAAGAAAGACCGAATTAATCCACTCAAAAGCGGGGAATTAGAAATCCCTGTACCATCCGGAAAACCCAGAAGAATGGCACCAATCGCAGACCAGTAGCCTCGGATAGTAGAGATAGACCTTCCTTTGTCAAACAGCGAGATTAGAAAATCCGCAATTGAACCAATGGGAGCCTTAGACGGGGTTTAATTCGGTGTTTTACACCATTGAAAAGGGCTGAAAGACGGGAATTGTAAATTTCCCTAGTACAGACTCTACGACTGGACATTACAAAGTCTGCGGCCCTTTCAGAAAGACCCGGCTGTCTTGCAGATTCCCCGAAAGGGGCCAAGCAATCCGTTCTCAATGGAAGAAGAAACGATTGAGCGACCAGAAGGCTCACTAACTCCAGGAACCAATTCCTCCTGGGCTAAAAGGGAGCTATTACAAGCACCCGAGCCCGATATTCCCCGATCTTCTGCAAGACTCGCGGAATCAGCGGGAAGGGAGGAAAAGCAAACCCTCAAAGATTCTCCCAACTGAGAGAGAATGCATCCAGGGCCCAAGCCTCCCGGTCACGAACACGGGAGCAGTACCTCTGAAGATGGCGGTTGAGAGCTGACACAAAAAGGTCTACCTCCAGCGGGCCCCAGCAATTGTAAATGAGGGAAAAGACCTCTGGATGGAGCTGCCATTCTGATGGAAGACACCTGCCCCGGGATAGGAAGTCCGCAATGAGGTTTTCCGGACCGGGGATGAAAGAGGCAACAGGCATGATCACCATGTGACGACACAACTTCCGCAGTTGTGCTGCTTAAGGCATCCAGGGTGGCAGAATGAGTGCCTCCCTGCCGAGTGATATAAGCCGCAACTGTGACATTGTCCGTAAGAATCAGAACTGAACGACTGAAAAGTCGACTTCTGAAGTGAAGCAGAGTTAAGAAAGCTGCCATGAATTCCAGGACATTGATATGGGGTAGAGTCCCAAGATGAGACCAATCCCCCGAAACCGTACTGCCGTTGCAATGTCCGCCCCACCCTAGCCGACAGGCATCTGTCAAGACTGAGATCGACGAAAGGGGGGGTACAGTAGGACTTGCCTCGCGCGAGAAACTCCACATTCATCCAGCGGGAGAGAAGGGATTTGATTTCTACTGGGACTGGAGTCCAGACCAAGAGAGAATCCCTTCACGGTTTGTAAAACCCGAGGAGATGCCTTAGAAAAGGCCTCATAAGGAGCCGACAATCCTCTAGAACATTGACCAGACTGGCTAGATAACCCAAGAACTGAAGCCACTGCCGGGCCCTGACCCTGCGAGCCGCTGAGACAATAGTCAGCATTCTGTCTCGACTGGGCCGTGCTAATTGGTTCTGCAGGGATGCCACTTAGAATTGATAAAAAAGTAGGAAAAATCATCGAGAATGGGCCCTTGTGTACATAAAAAGTAGTTTTCTATGGCTAAAGACATGTTGAAAAAGTAGGAATTCCTGGTTCAGAATATCTAACACTGCCCCCAGAAAAACTGGTCGGCGTGTAGGAATCAATTCTAACTTTTCCCAATTTATTAGGAAACCTAAGACTTGGGTGACTTTGACGAGCATGCGTGCTCCGTCTGAAAGACGATCTTGCGACTTCGCTAAGAGGAGCCAATCGTCCAGATAGCAAAACAGCCAAAGGCCGCGGCGCCTCAGCGAGGCTTCCTAGGCAGCCACTACCCGCGTTAATACCCGAGGGGCTGGACGCAGCCGGGAAGGGAAGAGTGCGAAAGCGGAAAGTCTCTGAAAGGAAGGAAAATCCCAGAAGGTCGCGTGAAGCGGGATGAATAGGGATATGGAAATATGCATCTTTGAGATCTATCAAGAGGACGTAATCCTTCCTTGTGATCAGCGGGAGAATTGAGGCGAGAGTTTCCATCCGAAAATGCACCGGAGGAATGAATTTGTTTATCCAAAATCAATCAGAGTTTTCCCGAGCGCTTGGGAATAACGAAAATCAGAGAAAGAGAAAGACGCGGCTGGTCTTTCACCTTTCCTATGGCTCTTTTGTTCAACAGAGATGTGATCTCCGTTGAAGCGTGACAGCGAGCCTTGGCAAACCAGTCACCTTGCCCCGCAGAGAAAGACTAGCTCTCGAAGAGGCCCTGCCACGTCCGCCTCTCCCACAAGGGGGGTATGATGGAGTTGACGGTGTTGTCCCGAAGTGGGAGAAACAACCCCCTGTCGGGAAGGGGCTCGCATCGGCTAGTAATGTAGCAAATTAGTAGAAGGTACGTCTCGGAGAAGTGACGATATGTCAGTCTCCTTAAACCCGAGGACGGAGAGGGCCAACACCCACTGGCTGTTCGTAACAGAAGCAGCCGCACTACAGAGTTGTGACCACTGCAGAACCGATAGAGTAAGCAGCATGTCATCAATAACAAATTCTTCAGCTTCGGTGATATTCAACTCGTCCGGCCTGGATCTGAGGTCAGAAAGAAAGCCTTGAAATGCGGCCAAGCGCATACAGGCTCTGATTTGACAGCCACCCGCCCCGAAGCCTGTGGCCTGTTGGCATCCCAAGATCAACTAAATCCACCCACCCCAAAGCCGCGTGCTCCGAGGCTGGCGGGGTAACACCACTGGGCAACTTACCTGCAGCCCTCCTCCCTCCCCCATGTAAGAAAGTACTAGGGAGAGTTCTGGAAGGCCGAGTCGTCTTGCTAGACGACTCTTCGGAAGAAGGTCTCCGTGACCTAACTGCTTCTTCTTCCGAACTCATATTGCTGCAATAAAACAGACAATAAAAGTATACAAAAACATGAAATACTTTAGAAAGCAGGTAATATTAAACCTAAAAATTTTGGGGATACTCACAAAATTCTACAAACACCGAAACTTAACAGGATCGGGTCAAACAGAAACACCAGCAAGACACACAGAAAATACTATGTGGGGCTGGTCGTTAAAAGGAAAATAGTGCTTTTAAGACGTAAAAGGGCGCTGAAAAGATACTAAAATGACCTGAATTCACAGGAGCGCCGTGACTAGACAACCTAACTCGACAGGAGCGAGCAAGAAAAAGGAAGATGGCCGTTGCGTATTACTCCAGGTGAGTGGCGAAGGGGATTACAATGGGATTACGGGGGGTGCGCACAATATTGTGACTCATTTGTGTTAAAGTTCTCGAACGGGTAGCGTAGTCAAGAGACTAGCATAATAGGTAGGTATATAATATGATTTATTGCAGTAAATTCATTATTTATAAATAATGGAAATTACAAAATTATTTATATAAATAACAAATACTGTAAAAGCAATATTTATAAATAATGGAAATTGCAAAATTCATTATTTATATATAAGAATATTTTGAAATCATTATTTATAAATAATGGAAATTGCAAAATTCATTACTTATAAATGATTGTATCCTTTATGTCATTATATTTATATATAATTGAGCTAAATAATAAATTTACAAACAGCGCCTCATACCCTTATGGCCCATCACAGGCACGCCTGTTCACCATGAGTATCAACTTACATTGTGCTACCCGTGTTGGACGACCTGCGTTAGCGAACTTGCTATTAAGCTTGCTCTCACCGGGGGAACCCCCATACAAAAATAATTATGGCATGGGTATGTCCCAATAGAGCTGCGTGATATGTATCCAATTGTTTCATCGTACACTTTGTGATTAGTACACCATAGCAGTAGCACCCATGTACTGCGATGCAATTTCACAACAATGCGACGTTGACGATGCATATCGCATGCATGCAACATACAGACACTCAACATGGGTTCACTACGGTTTCCCCGAGCTTACAAATATATGTATATTCTAAGGACGAATTTGGAGGTGAGTGACATTATTTAGATTTAAAAATTGTTAGAAACTGTATTTATGGACTTCCTTTGTCCTATTTTATCTGTATTTTAACTGATGAAATTCTTCATTTTTTAGCCGGTGGACTCCATCACAGCTACACTGTGAGCTGAGCACTACCAGCGCTGCAGCCTTGGCTGCCCAATATGAATGAATTCCGGGACCAGGGAGGAGACAATGGAGAGACCAACTCCCTAACCGAGCATGAGAATCAGGCCTAATTCTCTTATCTACGAGATAAACTACCTACCCGTCTTATATATAATAGGCTATTCCAGCGCTAGCGCTGCTCCTAACCGAGCCAGAATAAAACAGAAACTAACGTGCACTTACGACAAGAGGGCTCACCTCCACACACCTTACCAGGTAGACCGGGAAACCCGTCCTCCCAACATGCCACACAGCAACCGTTAGTGCCGGACCAGCGCACCACGAAGCGAGGAAGGAGGGAGGGAGCTAAGACAGGTAGGTAGTTTATCTCGTACATAAGATAATCAGGCCTGATTCTCATGATCTACATCAATAAACTACCTACCTGTCTTATTTGTAATATGCTAGACCAGCACAGAGACAAGAGGAGGCGTCCAGCACACCACCTTCCACCTCCCCCCCCCCGAATGCGATAAGCGAACCACTATAGGGAACCCGTCGCCGCAGCAAGAGCTGCTTGCGAAAACACAGATTCTGATGCGAACTCCAGAAAGCTGCCTTCTGAATTTCCTCTACCGTGACACCCTGGAAGAGGGCCCAAGAGGTACTAACACTCCTGGTATCGTGAGCATGGGGAGACGCCCCCGGCACAAGGGCTTCAGGACCCGCAGACTTGAAAATTTGTATAAATGTCACGCGAGTCACAATGGAATGGCTGTTCCGCCTCCTCACTCAAGTGACGGAGGCTAGCGGGCCCCTCCTGCCCCGACACAGGCGAAGTAGAAGCTGCCGTGGAGCCAACAGACAGAACGGACTCAGCGTCCGCCTGAAGGGATTCCCCCGACTCACTGGAGGGGAAGGGAAAAATAAGGTCTTCCGGTGCAGCACCGAAAACTGGAGACGGCGGCGATGCACTCAACACACCTTGCGCTGGCGGCCGCGCACTCAACACACCTGGTGCATCTTGCACCAGCGGCAGTGCACCCGACAGCCGTGCCGGCGTCGGCAGTGCACCCATCCGGGGGGACCAGCATTCCAACCCTCACACACCCCCGCAGACGCCGCGCTAGAGCAGTCGCTGTGCCGTGAGCAAAGTGGGTGACGGTCCCACTGGGCTGTAAAGCGATGGCACTTATCAGATCTCTTTGCAAAACTGGCCATGGCGACAGTCTGTCAGAAAAGAAACACAAACATAATAATAATAATTCATAAGATTTCTATAGCGCCATTATCCATTTGATTAAATGCTCAAGGCGCTAGGGAAACAATAAGAATTAAAAGAAGTAATAGCGCTTATAATTCCAACAGAAAATTAGCGCTAGAAAGGAAGAAGACACGGGAAACAGACAAGAAGTTTCAAGTGTCACGAAGAAAACGAGTCAGATAGTGACCAAATTCCCGCAAGGAAAAATAAGAGGCAAGCAAACACTCCACAACCAAACAAGAGTGAGCGCGGAGGTGGGGAAGCCACGCCGCCAGCTGCGGGTGGAGTCACACAAGAAAAAGGGACGCTCAAAATGTGACAACAGCTAAGAAGAAAAGGCCTAAAAATTCACCCAAGTGGGAAAAAGGTCACCCGAAAAGTGCACATAACTAGAAAGGTACGGAGAAGAAAAGTAAAAGGAACGTACTGACCTATATCCACGATCAAAATGGATGAAATCCGTAGGCAAAAAAATACACAAACAGCTCGGAAAGAGCGCGAGCAAAAGGAGGACGGGTTTCCCGGTCGACCTGGCAAGGCGTATGGAGGTGAGCCCTCTTGCGGTAAGTGCACGTTAGTTTCTATTTTATTCTAGCTCGGTTAGGAGCAGCGCTAGCGCTGGAATAGCATACATGTATTATAAGTAAGACAGGTAGGTAGTTTATTGATGTAGATCTGCTTATTTTGAGATATCCAAGGTTGACTTTGGACGTGAGTGACATTGTCGGGAATAAAAATGTTGCAGTGGACTTTGTCCCTATTTTCTCTGTAATTAGTTAAAAGCTGACAACATTCTTCTCTACAAAGCAGGTACTCTGTGCGGCAGCGCCAGCACTCTGAGCTGAGGCTGAGCTGTTGTAAGGGTTGGCTGGCTGAACTCCAGGGTGGGAGTCTGGTAGTAAATGCCTTACTGAGCTGCTTATTTCAAGATCAGAAACAGTTTACTTATCCTTTTTTTTTTAATACTACAGTTCAATTTTGATGATAAATTAATCTCATATCTGAGTAGATTCATCCATTTGAATTATAAAATTGTTTTTTTAAATTACTCTTTATGACACCCCAATAATTATCAATAGGAATAATATAATTATCTAGATCTAGAAACATTAAAAAACCAGCTAAAAACTCACGTTCCCTATTCATCCTTTCGATTCCACTACGGAGCAGCTCCACATACTGCCGCCTTACACCAAGCAGCAGCCGCGCCGTGCCGCCCGCAGGCTAGGCTGGCCGGCTGCCTAACGCCTCGGTGTGTAAGAGCAGCCGCACCGCTAGCGCTTGAGCTCATAGCTTGAGCTAGAAGTTTGCGTGTGCGGTGAAAGTACGTTCGCAGTCTCCTTTCTGTATGCACTTTACACTACCGCTCACAGGTTTTGGCATCGGTATCGCACCGTTAACCATACCGAACAATGGACGGTTAACGGGTAACGGTATCTTCACAATCCCCGATGTTCGGTGCCTCACTGAAACGCTGGCTCACCGTAAGCTCACCGAAGGCTTACCGAATTAGTTTCGGTGAAGAACCGATGTGTGTGCTGAGTCTGCGAGCGCGCATCTCAAGAACTCTCGAAAGTCCCGCCCACTATTAACAAAACAAAAATGCATTGTGACGTCATAATAGCTAACTTAGCAAAGATGTGCGAGATAGCGCGCCACTGTTTAATGACGTTGACTTAAAACAAGCATGCATGCGGGACAGTGAGTTTCACGATGTACACTTACGTTTTTTTTTTGTTTTACCATGTACACATTTTGTCAGAATTTGCGAATTATCGAGCCAGTTATATCTACATGAAAAAAAAAGCAAAAAACAAAAAAACCCAATGCATATGGTTTTACTCAGAAAGTCAGAATCGAACATGCAGCACTTTGATATTACAGTGGTAGTAACACAAAACACACTCATTTCATAAATCATACATTCTAATAACTAGCTCACCTGTGGATGTGCATGCATTGCGCGAATTTCTACTGGAAGTGCTTGTACATGTAGTAACGTAATATTGCATGTATGCTGATAGTATTCAACTTTTTTTTAATGTTTATTAATAACATTTGGTGTACATGTAAGGCTCTGGTTTTTTTAACTATGACCAAAAAGCTTAAAGGAGAATTAACCTCAAACAATAAAGACGATGGTGTTCAAAGGTGTTATTTATTCCTACTTGTTAGAATATATGGCTTCGCGTCAAAATATACGAGATCGATACGAATCAAGATTTTCTGAGCAAAATTTATCATCTGCTAGCAATATGTATCGTCTGCCATTTTTTTATGTGTACAAGAAGATTTTCTTAATCCAAATGCCCAATTGCCTTTTTCAAAATTTAAAACCCATTTGAGATTAAAAATATAGAATAGATATGTCAATTTATTTTTAAACTGAAGATTTCCTTATATATTTCTGTTGAAAATCGATATTCGCTTAATATAAATCTATTTTCTAGATACTGTGACGCAATGGACGGAGCAAATTAATTCAAATTTTATGGATGCTTCTTCCCTGAGCATCTATAGCAGCAAACTATGCATTCACCTGCTTTCGGATAATGGGACTTGAAAAGTCAGAATGCATGCTGCATATATTATGTTCTGCTCTGTTTGGCAAACCCAAGAAAATAGATTTTTGTTAAGCAAAACCAGACAATTTAAAAGTATCATTATAAAGATTTAATTTTTATAAATCATGTAAACACCCACTTTATATTTTTCGTCACATATGGGATTTTAGGTAATGAAGAAAATCAATTTAGGTCTTGGATTCAAAATATCTTCCTGACCGGAACATTTCTCAATGGTTCATGTACAAATCCAAATCAGCAAGAAAATGGCAGCCCCCATGTAAATGAGTAGGAGACGATACCGGGTGATGGAATATCTTTATTTATACCCTTTTCTAATATCTTATTAGAAAATGATTTAGGCCAATAAGTAGGAATATATTACACCTTTCAATATAAGTAAATTTGTACTCAGGGGTTAATTCTCCTTTAATGGCACTTTGAGGGCCCCCCAATTTTTAAAGATAAAGAATTGGAAATCAGTTTTAACTTTTTCTTGTAGCATGGACCTAGGTTGATCTCCCATAGCTTAATGAAAAATTTTCAACTTTGATTTATGTGCCTGAGGTATCCCTGAACAGCAAATTGTTTACGGAATTTTGTAACCCAAATTGACATACCATTTTGTTTGGAGCTGAAAAATATGTAAAGCCATACACAATATATTCATTTTCTGTTCATGATTAATGAGCATGGATGGATCTTTAAAAAATTTAAATGTCATCTGAACAATCTCTCATATTTTGATGGAACGGTGTAATCGAAAATGGGGTTTCGGACGTTACATCTTCCGTAAACATTTTAGACCCACATTTAACCCACTAGAACAAGATCTTAATTACCTCATATCCATATTAGAATACACTTATTAGTTACTCCAAATAAATAGCTTAGAATAAAAGAGCAATATATTGTAGTAGTGCTGATGGTAAAAATATCCTCATCAAATGAAAAAGATGTCTAATTTTCCGTAAACAGTTTTGTAACGTCCGAAACAATTTTCATTTCGAAGTAGTAAAAAATGTATGACTTGGAGGACCTATCTTTTACAACATTTTATAAACATCTTAAGGCAGCTACCCATCTAAGCAAAAAATAATGGAGGAGCTTATTACATTGTCACTTTATCAGTAAAACCAATTTTCCGTTAACAGTTGTAACGTCCGAAACAAATGTAACGTCCGAAACACAAAATACGCATTTAAAGCTGATTAGTCAAATTTTATGGTATCTGGAGTGAATTAATCATTATGGGATAAAACATTGTAAGTCATTACACAAATATAGACACAAATTATATGATTCACATGCAACAATTTTTTGTAAGGACAAGAAAGTTGTTTCGGACGTTACATAATATTATTGTTAACACATAATTTACAAATTTCAACTAATTTTTTGACATATCAGCAAATTATGATTTCACAATCTTTTCCCATGTTAAGAAAACTATTTTTAATATTTTATTTAGCTTTGAATATAAAGAAAGCATGAATAGGATGCTAAAAACTCATTTTTTAATGAATCATCTAAGCTTTCTGCAAATTGAAATATAAACAAATCTATAATTTTGAAGCCACTCATTGTGATGAAATGCATTCCTGGATGGTTTAGTATATCCTAAATTGTAATTTATCGCAAAAAAATCACAACAAAAGTTACTTGTAAAAAATTTTGAATCATGTTAACAGTATTTTCTGGTACGCTGTAAGCACGTTTCGGACGTTACATTATACTGTTAACATCCATTTTTAAACTCCAGTCAGTTCAAATGAGGGACAAAGATTAATGGAAGAAGGAGTGATTTCCATTTTTCAACCTTTCCTCTTACTGTTAACAGTGTTTTGCATTTGTATTTTATCAGTTTTTCATTTTTATGAAGGATATCCCAAATTATGTCATTAAACTTACGTTTATTTGGTCAATTTAAAGTATTTTTTCAGTAACTGTCAGACACCTTAACTTTACCCAGTCTACAAAACAAAGAATATGTGGTGTAAATATTTCAAAAATACAACCAAGCTAAACCATTTTCTCAAAATTTACATGAAATATGGATTTTTACCTTAAAATAGGGGGACTATTAAACTTTAATTTATATATAAATATGTATGTGTGGGACTACTTACAACTTTGAATTATTTAGCTGATTTTTTTAATACTTAAACCTCACAATTTATCATGCCATTTTGTGAAATAGAATTGGAAACCAATCACTGGTACATGAATTGATTACACATTGATTACACAGTTTTTGGTGAACAAAGGTCCTTCCAAGTGTGTATAGATCTATAGTCAGGTATACTAAAAGAAGCTGTAAACTTGTACAAAATGTTACTTACAAATGGCTGTATATCAGCCTTTAATTTAACTATCCACATCCTACACAATTAATTTCATATGGATTATCAACTTGTGAATAATAATAATAATAAGAATACATATAGCATGATTTATAATGTGCAAATCCAATTTGTAGAGTGCTCTAGGCGTAGTGTAGAATAAAGAAGGGCATAAGATAGTAGAAATACAAAGGAATGTACAGTAATAATCAATGGAAGCATTGAACAAGTAAGTTTTTAAACTGCTTTTGAATGAATCTGGAGAATTGCAACTTCTAATA
This sequence comes from Heliocidaris erythrogramma, assembly GCA_025617745.1. Taxonomy (NCBI): domain Eukaryota; kingdom Metazoa; phylum Echinodermata; class Echinoidea; order Camarodonta; family Echinometridae; genus Heliocidaris; species Heliocidaris erythrogramma. Next base: position 44,267,231 of record CM046853.1, read on the forward strand.
ACTATAGGTAGATTATTCATGACATTCTAAGCTAAAGCCTCTCCAAATCCATCCATTCATTTATTTTCTTCTTGTAGGGTGTAATACCCTATCAGCAAAAACTTAAAAAACACCACCAACAATAATTCCTAGAAAGTATACAAGAATAAAGCATTACAACTAAAATTTTGTAGATTTCTGTGAAGTTCTCTCACTACATGTATGCCAAGAGATTTCTTGCTTGTTTCGACTTTACCAAAATGTGAGCTACATGTATGCTTGCTGTACTATTCAAATGCTTGCCCCTCCCATGCCTTGTGTATCAAATAAGTAGGATATTAGTACCCTTTCTAATGATTATTCAATTTTATTTGTAGAAGCTATGAAAATGAAAATGGGTTCTTTATTCATGTTGTGTACCATTGTTAAAGTCAGACAAAGAAAAGATCCTGGATAAATCTACAATCTGAAAGAAAAAAAAATGTTTATGGTTACCAGTAATGTTTCATAGCTTTCTAGAAAGCTTGATTTATGCTCTGAATACTTTGAATATCCTCATAGAATCCCCTGGTGAAGCAGTGTGTGATCTAATAACCTAGGTTGTCACATCTTTGACATCAGCAGGCTAGATTAGAGATGACCAAAAGTCATTACCATTCAAGTTCATGCATCAGCCACCAAAAGACTAAGAAGCACAAGCTCTAAGTTCAGATCAGGACAAAGATTGGATTGTGATCTGATCGACATGTTAACATCATGTAACGTCCGAAACGAAACACTGCATACATTGTTTTTCCTAACATGCTAAACAGAATATAAGTTTAAGTGAATTTTCTAAGAGGTTTCAGTGACTACAATTGCTATTAGGTTCATATCTTGCAAGTTTGCATCACTTATACATTTTAAGTGCATGTAAGTACACCTTGGATTCTAAATTGAGTAGCTGATAGAGACAACTATGTGCTAAACTGCACATTTGTGTAGATTACATTTTGCATAAATGTAATAAATTATTGATAGAGTATTTAACTGTTAACAAGTATTGTCACAGATCAATCATACCAAAAGAAAAAAAATAAAAATGATGAAAACTGTAATGTTAACAGAATGTAACGTCCGAAACGTCAGGGGTGTTACAAATGGAAATCGTCAAATGATGCACTCGTTCCCAATTTTGTTTGTATGTATCTATCTTATATCATCACTTGTTTACATAAAATAAGTTTGACCCAAGGAAAGTACATTCTACTATATGAAATAAAAACTTTTAGTTGTCAAACCCCAAATTTAGGGCTATTTTTAAGTTTCAAGTGATGTAAAATCTATATTTTTCAAGATAGAAACTCAAAATTTTCCATGAATAATCTCTGAAGCACATTCCAAATGAATATTACATATCATTGATATAATTTGTAACAAATCAGTTTAATATCACAGTTATAAGATATGCTATATTGTGGAGTAAAATTGTAAAACTCATAATGTTCATGTCTGCCCACTAAATATGGAGATAGATTAAGCTCCAAAATTTGCATTTCTCAAAAATATAAATAGTCTTGATTCTCAAAATCCAGGTTAGAAGTGTGTATACATAATTTCATGTTAACCCTCTTTGGGGACATATTTGGTATATGTTAAAAAAACCAGAGCCGTAATCTAACTTTAGATATGTCTTTCTTTTCTTTCCACGCATACAGGTCTGACACCGACAGGTGCAACTTATGTATACGGGCTTAAAAACGGAACGAGTTGTTTCAATGCCATCTTTGTTACATGTTAATGTTTTATTTTCATGTTGGTCTTCCATATTTCATATCATATAAAGATCATGGAGGTTTTCATACTGTAGTTATTGTACAGGGGCGGAACCAGGACTTACGGGGAGGTGACATTAACCCTAAAATTTTATGACAAGCAGTTAAGGGTAATTAGCATTATTAGGTGTCTTTTTCGGCACTTTCCCCAAAAGGGCACAAATGACGGTCCAAAAGAAAACTTCACACATGCTTCTATGAGCTCTTTACAGGCCAGCTGTGCATCTCCCCCTCCTGATCCGTCAATAGGCAGCTTTCTATCGCCAGACCGAACGTCAAGCTACTACGAGTGACGTCATATTTTGCCACTGCGCATGCCCGAAGGCTTGCTCTCACGTCGCCTTCCAATTCTGACGACGGGATTTGGGGGAAATTTAACTGATTCCGCGTTGTGGTGAAAACGACAACGTGAGTGCAATTTCTTCGTCCCTCACTGCCACCAAACAATTGGTATAGGGTAGGCCCCTAGGTCTATTTTGTTTTTTCTACCTCTTTCATCACAAAATAGATTTTTGAGAGAGCTTAAAATATAAATCAATCATCATGCGATCATATTTTTCATGAAATCGTTTCTCAGATCATTAAAATTTGAGTGAGTTAAAAGTCTCATTTCCCAGCGGAAATCGACAAGGCTGGCGGCCGTGGCTGGCGGGCGACCCGTCGGGCGAGTAGCCTGTAGGCTGAGTGTAGCCAATATTGTTTTAGCTATCGGTATAAGCGCTGGTATTTGCCAAAATAACTCGCAAAACTCGTTTATGAACATTGGTACGATTAATTTTTGTGTTTATGGGCATGTCTAGGAAATTACTAGTCTAGTGACAAACACTGTCACTAGATGTACATGTATGTCATGTAGGCCTAGGCCTAGGCCTACTGTAGATTCTAGCAGTAGGCCTAGATCTAGTTTGGGAGACAGCAAGATTTTTCTATCTCATAAACCACTTCATTAAACTGTCCGAGTTTTTCAGATCTTGATGAAAACATTGCAAAATAGACATCTACCAAATTTCAGAGTAATCCATGAATCAGTTTTTGAATAATAATAATATTAATAATCAAATAATTTTTGAAAAAAGATGGCATTCAGTATTTCTTGAAAATGTTCAACAAGACAACATTATAAAAGACCTAGTCCTAGGTGTGTTAATTGAGTCTACACTTAGTTTTGAAGGTCACTTTCAGCATATCACATCTAAGGCTAACATGATCGCTGGTCTGATTAGGCGCTCTTTTTGCCACCTTGATTGTGATATATTTGTTCGTCTGAAGTTAGCCATTTTGGATTTAGCGCGCGATGTAAATTTGGTCACCCGAGGCCGATAGCTAGCGCTGATCTGAACATTTGGTCACGTGATATCGCCGAAGCCCTCGTAGTACAGTGTGAAAATCGAAAGCGCTTCTGCCAGAGAACGAACGAGCTCTGCACAACCTCGAAACGCTCCAGTTAACTCGTAGTAGCTGACGTTCGGTCTGATGTTAGAAAGCTCCCTAATGATAATTGTGCATGGTGCACGATATCATGCTCATGACCATCTGCCTTGATCGTAACCACATCATAACATACATGTATTTTGACCAACCATTTCTCAAGTGTCGCCTTTCACATGCACATTATCATTTTTATATTCAATATTAGGCAGCGAATTAGTTTTGTATTATTGCAGAACAATTTATTCTAACCATTTGAATGTTAATCAAAGTGAAAATTGTTTTAATGTGTGTATCTACTTACCGCACGTCCATCAGTCGGTCATCGAGCTTTCACAATATTCATGTCTTTCATCCATAAATACATGTATGCCGTTTCTTTGTTTACAAAATCAGCATTTGCTTTCATTTACATGTGCATGCTCTTTCCTTAATCAGCTTACAGACCGTATTTATTTCTGTGTTTCAACAATAATTCAACATGCGTAACATGCTGTTAAAATTGTTTATTTACTTTGTAAAATGGTTTTTGACGAAATAAGATTGAGATGCATGCAAAAAATGGTCGACAGAATATGTTATTTTTTACGTGATATGATTCAATGGGGAAAATTACGTGTAGATGAAAGCTCAAGGACGGAAGATAGGCGTCGATGGAAGAAAAGGTAATGGGCTAATGAACAGAACGAGAGAAGCCAGGACAAATACTAGTATTTTATTTGACAAAGGCTCAAACATAAATACAAAGTAAATGCGTGAAAAAAATTAACAGAGGTAAGAACAGTCCTAAAGCCTTAAGATGCCGGGTAGGAACAAGAGTTAACCGATTACGACTTGAAGGTCTTTGTTATAGATACATGTACATTGTAAATTTCTATTGAAATTTCTCTTCAAAGAGGGGGGGGGGAGCAAATAATGATACTTTGAAGAGAAAGAGGGTGACATAATATACAAAAGCGTATACAAAGAAGACTATATTCCTCCCGGGGGGGGGGGGTATTTTTTTTTTTTCAGGTGGAATGCGTAACGCGCGTTACGCGTTAAGGGGTCCAAAAACGCTGATTTTCCACTAATCTAGCCGAACGCGTTTAGGGGGTATATTTTTCACTTTGGCCCCAATATGTAAACGGGATATTTTCAGGGATCTTCACGGGGATTTACAGCCCGATTTCAGTTCAGGGAGTGGCGCGCGGCAGTGCATGCAGATGGATGCAAAAAGGAGAGGAGAATCGGGAGCGGAGTGCCATAGTGCACTGAAATGGTTCCCCCTCTGAAATGTGTTGTCGCTTATAAGTTATAGCTTGCACTAAGTCAAACACGTTTAGGGGGGTTGGATGATGACAAACCGCACAAATATCCTCGTTTAGGGGTCTTTTTTCATCCAAGTATAAAATCTGTTTAGGGGGTATTTTGAAAACCCATGGACACGCATGTGTACACCCATATATCTGAGTGCCCCCCCCCCCCAGGATATTCATGTACATGGACATGTATAAATCAAGATTTCCAGAACTCTGTAACTCCGTTTGTAATCGATGCATTATCCTCTTTTTGTTCAGCACCCCCCCCCCCCCCCCCGCAAACTATACGCCACCCCGGTGTATGCATTTTCTGAAACATTCTTGGGCTTTGAGTAAACGTTCATCTTCTTTTGTACATGTAGACGGCCCAAGGTCCCCATCCAGGCCAGGGGCCCTCTTGATTTAATTTCCATAAGTACAATGATTGTCACCGTCTTCTGATCATGCACAGCTTAATGGAAACAGTTGTTTCTACAATAACGATTGCTTAAAGTAGCTATCCAAAGAAAATCACAAATATGGCAATTAATGTATCACTAGAAACTGGGAAGCTTACAGATGGCAATCGTATAAGTTTTATGTCAACTGCGTATATGATGATTATAAAAACAACACAAATAAAAGCTCTTCTCATCATCTGGAATATCCGAGGATTCGCCAGAAATATAGCGAAGTTTTGTTATCATCACACTAGGGACCAATCCTGCTTAAAAGCAGACGACGTCCTATAATGAATAAACGTAACTGCAATGCAATTATTTATCAAATTATAAAGAGTTTGGTACATTTAAACATGACCTTATTTCACACCATTCTAAAAGGGAGAGTGAACTGATTCTGATAACTAAAACCGTTTGATAGTAAATACACAGGAGAAGGGTCAATGATCAATGAAATAAACCCCACTTTCAAATTGAAAAGCCCTCCGAATAATATCACAGATTGTATTCGTTCCCTCTTGAAACGCCGAACATGCCCCGGTGCAAGCAGCTGAAAATACAATGGCGTCTTATTTTGTTTACAAGTGACTGATTCCTTTATTTTTTTAACGCTGCAGTTTTCATCAAAATAATACCATACACGAAGTTAAGAGTGAGGAAACAGACTAACATTAAGACTGACGCTAGTCAAGTAAGAGAAATAAGTGAAGAGGAGATGACAAAACAGGCACTGAAAAATGTGTAAGATGTTATGGGACATCGTCTGCTTAGACAGGACTGGTCATTCGTGTGTCGTCACATATCTCAGCAGCGTTCAAGGAGCTCTTCAGCTGCTACATGTATATCGGGGGCTGTATTTTACCGTTTTATAATTGATAATAATCATTAATTCAAATGTTTCCAAGCATTGAATTTGGATAACCTTGTATAATTTATGCCATCTATGCAATAATAAGTATTAAGCCAATATTTATTTTGATGGAATTTTCTTGCAATGTGATCTTTAAGCATGTTTGATCACTTACAGAGGAGCAGCTCCCCTCAGGCTCAGGTTGGTTATGTTCGGCTGGTGTGCTCTTTCAGAATTTTCTTTGATTTAGAACACTGCTGATGGGGAGGATCAAACATCAAACCTGAGAACTTGTTACTTTTTGTGACATCAAATTTATTATTACTGATTCGCACACTTTCGCAAATGGGTATGACCTTATTTAATAATGAGAAGGACCTGATCTTTATAAAATATGTGCATTATACTTCTGGAATATTATGAGGAAAACAGGATAATAAATCTCAAACATTCAATGGAAATATATCCTCTATCTTGTATTATTCGTACAATTTTCAAGATGAAACACATGGAATATTAAATTTCAACTTTAAATCAAAACTGCACATTGTTTTTCCATGATTTAAAGGAGAACGAAACCCTGGGATAAAATCTATTTTAATGAAAAGAGAGGAAAGATAGAATGATTTGAAAAAAAAAGGTCGCATCAAAATCGGTTACGAAATGAGAAAGTTATGAAAGTTTCAAAGTTTCAAAGTTTGAAAGTTTGAAAAGTCTCAATAATTTCTATGGCGATCCTCAAATTGGCAATGTTTTAAAGTGACGGGTATATACAGTATAGTACAAAATGTCTTGTACACAAAATTCGTATTTCCCCATTATCTCTCAAGGTGCAGCCTGTCTCTTTCTTAGTTGCAGATATATCATAGAAAAATGTATTTGAAGCAACATATGTTGACATAACAATGAGTTCAAATAAAGACAAGCAGCATCTTTAGAGATAGTGGAGACAATTTATGAAATTTTCTTTACTAACATATTGAGAGTTGTACTACCAGGTAGTTAATAGATCGGGGGGGGCACATGTTTCTTGTTGGTGTGCCCTCTTTTGGGTCCAGCCCCTCCCACTTTAAAAAAACAGTTCCACTACCAATGAATACTATTTATATTTCTTGTCAAGTTATACTCAGCCGTTGTTAAAGGGGACCCAACCCTAATGGCAAGTTGCTCTGAATGATATGAAAGAGGAAAAATCAGAGAATCAGATTGGTGAAAGTTTGAAAGAAATCGGAAAAACAATCAGAAAGTTATGAAATTTTGCAAGTTGTAATCACTATACATATGGGAATGTCAAATTATCCGAATAGGCAACATCACTGTGATGTAGTTGCGGACAACTCCCCCATTGGCTCCTACACAATGTAATTTTTCAAAATATATTAATTACTCAGTAGGATTTTTGTCTTTCATGAGGACATAATAATATTCTATCTCCAATATTTTTCGAGTACTGCCTCAAGGGTAAAGGCGCTTCGGAGAAAACCGCAAATCAATGATATTTTCGTGTACGACAAACGGAAGAGTTGTCCACAAGTATGTCACAATCGACTCACCAAATTGCCAATTTGAGATTCGCATAGATGTTCCTTGTCCGATTACTCTCAAACTCTCAAATTCCTGTTTTTCTGATTTTCCTGATTTCACACAAATCAACTTATCACCAAGGTTGGATTGCCCTTTAAGCTGTAGCTGTAATTTTTCCCCACTTGTCTTTTCATTTCACCAATGCACGTAGTATTATCGCTCTTTTGACTGGAAATATGCACCGCTTTATTATTTTGTGTACTACATCATGTACATAATGAATATCAATGATTTTAAATAAGCCTGAGTCGAATCGATTGGTTAGCCGGTGTTCGACCGAAGACATCGAATCCCAAATTCTTTTTGGCAAATCCGGTGCATCGATTTGTAGTCTGCCAGATTTTTGACTACCGTAGCCACCATGAAAAAAGCAAATAAAAAAAACTCCGAAACGTACAGCATATATACTAGCAGAGAACGTGAAGGCGACTTCAAAGTTCAAACTGTTGGCTAACTTTCGCTAATTCGCTCGCGGAGGACGTCGCGCTTTACCTGTGCTTTCTCTATGGAAAATCGTTTTGTCGTTACGGACTGAAGTTTACGATAATATTCTTGCACTCTCTCTGCATTGTCAATTTGACAATTGTATAATTGAACATGATAAATACGGGCATGAGTACGAGTGTTCCTACTTAATTCGCAATAACTAATATCACACTCTCATTAAATTGGCAATTACTTCTGAATGATCTATATCTGAAGCTGAATGAAGTCGAGTCATGAGCGACAAAAAGTTTATTTCGTATTGTTTTTTTTTTGCATCAAACAAACGTGTTCTAATCAGCTCTCCAAAGACAAAGTAAGATTATTAATTCTTTGAATTTGAATCATTGTCGGTTGTGTCGACAATGAGCATCGCTTCGTGCGACACAAGAGTGATATTTTGGCTAGCCATACGGACTAGAAACTTAAGATTTTGGCTCGTCCGCTGTGATTTTTACTAGCCATCGGCTAGCAGGCTATCGTTAATGTCGAGCAGCGAGAGCCCATACATATGCCCGCGATGCCAGCGGACCCGGTCACCGGTGCATGGTACATGGTGCATGCACTGCGTGCAACTGTGTGCAACTCTGTTTTCACCGCCCATCATTTATCGATGCACCGGTATTCGATCGAATCAAAGCCGTCGAATCCCGGATTATGAAATATTCGATATGACTCAGGCTTAATTTTAAATGCACTTATTATTTTCACAAATATAGATATGTACTTACTCGCACACCTACTTCCATGTTAATTGTGCATTATGTACATGTACTCTGCGAGTTACAAGTACGTTTATCCTTGTTTTTCTGTCTACGAACCATACGATTGTAAACTGTATTTTGAAACATAAACGCGCAATCATGCAGATATTAAACCTTAAGGCGAAAGTAGTATCCGTTAATGACATACACTGTATTCCTGTAATATGTACACTGTAAACTCATTTCTTCGTATTCAATTAAATGTATATTTATATTCAGTATTTTAACCACAAATCTGCATGAAAAAGTCAATGACATACATGTACAAATGTACATGAATAAAACAATGATTGTATATTTTCTCCAACTGGTAATACAGAAATTACAGAACCAAATACATATTTTCAATAATATATAATCCCTCATATCATTCATTCCAAATACTGTTGTTTATTATAATCAATTTCTTGTGATACTTTACTTGCTTATACAAATATCAACTTCTTTTGTCAGTTAAATTCCACATTCTCAACTTCAATTTTATTTTCATTGTTTGCTTTAAAGTTTGGTTATTTTTCATTCAATGACAAGTAATGCACAAAATAATGCATGTAATATAAACATATGAAATTGTTTGGTATCAAAGTTTCATAGCAGAAATTAATTTGTTCTTAAAATGTGAACACTACTATATTACATACATGTATATGACTAAGCATTAATTCCTGATAAATTTGAAAGAAAATTGAAATTATAGAGGACAAAGCCTGTAATCATGCTCCTTAAACCTCCTAATTTTGAAGCTACTAATTGTTATCATGCCGTGTAGAAATTGCAACAAAAAAGAAGAAGTAAACACTAACAATTTTTATTAAAGTAGCTATCCAAAGAAAATCACAAATATGGCAATTAATGTATCAGTAGAAACTTGGAAGCTTACAGATGGCAATCGTATAAGTTTTATGTCAACTGCGTATCTGATGATTATAAAAACATAAATAAAAGCTCTTCTAAGCATCTGGAATATCCGAGGATTCGCCAGAAATATAGCAATGTTTTGATGTCGTCACACGAGGGACCAATCCTGCTTAAGCAGACGACGTCCTATAATGAATATCAAATCATAAAGAGTTTTGTATAAACATGACCTTATTTCACGCCATTCTAAAAGGGAAAGTGAAACTGATTCTCATAACTAATACCGTTTGATTGTAAATACACAGAAGGGTCAATGATCAATGAAATAAACCCCACTTTCAAATTGAAAAGCCCTCTGAATAATAGCACGGATGGTATTCGTTCCCTCTAGAAACGCCGAACATGCCCTGGTGCAAGCAGCTGAAAATACAATGGCGTCTTATTTTGTTTACAAGTGACTGATTCCTTTATTTTTTAACACTGCATTTTTCATCAAAATAATACCATACACGAAGTTAAGAGTGAGGAAACAGACTAACATTAAGACTGACGCTAGTCAAGTAAGAGAAATAAGTGAAGAGGAGAGAAATAAGTGAAGAGGAGATGACAAAACAGGCATTGAAAAATGTGTAAAGATGCTATGGGAGACCGTCTGCTTAGACAGGACTGGGCCCTGGTGTGTCGTCACACATCTCAGCAGCGTTCGGGGAGCGTTCGAGGAGCTCTTCAGCTGCTATATCGGGGGCGGTATTTTACCGTTTTATAATTGATAATAATCATTACTTCAAATGTTTCCAAGCATTGAATTTGGATAACCTTGTTTAATTTATGCCATCTATGCAATAATAAGTATTTAGCCAATATTTTGATGGAATTTTCTTGTAATGTGATCTTTAAATATTATATTTATTAATTCAATGTCAATCAAAATTCTTGACATCCCAGTTATGCTAGAAAATATGCCTATATCGAAATATTGAAAATCCTAATTCCTCCGGGGAAGAATTGGAAAATATTCTTGTTCAACATTAACAACTTACCGGATTATAGGCCTCGGACGAGTGATGATATCAAAAAAAGCTTCGGTATGTCTTCAGAGTGATGATCTAGTAGAGTACTGATCAGATCTGGTGATGGGCTAGGCGAGATGAGCTGTATTTAAGACTTTCTGGAGCAACAGATGGAGCTTTCCCCCGAGGCTCGCATGATGCAACGTGTTGGGCAAAGGTGAGGAATCCACGTGACAAAAATTCAGTCGATACAACATCTTTTATTTATTCTCTCTCTCTCTGTCTTTTATTTCTATTGTCTTATTTATCAGTATTGAAAATGCATTTCAAGAAAGATCTTTTATTTTCATTCTCTCTCTCTCTCTCTCTCTCTTTGTCTTTTTTTTGTTAAATAAGTTAATAGTGGGAATATTATTCTCCCTTTACCCCCCCCCCCCCCCCCCCCCCCCAGTAAATTATCTTATCTACCACTCTTTCTCCTCAGCTGGACTTATTTCTTACATTTTACTTTCTCAGACATTTTTTTTCATCTCCTTCTCTAGACAAAAAAGTTGTTCCTTTACCCTCCCCTTTCTTTCTCTCACTCCCCCCTCTGTTTCTATAATACCCTTCTTTTATCAAACAAGTCTACCAGTGGTGTAAATAAGGGTGTGGCGTTTTTTATTGGCAAATTTAAATTTGTATAGCCTGTCGTCATGTAGCCATAAGTTTTGAAAAGCTTGTTAACAAATTTCTAGCGTATATTTACTTGTACATGTAACTGATCGACAAGTTCACTCAGTTCCCCCCCCCCCCCCTGCCAAATGAAGAAAAAAATTGTCTAATCTCCCTTTATTAAAAGATGTTGAGTCATTCGCATCCGCTGTCTTCCTTTCTTATTTTGCATCTGGGTGAATATAGATTCTGCTGCATTATAAAAAAAATATATTTGAGAGCAAAATGGTAACTGGGACAAAAGAAAAAGATCCTACTGAGTAATAATACATTTTGAAAAAAAGTGACATTTTTAGTCATTTTTGGATTAATCAGTGTCTTTCGACTTCAGCTAATGAACAACACAATGGTTAAAATTCAAAGCTTTGGATTAATTTTTTTAAACATAAGTGTAATACATGTATAGACAGAAGTAACAGTGACAAAATGATTTACATGTAAGTTCCCCAGTGTACATGACAGTAACTCTTTAAAAAAACCTTAAAAAAAAAATTAAGTATTCAGTGTACATGTACATTTTAGGTGACCTGCTATCATGTCTACAGGTTTTATTCACCACCATCTCATATTGATAAAACAAGCAAAACTGAAAAGCTCTTTTGTCTTTAGCTTAATATTTAAAGGGCAATCCAACCTTGGTAATAAGATGATTTGTGTTGAAGCAGAAAAATAAGAAAAACATGACGGTTACAGTTTGAAAGAAATCGGACAGGTACTAAGAAAGTTATAGATGTTTGAACAATTAGATCACTACATCTATGCGAATCTCAAATTCCAAATTTGTAGGGAAGGGAAATTTATTATCACTAGCGCCCCGCTGCAGCGCGCCGCTAGTTTTGCGGCGCGGACGATTGGCCAGATGCTGGACGCTGCTGTTTCATTTTTTTCTCCTTCAAGGGCAGAGTGGGGAAAATATTATCTCATAGATCGGCGCGACGCAGCCAACCGCTAATCGTCCCGCCGAGGCGCGCCGCGTGATTTCTCTGATTGTCCCGCCGCGGCGCGCTGCTATAGACTGACTTTTATAGCTTGTGTGCTTTTCAGTATTGCAAGGCATGATTGGGGTTAACTCCAGGGAGCTCCAGATACAAATACCAAAGTCGACCTCGCCCATTAGTATGACTAGTCGCATCGCTTAATTTCGGCAGGTAAGATAGAAATTTGTACTTACATTTCAAGAGAATTACTGTAACTATCTAGGAGGCTCTTTGATTTTACGATTTAACGATTATTCCGATGAAAAAAAAATGGAATTTCCTCGCCAAGCCGATCTTTCCCCGCACTGTAACCGTCGATAAAATGACTCGATCGCACGGTGCGTAATGTGTACAATATACCGTCGCTGACTAATCACTGACACAGTGCGATCGAGTCATTTTAATTTTTTTTCATCGAAATAATGGTTAAATCGTAAAATCAAAGAGCCTCGTAGATAGTTACAGTAATTCTCTTGAAATGTAAGTACAAATTTCTATCTTACCTGCCGAAATTAAGCGATGCGACTAGTCATACTAACGGGCGAGGTCGACTTTGGTTATTTGTACCCGAGGCTGGAGTTAGATTGGGGTCGAACCCTGATTGAATAAATGAGGTTGGACTGTATTAATTTACAGCATAAACCTTCTAGTTCTAGAGAGTCTTGGGTATCTTTTCCTTGTGACACTTAATTGACCAGTTTGGAGTTATCCCATGTTCAAAATGACCTTTATTATTAATAATATCCATAGATATTTAAAAACATGGAAATGTATTTTTGTGCGCTTAGATCAGACACTCAACCTGGATATCACGAATTCACCAAACAACCCTGTACACAGCAAAATAAGGGCACTGGCCCCTGGCTTCTAAATTTTAAATAAAAATTATCGTCGCCAGCTGATTTTGCTGAAAAAAAATATGATCGCGATAGACTCATCTCAGCTCAGTGTGCCTCACTGCACTCAGTCTCAGCTACTATATGCATGCATGGACACGCGAATGTGGAAGAAAAAAAAGCTTCCGTCGACAGTCGTATTATACAACTCGCGTGCAAGAGAAATGCATTCCCCACGAAACCACATGTATATATTATGTACGAATCCCCACGAAACTATGTATTGTAGATGTGCATTGTATACCCCATGTAACCACATGCGCTGCATGCACGAAACCCCGAATCCCGAAACCCCACCAAACTATGCACATGTGCGCTGCGGAAAAGTTTATTACACAACCTGCAATTCCATTCACGAACTTACTCCCTCGTATTACCGTGCGCTCCGTGTGTATTTACGTTCATCCAAGAACAGTTTTAGCGGGAGTGAATGCAGTGGGGAAAATTTCGTAAACAGTGGCAATTCGATTTACCAAGCTCCCTCCTCGTACCAGTGTCCGCTTCGTATACTCGTAGATCTAATACATGTGCAGACCAAGTAAAATTTAAGCGGGAGGAGGTTTGGATATTGGCACTCTTACATGTACATTGTATGGCTGAAACTTAGCTCACGAAGCTAAATTTCTACATGGAGCCTCGGAACACTATACAGTTGTGTGTGACTGTGAAACTCGGTGCGATGAAAGTTGGGAGTATGGGATTCATTCAAAACACAACAAACCAAAAATATACGCGATATAAATAAGATTAGAAATAAGACAGTCTTGGTGCTACTTTTATTAGTAGATTGTCATCTTATTATTCATTTTTTGTCATACAGAATACAAATTTTGATTATTATTTCCTGGCCATCAGAAGTATGAAATTACACTCGCCATTGGCCAGCAACCAAAATAAATGAAACGATCACTTTTACAAAGATTTGGTCGCCCAGTGCTACACAGGGCTGATGAGTGAACAGCAGACTTCTCTAGTACTTAAAATAAATTGCCCCCTTAATTGTGTATTTTTCCGGCTCTGTGCCCCCTCTTTTACAAAATCCTGGATCCGCCCCTGGTACCAATGACCTTTATCTGGAACATGCTCAGATTGTATCTACGGACTGGCATATAATGATGCAATCAGAATGCTTGATATAGGTATGACTTTCATCTGAAAAATTAATGGTATTGACAAATTTTGTCTGTATATCTGATCACACGGTGTTATCATTCTTATATTACTATCATTATTATTATTTTCATTATTTTTGTTCATAATATTACGATATATTATTAATATTTTCATTATTGTTATTACTACTATTATCATCACATCATCAACATTATTAACCAACATAAAAAAACAAAGAAGTGAGACATTGGACACCACTGGTATCTTTCTTTTTATGTATTTTTTTTATAATTAACAATAGAAATAAAAGTGTAAACTTAAAAAAGAAAATCCCAGTATATAATTTGTGGTTCTAGGACAATTACCCCCTGGGCAATTACCCCCCGGAAAATAACCTTTTTTATGTATTTTTTTTTTAAATTAACAATAGAAATAAAAGTGGAAACTTAAAAAAGAAAATCCCAGTATATAATTTGTGGTTCTAGGACAATTACCCCCTGGGCAATTACCCCCGGAAAATAACCCCCACGGACAATCACCCCCGAGGACAATTACCCCCTGGAAAATTACCCCCCCCCCCCCCCCTGCAACTACCTCCAGAAAGGAAGTCACTAATATTTTTTACATGATATTTCTTCCTGAAATTACATGCTCTAACCGTTTTTTGATAATTGTTTTTCACAAAATCGGCGTTTTTAGAGTAAGTTTCATGTAACTTAAAGTCATCTTCCTGCACGCCGATTGAAAATCTTGCTCAAGAGCTACAAAATCAAATGAAACTAATGTACCAGAAAGCAGATTATTAACTTTATTTTTAAGCACCGTGCATACAAATAAGTCTTGAAGGTAAATTTCATTCTGAAATAATTACTGAACCAGAAAGCATAATATCTTACTTCGATATGAAATGGATCATGAGATAGATCATGAAATAGATCTTGCAAGCATTTTAGAATGGGGGAGGTAGCCCCATCGATAACAGACATCCTTGCTTTAATCCTCGATGAATTTACAGTTATGTTATTTGTTGTTATGATTATGTCATTACGCACTTTCATATTCATATGTTATATATTTCCTTCTTATTTTCCTTCTTATATTTATTACACAAGCTCTGCTTCTCCGTCGATCCTTCACTTTTTACGGTTTACAGCAAATAATTCGATACATTCCTCCTTAGTTGAAATGATGATTTGCAAAATGCATTAAAGTAATGTCACCGAGTTCTGTGATTATTTGTCATAATTTTTGAAATATTGATTGTTCTGTTATAAGTGAAAATAAAACTGAACACTGTTTAATATGCTGTTATAAAGTTATCCACTTTTAAGCGGAATATTGTTGGTGATTGGCAACTAAATTAACATGGAGTGTGATAGATAATGTGAATAGTTCGTCCTTGTTATTTTATCTTCGAAACATTTTTAATTTCATTACTTCTTTAATTAAAAGTATGGTGACAGAGATTTTCACCACATTGACATTTATTAGTCAAGCGTAAGCACAACACATCAACCTTTTAAAACAGTTAAAGTAGTAGTCCTTTGCTTCGAGAATTCATGAAAAGTCAAACTTCTACATGTATAAGGTCAGGGGGTCAGTAATTTTATGGGGGAATTATCCGAGGCGGTCATTATTGCCCTCGGGGTGGTTACCCTTGGGGGTAAATTTCCGGGGGTAATTGTCCTGGGGGTGGTTGTCCTCGGGGGGTAATTCCCGGGGGGGGGGGGGGGGTAATTGTCCTCTTGGGTGGTTCACACATACACCACACCCTCACAAACACACACCCACACACAGACATAATGGACATGAAATTACAATACAAACCTGAAAAGGGGGAAATTAAAAGTATTATAGGTTTGTCTGTATATGGATCCTACATGTGCTATCGGAGGATCCATGGTCTGTGGTCAGAATTGGATGAAGAAATCAGAACGATGAGAAATAAGAAAGAGGGGGGGGGGGCAGTAGGCCCATTCCTTTGCTTTGTATGTCCATGCTTTTCTTCTGTCTCCTTTGTTTTTTCAACCCCACCCTCTCCTTTTCTCTCAGTTTCTCCATTTTACCTTTATAACTTTCATTAACTTCTTCCTGTGGTGAGACAAACAAAACAGTGACTGTCAAGTAAGTACAATTTTATTTTCATTTTCTTGTTTTTTTTTAATGCAAAATAACGCGAAACCTAACTGATTCATACGACTTTTTCCCCCACGAACTTTTGTCACTATCGTCCTTGACGCATGCGCAACTTTGAAATAGCCCTACAATGCTTGGAGTTGGATGGGGTTTCAAAGTTTCATCCTACTTTTAGTAATAAAAATAAAAGACGTTATTTTTGTTATGTCCAAACTGAGAATCCAATCCAAATACCTCTGGTTAAATGTCCGAGGGCTAACGCATTTCGCCACAGCAAGACGCTGGGAGCAACTGTTATTAAATCGCTTACGGAATTACGCGAAATTTATTTAGATCGGAAAGGACCAGGTGCGCATGCGCCAGGGAGGACGGGGACAAAAAGTTCGTGGGGGAAAAAAAAATTAGCGGCCCGGCGCCGATAGCCTTTCTGTTTACCGACGCGACTTACGCGACCCGGTAAGCATCAAAGAAAATGATAACGTGAAATTCGTGTTTCATAACACCGAACTCTAACGTTATCTTTGCCTATTGACATTACTCAATTTGAAGGAACGATCGATAACAATTTTTCGGGGGGGGGGGGGGGCTAGGCCTAACTTACAGATGGAATATGTAACCCTGTACCTAACTTGGATCAAACAAAAACTAGGCATACTCGTGATAGGCCTCGCTCAAAAAAAAATGTATAAGACTGCTAACTTCCCTAACCCTAACCTTAACCCTTATCCTCATTGACGTATCCAGGGGGCACTTCCGGCACGTGCCTCCCCCCCCCCCCTTTTGGAAGAAAGGTATGCATTTTGACCATAGACGATCCGTCATTTTCTCGATTGTGCCCCCCCCCCCCCTTTTAGTTTTAGAATGGAAGATTTTTTTTTTTGTTGCTTGTCAGGCCGGGAATTATGAAGGGAAACTGGACCCCATAACCACCCCCCCTCCCCCACTGAGCGAATTTTGAAGGTCTGGCGAATTTTTTGGGGACCCCCCCCCCCCCCTCCCCCACTGAGCGAATTTGAAGGTCTGGCGAATTTTTTGGGGACCCCCCCCCCCCCCCCACCCCCCTCTGAGCGACTTTTCAAGAAGCTGACGAGACCAAAAAATACGGGTCTACCTTTTCCAAAACTTGACAAACCTTCATTTGTGTGCCCCCTCTTTTACTCAATCCTGGATCCGCCCCGGCTTACCCGAACCCTAGTAGTAGTCTACTTAGACGCTCAGTTCAAACGGACATTTTTTTTTCAACAAACATGCATCAATAACACAAAATTTAGTTAAAGGTTTTGATATGCTAAGAAAATGTTTTCTTCTTATGGTTATATCTGCGGCAGAAAAAATCTGCTTCCTTCAAGTTCAAGATGGAAGATTCATGCAAACCTATTATTGTGTCGTACGCAGCCTACATCCTTACATACGTGCTATTTACAGTTTATAAATTTTTAGGACGGGCGCCGGTGTCCGAAACATCATATTTTGCTCTGGGTTTTCTCAAAGAGTATGCATCAAATTCACAAGGTGTTTGTGCTTTGTAGCAGTGTCCGACATTACATTCAAACAATTGAAATATTGCTTGTAAAGTTCTTGAAATTGCCGTCTTGTCGGGACATGGCTACATCATCTAAAAAATGAATGAAAAAAAAATCACTGATTTAATCAACATCAATGCTAGTCTTACATTAATTTAAAATAATTCATGAAGAATTCCTTTAAAATACTGAAATTGTCTTCTCCAGACAAACAATGACGATAGACTATTTTCCCCGGCCCCCGGCCCGTAAATCATAAACGCTATACTTGAATTAGGCTGCATGCACTGCATGCACAAAAGGAAAAATGTATATTGCGTATATAGGATACATGGATTGCCACATATTTATTGTGTATTATAACGTACAGTGCATATCATGCGCATGCATAGCATGCATTCTATAATTATGCATATTTGTAACTCACATATGCGCGTACCGTCATCGTCATAGCGACGTGTAAACAGTGTTTGTGTATTGTTTGCGCACAGCTAGCTTGCTTGGCATGGCGCATGGCATGCTCAATGACAATGTGATTTTCATTACTCATCTTTAATACACACATACACATTTCGAGTCCCCGGTCGTACGTCACCGACAGTTTATAGTTGTGATCAACGCGCCTATTATCGGAAGTCACACACAAACACACACACAACCACCCATACGAATCCAGGATTTTGTGAAAGGGGGGGGGGGGGCACAGAAATGCATGTCTGTCAGGGCGGATCCAGGATTTTGTGAAAGGGGGGGGGCACAGAAATGCAGGTCTGTCAGGGGTGGATCCAGGATTTTGTGAAAAAGGGGGGGGGGGGGACAGAAATGCAACGCGACTACCCACCCTTTCGGACTAAGCCCATCACATCACATCATCGTAGCATCATTGCATCATTTTCATATCATGATTATTATCATCATAATCATCATCATCATCACATCATTTATATGTTTATAACCATATGGTCGAAACAGTGATCATCATCAATATCATCTTTCATCAAACTCATTCATCATAATATATCGTCAAGCCAACTTTTTTTCCCTGTCCGACCGTATAAACTTCATCCTTTAACTCACATTGGTCATCATCATTACGGTCATTAACTCATATAATCATATCAATTCGTCATGATCGCTATGATTATACCATGACATCGTCATAGCATCATTATATTATCATTATCATCATCATAATCATCATCTTATCATTATCTTGATAATCATATCGTCAAAACAATTATCGTCCTAATCATCTGCATCAAAGTCATCATTCATAAAAAAAATATTAAGCCAAAATTTTCTTCCCCTGGTTTCCTCCCTGTCCGACCGTAACTTTATCCTTTAACACACATGCATGACATGATCATCATATCGTCATTAACTCATATAATCATTATATCATCTTGATAATCATGTCGTCAAAACAATTATCGTCATCAATATCTTCATCAAACTCATATCATTCATCAAAAAATATCAAGTCAACATTTTCTTCCCTGTCCGACCGTAACTTCATCCTTTAACGCACATGATTATCATCATAATCATATCAATTCATCAAGATCATCATAATTATATCATCATGACGTCATCATAGCATCATAATCATCATCAACATATTATCATTATCTTGATAATCACATCGTCAAAACAATTATTCTTTTTTGATGAATGATTCATTCACCAAAAATATCAGCCAACATTTTCTTTCTGCTATGCGGTTCCCGGTTCCCTTCTGAAATTTGATCTGTTTATACTTGGCGCCTTTCGCCCATAATGCCGCCGCTTTGTGAAAGAACAAAAAAAAAAGCACAAACCTTCATGGTCTGGCTTGCATATTTTTGCGCGTGTCAAGACTTGTGATTTACATTTAAATGAGGTCACAAACCCAATTTTATGAATGGAAGTGTTGATCGCGTGCACTCTAAACCTTCTTTTCTTCCCACTGCCTTGTTTTTCACTTTCGCATGAATAACGAAGGATCATTGTGGATATATCGCGCATACATGTACTCTAAATCTGATTTCTTGTTACTTCTTTGCTAAAGTTTTTTCTGGAAATTGTTTTCGATCCCGGCGCTAGCTACGCAACGTACATCTCCGCGCATGATGAGCAGGCACACACAGCCACTCTGCGCTGCGGCGCGCCTCGTCGGGACGATCAGCAGGAGGACGCGGCGCGCCGATCTATGAAATAATATTTTCCCCACTCTATTCATGAAAGAGGAAAATATGAGACAGCGGCGTCCAGCGGCGCGGACGATCGGCGTGCCGCAAAACTAGCGGCGCGCTGCAGCGGGGCGCTAGTGATAATAAATTTCCCTTCCCTGAGTCGATTGTGACTTTTTTGTGGACAACTGTCCCGTTTGTCGTACAAAAAAATAACGTTCATTTGCGGTTTTCTTCGAGGCGCTCTTACCCTCGGGACAGTACTCAAAATATATTGCAGATAGCATTTTGTTATAGGTCCTCATGAAAGAAAAAGATCCTACTGAGTAATACATTTTGAAAAAAAGGGACATTTTAGTCATTTTGTGTGTTGGGGCGAATGGCCCTTGCAATCTTAGTGATCCAGTGTATGATCAACATGTTCCTGTCACTCGTGTGCAATGCTCTGCTCATCATGTTCCCGAGCTATATCTTCCAGTATTCGATGTCGTCATCCTTTCTATTCCGGCATTGTCGTCATCATCGTCCACGTCGTCCACAGCAGCTAAATGTAGGGCAGTGTACCAGTACAAGTCGCGATATCGCATATTTAGACATCCGCGTTGCATGAATTAACGTCATTAAATTAAATTTTAATACATTTTATTTCCTGTGAAAGAAATTTTGTGCCATATTCGAAAAAAGGAGCAAAAATAAGCGCACTGCATGTGGTTATCAATATACATGTAATTCAATACCTCTTCCAGCCGTGTTAATAGTGAATACCCCCCCCCCCCCCCCCTCATGGTTGCCCCAAAGAATTCGGTTTTAAGGATTTTAGGAGGATATTTAAGCTCCGCCAAGGGCGAAATCGCCCGTCGCCCCAGGGTATTTTTCGCCCTGCCCGTCTAATATCCAGTTTATAGCCATTTGGTCAAATTTGTAAAATCAGCACTGATTTTCTTATTTACTATATAAATCTATATACCTACCTATTATGCCTGTAGTCTTGACTACGGGACCCCTTCGAGAATTATCTCACATGTGTCACAATATTGTGCGCACCCCCCGTAATCCTATTGTCCCCTTCGCCACTCACGCGCGTCAATACGCTACGGCCATCTTCCTCTTTTGCGAGCAACCCCAAGAAGAAACATGTTGCTTGCAAGGAGCGGGGAAGGAGGGAGGGTCATAGGTAGGTATATAGATTTATATAGTAAATAAGAAAATCAGTGCTGATTTTACAAATTTACTGCAATAAATCATATATACCTACCTATTATGCCAGACCAGCGCCAACTCAAAGACCGGGAGGCATGTTTCGAGCGGAAGGAAATAGGATTACACCAAAGACTACAAAGAAGACACAGCGGCCTTCAAGGTGGCTGACGCAAACAAAGCTTCACCTGCGGGAATATCCCTAAGGTAGCAAGAAATGAAGGAATTGGGCGAACGCCAATAAGCAGCCTTCAAAATATCAACAAGCGCCACACCTTGAAACAGAGCCCAAGAAGTGCTGACACTACGAGTATCATGAGCACGAGGCTTACTGTCGGATAAAAGAGCCTCTGTGCCAGCGGCCCTAATAGCTTCAACGATCCATCTAGAAATGGAATCAAGAGAGGCAGGAGAAAAAGGCTCTCTAGTGATCAGGAACAACTGATCATCCTTACGATAAGACTTAGTCTTATCAATATACCATTTGAGAGCCCTAACAGGACACCAAACTTTGTCCTCACGCACCGAAGAAAAGTCAGAAAGCGGACAAAGAAAAATCTCAACAGGACCGGAGGTAGCTGTCTGATTCTTGGCAACGAAAGAAGCCCTAGGAATCAACCTAACACCTTTTCTCTCCCAGCGAACATGACCAGGAGTAAGACAGAGAGCATGAAGAGTACTGCGCCTCTGCCCAGAGGCAATAGCTACCAAAAAGATGATGAAGCGAAGCTTCACCTAACGGTTCAAAAGGAGGTTTCGCCAAGGCCTCCAGGACCTTAGGCAGACTCCAAGACGGCACTAACTTAGAAAACGAAGGTCGTTTCAGAAAGAACGAACGAATCAAACCACTTAGTAGCGGGGAATTGGAAATCCCCGAACCATCCGAAAAACCCGAATGAATGGCCCCGATCGCCGAACGGTAGCCTCGGATAGTAGAAATAGACCTCCCTTTGTCAAATAACGAGATTAAGAAATCCGCAATTGAACCAGTAGGAGCCTTAGAAGGGGTTTGATTTCTCTCTTTGCACCAAAGGAAAAAGACCGAGAGACGGGAATTGTAAATTTCCCTAGTAGAAACCCTACGACTGGACATTAAAAAGTCCGCGGCTCTATCAGAGAGACCCGACTGTCTTGCAGATTCCCTGACAGGGGCCAAGCAGTCAAATGAAGAGACTCCGGATTGTGGTGAAGAATCCCCGATAGGGGCTGTAACACCAGATCCGCTCTTAACGGGAGAACTAACGGTTGAGCCCTTAGAAGGCTCATAAGTTCCGGAAACCAATTCCTCCTGGGCCAAAAGGGAGCTATTACAAGCACCCTCGCCCGATCTTCCCTGATTTTCCGCAAGACACGCGGAATCAGTTGGAAGGGAGGAAAGGCGAATCCCTGAAGGTTCTCCCAGCTGAGGGAGAAAGCATCGAGAGCCCATGCTCCCTGATCGCGAACACGGGAGCAATACTTCGGCAGCTGGTGATTTAGCACCGACGCAAATAGATCCACTTCCAGTGGACCTAGGCAACTGCGAATGCGGCAAAATACTTCCGGATGGAGCATCCATTCCGATGGTAGATACCTGCCCCGGGACAGAAAATCCGCAAAGAGGTTTTCCCGACCGGGGATGAAAGAGGCCACGGGTGTGATTGCCATGCGACGACACCACCTCCACAGCTGAGCTGCTAGGGCATTCAGGGCAACCGAACGAGTGCCTCCCTGCCGATTGATATATGCCGCCACAGTAACATTGTCCGTGAGAATCAGAACCGAACGACTGAGAAGTCGACTTCTGAAATGGAGCAAGGTCAACAGAACTGCCATAAACTCCAGGACATTGATATGAGGAAGAGTCCCAAGATGAGACCAATCCCCGCAACCGTGCTGCCGTTGCAGTGTCCTCCCCACCCCAACCGAGAGGCGTCCGTCGAAACCGATATCGACGGAAGAGGGGCAGAGAAGGACCTGCCTCGCGCGAGAAACACCTCGCTCGTCCAACAAGCGAGAAGAGACTTGATCTTTACTGGTACTGGAATCCAGACCAAAAGAGAGTCTTTTCCCAGCTTGAAGAACCTGAGGAGATGTCTCTGAAAGGGTCTCATGAGGAGCCGGCAGTCCTCTAAAACATCGACTAGACTGGCTAGATAACCTAGAAACTGAAGCCACTGTCTGGCCGAGACTCTTCTGGCCAGCAAGAGCTTGCGAGCCGCAGAGACAATGGTGAGAATCCTGTCTCGACTGGGCCGAGCTAACTGATTCCCTATGTCTAACACCGCCCCCAGAAAAACTGGGCTGCGAGTGGGGACTAACTCTGACTTTTCCCAATTTATTAGGAAACCTAAGTCTTGAGTAAGAGAGACTAGCAACGAGTCTCGTCCAACAAACGATCGCGCGACTCCGCAAGGAGAAGCCAATCGTCCAGGTAACAAAACAACCGCAGGCCGCAACGCCTCAGAAAGGCCGCTAGCACCGCTACAACTTGAGTAAAAACCCGAGGGGCCGGGCGCAGCCCGAAGGGAAGAGCCCGAAACCGGTAAGTCTCCGAGAGGAAGGAGAACCCTAGAAGATCGCGAGATGCGCGATGAATGGGAATGTGAAAGTACGCGTCCTTGAGATCTATCGAGACCGCGTAGTCTTCCCTTTTGATCAACGGAAGAATGGAGGCAAGAGTCTCCATACGAAAATGAACCGGAGGAATAAATTTGTTTATCCTCTTTAGGTTCAGTATCAAACGAAGTTTTCCCGAGCGCCTGGGAATAACAAAAGTCGGAGAAAGGGAAAAAGGACAGCCTGTGAGGTGTCCAAGTTCCTATAGCACCTCCGGGGAGCGGGGCGGACAGATCTATGAAGAATCCGTCTCGTCCGCCCGCTGCCTGAACCCAAGCAAAGTCGAACCCTGCGCGCGGGTTGACTAAAAGTCAGGGAAAGTTTAGAACAAAGCAATCGCTTCTACCCCACAAAGGGAGAGCAACTAAGGCTCTGCCTGCCCCAGCGATTCGGAGACCGAAGCTTGAGAGGCCGCTTCCAAAACTGGATCCGCCTGAAATGATCGTGACAAAGAATCACGAACAAAGGCCGAAACGGTCGGATTCACGCATGAACCGCCATAAGCCTCCTCACCCGACGGAGCCCCGAGGCTGCGAGACTAGGAGGCTCATGTGATCTCATCACAGACAAAGAAGAATAAACCATAAAAGGCTAATTAGTCTCGATGTCCGACCCAAAAAAAAAGGGACAAGAGCAGGGGATGTGAATCCTGGTACAAGGGACCAACCCTGAGTCTGGGCAAATCCCATCTCACACTGAACATCTCAGCTTGAGAGACCGAAGGGTTAGCTAAACCCGATGGGCAAGAGGCAGGCAAAGCCTTGCCTCTTTTAGCCCCTTCCCTAGGCTTCTGATTGGCCCAAAAAGAGCCTAAGTCGAAACCCGCTTTTCAGAGCGTTTATCCGGTTTCGTTCGGATCCCCGAAGCCCTTCGGGAACACGAACCGAACCCTCCACTGAGGGACGCTCACCTCCCTTTATGGGAGAAGTGCGCTGAGGGTATTGAACCCAAAGACGCGCACCAATTACCCATATCGGCCGAGCAAGGAGATGCAACAGCCATGGGCCGGACGCCAAGGCGCCCAGACTCAGCAGAAATCCCGCTGCTTAAACCAACGCGAAGTCGAACCCTGCGCGCGGGTTGACTGAACTTCAGGGCGATATTTGGACAACAAAACAATCGCTTCCACTCCACAGAGATTGAGCGATTGAGACTCCGCCTGCCCAAGCGATTCGGGAACCGAAGCTTGAGAGGACGCATCCAAATCTGGTTCCACCCGAGTGGAATGAGACAAAGGAACGTTAACAAAGGCCTCCGCAGACGGGTCCCCGCATGGCTCACCAACAGTCTCCTCGCCCGGCGGAGCCCCAAGGGCCGCGGGAGTAGGAGGCACATGCGAATCAGTCTCAGACAAAGAGGAATCAATCACAAAAGGTTGATTAGTCTCAAAGTCAGACCCCTGAATAGGGACAGAAGTCAGGGTTGAAGTAGCCGGTACAAAGGACCAACCCTGATTCTGAGCAAAAGCCCGCATCATGCTGAACATGTCAGCTTGAGAGGAGCTAGCTGGGTTAGCCAGGCCAGACAGGCAAGAGGCCGGCAAAGCCTTGCCACTTTTTGCCTTCTTCTTGGCCTTTTTCTTGGCTGGCTCGACAAGAGTCGTAGCCGAAACCCTTTTGTTAGAACGCTTAATCGGATTCATTCGGATCTCCGAAGCCACTTCGGAAACACGAACCGATCCCTCCGCGGAGGGACGTTCACTTCCCAAAAAGAGATTGGAGCGCTCATGGCGTAAGCCTAGAGAATCGCCCAAATCACCCATAATGGCTAAGCAAGAAGATGCAGTAGCCATGGGTTGGGAGCTAAAAGCTCCCAGTGCGTGGGCAGACCGAGATGACTCGGTATGTGCCCGATGACTACTAAAGGCATGTGAACCCACTATTGGACCGCTCGAAAGCGGCAATAGGGGAGCACTAGTAGTCACGCACTCAGGTGAAAACACCTGTTGCTCCGAAGAGCGTCCATAATTGTTAGCTCGAGCATTCCCATAAGCTGGCAACTGAGACAGCCCAGAAAGTACTCGTTCCCCCATATGGCGTTTGCCGGGGGCTAGGGTTTGTGAACCCAGACCAACATTGTTAGCTCGAGCATTCCCATTAGCTGGCAACTGAGACAGCCCAGAAAGTACTCGTTCCCCCATATGGCGTTTGCCGGGGGCTAGGGTTTGAGAACCCAGACCAACATGGACTAAGCCCGTGGGTTGCCCTGCAGTAGTGGGGCGCGTCTCCCCTAACGGATCAGAGCGAGTGAACGCTACCGTACGGGAAACAACAGCCCCCCCCCTCTGGTCTCAGCGACCGGGGGATTGGATTCGAGATATCCAAACCACTAGAATCTGACGTCACCCACCCCGAAACCACAGGCTTCGGAGTTGACAATCCCGATTCAGTTAACGCCACCCGTCCCGAAGCCGCAAGCTCCGAAACTGGCAAACTCTGCAAGGGAACACCACTAGGCAACTTACCTTTAGCCCTCCTCCCTCCCCCGCGTACCGCTGTACTCGGGGAAGTTCTGGAAGGCCGAGTCGTCTTGCTAGACAACTCTTCGGAAGAAGCAGGTCTCCTTGACCCAGCTGCTTCTTCTTCCGAATTCATACCACTGCAATAAAACAGACAATAAAGTATACTTTTCTGAATGCAGTAAATAAAACTAAAGTTTATTTGGGAGATACGCACTAAAAAAATTTTCACAGCCTAAAAACCGTAAGAACAAACACCGAACCCGAAGGCTCGGTGACAAACGGAAACACCCGCAAACACAGAAATATCTACGTGGGGCTGACCGTGAAAGAGAAAAATAAATGCCAAGAAAGGGAATCAAAAAATCCCTTGCAATCGGCAAGAGTGACTAATAAAACACAAAGTACTATAATCTAAACGAATATAGGTACCTAAAAGTGCTTTAACTATGTGAAAAAGCGCACCAAAAAGATACTATACGACCTGATTTCAGGAGCGCTGTGACAATACGTCCTAACTCGTCGGGGGCGAGCAAGAAAGAGGAAGATGGCCGTAGCGTATTGACGCGCGTGAGTGGCGAAGGGGACAATAGGATTACGGGGGGTGCGCACAATATTGTGACACATGTGAGATAATTCTCGAAGGGGTCCCGTAGTCAAGACTACAGGCATAATAGGTAGGTATATATGATTTATTGCAGTAAATATCAGTCGTTCTAATTCCCAGATCGTCTAACACCACTACAGGTAGACACATTTGGTCTATTTTATTTTTATTCGGTTGTGAGCATTAGTGTTATGTGGAAATGAATAAAATCATTCAATCAATGCAAGGGGTTATCACAGGACGATAAGTTTCTGTTCATAACTTGATCCAATTGTCTTTTGGTCCAATCATCACTTGCTCTAAATTTACTTGCCACTTCGTCTACTGAGACGTCTTCCTTATTTCCTTATTATGGCCAGGGGCCGCTAGAGGGGGAGGGAGTGTGACACGTCCACTCCCCCCCCCCCCCCCCCCCACACTCAAAATTGTCGGCACATGCGGCAAAAAATAAGAAGGGGGATAAAAAGAGTGAAGAGAAAAGAAAAAGGAGAAAAAAGAAAAGGAGAAAAAAAGAAAAAAGAAAAGGGAATGAACTAAAGAAAACGAAAACTGATCGTAGTTTTTGTTCTCCTCGCTCACGATCGCAGGAACACTGGAATATTCCGGAAAGGTCCCCCGCGGATTTTCAAATTGCTGATATCCATATTCAAACAGCAAGGTTCTAGAATATGCAAATATTTAGGAACTATGAAATTTTGTTTTTAAACAGCTCGCTCGATAAAAACACTGGAATTTTGATATTCGGGCAAAAGGCGTCCCCCTTCGGCAATTGATTTTCATCAATTTCGTGACTGTCTTGATCATACATGTAAGTTAGGAAAAACAGTGTCCGTGCATGAGATTTGAATTAGCGATGAGACGTTTAGAGAAATGCAAGTTTATTTTAGCTACATGTATTATATAGTTCAAAGAACTACTGGTGCTCATGACAAACAAACACCACAAAGAAAGAATATGAAATGGAGTGGGAAAATGATCAAAGAAACGTACATGTAAAAGAGAGGGAACGTGAATACAAAAGAAAGTACATGTATGTAATCAGAAGTGGAAGAGAATAGTGATCATAAGATGATTGAATGGTTAAAAATGATCGTGAGAAGAGTTATGGACTGAAGATGAATACAAAACACATAATTAGGAAGAATATGGAAGCCAGCCACTATCAGACTGAATAATGAGGAACCAGCGGGAGTCGGTGTTTGAATAAAATAATTAATAGAAGCCTCCGCATGGAGAAGATGAGAATGAAAAATGTGTTGAAGGTCATGCTGAAGCAAACCATTAAAAAAAATTTAATCCCCACCCCTTTCGATCATGTAATGAATTATGATCGACTACAGGGGAGTGTTTCATCAAGTGTTTTGTCAGTGATATTTACTGACAAATTTGCTCTCAGCCAATCAGATGCAAGGATTTTAGTAGCTTATAACAGTTGTCGGTAAAAATCACTGACAAATCGCTTGATGAAACGCTCCCCAGGTCTTCCCTACCCCGCATAACCTCAATTTCGATCAAAAAACAAAGCCCCGTGACATACATGCACGTATAATCACTGGCACGCATGCACGCACGCTTATCTTGTCTGCTAAGTCGAGACAAGTTAAGATCAGACTCTCTGTACGAGCACCTTGGCTTATCAATCTGGTAGTGGTATACGGAGTTACAGACACGGGAGCCATAGGCCTATACTGTGTGTGGAGGCAGATACACCTGTATTAAAAAAAAAAAAAACTAGATCTAAATATTTCCCACATACTGTGAGCCATGCAAACCACCATCGGAGTTTGCTAAGTGGGTTACCTTCCAGGATCAACGAAGATTGTAAAAATTGAATGAATAAAGAAGACAGAAATGGGCAGGTTTTTTTTACCTCGAAATGAAACTTGTACATGTATACATGTGTATATTGGACTACACATGCAATGTAAGATTTGTGTAGTCCCATTATATACAAGTTACACGTGCAAGGTAAGAAAAAAACCTGCCAATTTTTTTTTAATTCATTCAATTTAATAAGGAGCTCGTACAGCTAATGTAGATCAGACCACACAGGTCGAAATAAATTTTGCAAGTATCTAAGGATTTTATACAATTGCATTTGAATTCACTGTAAGTATAAAGGAGTGTGAATTAATACGCTGTACATGTATGATGTTCTTCATTTCATGTTCTTCATTTCATGTCTTTCAGTTTTACAACATTCTAAACCAATCTAGCACCGGGACACTACCACGATCACGAAGCGGCAGCGTGCGGGCTGCCGCAGTAAAAAACAATCAAGAAATGCGATGCGAGTATAGCGCAGAGAAAACGCAGTTTAAAAATGTAAACAGCTGTTTACAATATGAACTGTACAACGGGTTGATCAAATTCATATTGTAAAGAATTTGTTTAAATATTAAACAGGTTGTATTCTTCACGATTACTATGATAACCATCAATCGGCACCATCACTAGATTTTTTTTTTTTTTTTAAAGAGTTGTCACCATGCAGTTCACAATCGTCATTTTTCTTCACGATCATTTTGATAACCACCATCCTATAATTTCATCATCAATTTCATCAATCAGCACCATGACTAGATTTATTTTAAATGTAGAATAATTTGTTCTATCGACCTACTAATGGAAGAGCAAACGTGGTTCCTGCATGCGCTAAAGCTTTACAAAGTCAGTCATTGTTACGTCACAATAATCGTTCATCTCGCGCGCTCTTAGCCAAACTGTTCACCAAAATAAATCCGCGTGTGCGCGCTTGGTTGGTAACCGTTGCCTCACCGATGCCTCACCGTTAGCGAACCGTTAGCTTCCCGCGGTGTCGCAACGAAGAGCAAAACCGCGGGGAGGAAACGCGGGAAGCAGCACGGAAGCCTTTGCATACATTACCGTTACCGAACCGATGTGCCAAAACCTGTGAGCGGTAGTGTAGGTACGTACACAGTGCGGAGTTCCGGGAACAGCGAAAATAATACAATATGAGTGTGAAAGTATGAGTGATAACAAATACATGTGTGCAACGTATAATACGAATAGTGCATAATCAGATTTCTTCAAATCCGTAATTTTTGGGCGACATTCCGTACTTCCGTAATGATGGTTAATTTCCGTACCAATTACGGAAAATCAGTACTAGTTGGCAGCTCTGTATATGCCACTGGCTGGAGTATTATAGAGGGAGGGGAGGGGCATGATAGGACCTAGACTCACCATCCATAATTATCCGCAGATAGGCCCATTAAGTGGTGGATTCACAATTTACTTTTATTTTTATCTGGGGTTTCAAATATTGCAGGGGTATGTGAGTAAATTGGATTATGACTTTTGCAATCCATGTTTCATTACAAAAACATGTAATGGATATATATGCCATGGTAGAATTTCATATGTTTAGGCATCAGGCAACTTCAC
The DNA here is from genome assembly GCA_025617745.1 of Heliocidaris erythrogramma. Lineage (NCBI taxonomy): Eukaryota > Metazoa > Echinodermata > Echinoidea > Camarodonta > Echinometridae > Heliocidaris > Heliocidaris erythrogramma. The sequence goes on from CM046853.1 coordinate 44,297,537, forward strand.
TCATGTTTCTCCTGGGGTGATATTGTGGGAACAGGGTGGGAAATAAGTAAAAATTTGCTTCAATAAACACATCAACATTACACAATGGAAGCTAAAAGGCATTAGCTCATATAACAAAAGATTAATTTCACAGTATTATTGGACCTACATTTTCATTTTGAATTTTGAAATTAATATATAATTTCCTACATAAAAACAGTATACGCAATCTCTCTCATCAGCAAAAGTGTATTATACATAATCACCACTATATATAAGACATGAAAATGATAAATTATTTTAGCCCAAAGAAAAAAATTTTTTTTTTTAATCTGAACAGACTTTCAACTTTCAAAAAAGTATGTGACATATTCTATAGTATATCATGTTGTAATCTTAAACTTATTTTCCTCTTAATACTGTCATGTAATATTCTCTTTAAACTAATAAAACAGTACTAAAAGAATAGAAGATAGATACCACAGAAACTAAAAATAACTTCGATGAAAAACAAAAATTACATAATTATTTGTCTTAATAATTAAAATATACATGTTATTCATGTACACTATTGACCTATCATTTGATTGAATATTTCACCAATGTACAACCCTAAAGTTGCGCTAAAAGTTTGAATATGATTATTTGGTAACAAAAACATTGTAATATGCATGTAAGTTTAATAAACAATTTTAAAAAGTTCATTTCTAACTACATGTACATGTATTTTTTTGCCCACAAATCCTGTGGATTTTTCCACAGGTGCTACTAGTTTATTGTTTAACGTGCATAATTAGGAACATGAGTTTGTGAAAGGAGAAGTACACGACATTTTACATAGACAATTCTTAACATGATACATTCACATGTACTACAATTACATTAAGGTAGTATGAAATTAATAATCCCTGATGTTCATCAATATACTGTATCTAGATTCATGCAATTTTATAAAGTTTGTTCTATGTGTTTGTGTGAAAAAGAAATGAGGGTAAAAGTAACCAAAAGCTCTTACTTGTCTGTCTTGTTTCTGTAGCAGGGCTATCCTCTTGCCGTGTTCATTAGCACAAAGAAGGTCTTTCAAGAAAGTTTCCCCAACAGCTACTGCTTTGATTAGCCATCTTTCTGCTTTCACTTCAGTATCTTCTTTTGCAGCAAGTCTGTTAAAGTTTGGGAGAACGATAGAAAACAATATTCATATAAACATATAAATATTACATTACAGGATTTGTTGTGCATTTATCGTGGTAAACAGATAGTTTTTGTTTCGCTTGTTTTATAAGTCCCTAAAGTGGCCCCCATTACACGGTAACAATTGAACACGATTTGAACGCAGTCGAAAGCCCCTATGTATTGTTCATTTTATAAGATGCTTCCTAACGCGTATGTACACTACCGCTCACAGGTTTTGGCATCGGTATCGCACCGTTAACCGTACCGAACAACGAACGGTTAACGGGTAACGGTATCTCCCCGATCCCCGATGTTCGGTGCCTCACCGAATGCTCACCGCTGTCTTACCGAAAGCTCACCGTTAGCTTACCGAATTAGTTTCGGTGACAAACCGATGCGTGTGCTGAGTCTGCGAGCGCGCATCTGAAGAACTCTCGAAAGTCTCACGCACTATTAATAAAGAAAAAAAAAATGCATTGTGTCGTCATAATAGCTAACTTTGCAAAGATCAGCGGGATAGCGTGCCACGGTTTGACAGAGTGACCACATTATGTGGTTTGCCTTGTTGTTTACAAGAAAACTAGAAAGTTTGATGACCCCAAACTTTCCCTCCTAGGGAAACATTTGGAATTGGTATGTCTTTTTGATCGTACGTATTTTTACCAAAAAATTTTTAAAAAGATCATAAGATATTTCCGAGAACTCACCAGTGTTTGTGTATCCATGCACAGCGCGCGCCGTCGCACGCAGCCGCCATTTTATATCTCCATGACAGGATCATGGATACACAAACACTGGTGAGTTCTCGGAAATATCTTATCTTTTTTTGGATTTTTTTGTAAAAATACTTACGATCAAAAAGACATATCAATTCCAAAAGTTTCCCTAGGAGGAAACGCTGTGGTGAAGGACCTGTTTCGGTCGCGGGAGTTATCAGGAAAGTGTTATTTCAGGGCATTTTCCAGTCCTGCTAACCCGTGTGCAATTAGATTACTGGGGACCGTGAAGAACGCCTGGCTTCGTGATGTAAAAGGTGTATAGCCATTTTTTTTTTTTTACACTCACGAAGCCAATCCTGGCTAGTTGTGAGTACGGTGTAGTATGATTGAACTTTTTTCTTTGGTTTACTTTTAATACTGTCCTGTCATTTGAGCTTTGAGTTAGTTTATAACTCATTTATGTCTGTTTGAGTGGATTTCTTAGTTGTAAAATATATACAACTGTACAGTATGTATTTTTTTTAATATTTGTGTGAATTTGCAAAATTTGTCTGGTGGCTGAGGCTCGCCGAATGTACGCCAGTAATCAGTATACACTTTGACGTTGTTGTGTGATGGGTGATGACTGAGATGAGCTAGCTGAGTGAGTTAGCTCTGTGCCTCGCATGCATGTCATTTTGGAAGTCGAGATCCAACTTGTTTTGTCGTCATTTTTATTTTACCCGAAAAAATAACAACCCCAATTGCAATGTAAAGAAAGAACATGAATACATTTACTAACACCGACATGACTGAACACTGAATACAAATTGCTAACAAGTAACATTTTTTTTTCTCACCACGCCACACTCTCTGACATGTCTAATCAATTACTTTTAGGGGAGGGATGTTTCAATAATAAAATATAGTTTTCAGAAGAATTTTTTCAAGGGTGGGGGCACACAAATTTATGACCTGGATATGGCAAATTTTATTGGGGGGGGGGGGGAGATGTGCCTCTTGTGACCCCTTTTGAATGGCTACTGCTTACAAAAATAATCGCAACAAAACAAAACCTATTGGGTTTACTTTATTTTATACGCGACAGGGGAACCCAACCAGTAAAAATATATCTATTTCTGCAGTTTCAAGAATAATCAAGTAAGACCTACAATTAAATTTATTCATCAACGTAAAGGAAAATCTTGTGCTTGAGGTCATCATTCAGCACATCAATTTCCACCAGTGTTATTGTTTACATTACCGAGAAAGGGGGGGGGGGGGTTGTCGTTGAGTCACTCTCATTCTTGGTCACTAGGCAACGTTTACCAGTGGGCTGCAGTAGTTTAGAATTACCAGTCCTGGGTAATACTATATTTATTTTTGCTTGTATTCTGTGTTGTAATATAGGCTTCAAGTAGTTCAAACATTCGCTTGTTATTATTGCTACATGTACATATATAAGACCATTATATTCAACTCCAACATGTTCGATCTGATAATCAAAGAACTATTTTCAAGAATTTCCAAATGAATGACTACATGTAGATGACAGACTATTGCACGCATTCCGATCCTACACACATGCAAAAATACACGTGTACGACGGTATACACTGGCTCTATGTGTACGATGAATCACATTCCTCCCTGGCACTTTCAATTCCCACGGCCACGTGGACGTTGGCTAAGCCAAGCTATCGATGGCCGGCTGAGCTGGTCCTTCGCGTAGATATACCATTTTGGGACAGGGTGAATGATAACTTGGGGATAAAATCACACTTATATAAGGCCCGTTTCACAGTTAGGCGCCACTTTTTGTCAACCTAGGTATCAAAATTTCAAGTTTTAGTTGAAATGTAGAGAAGTATGACTTTTCAATCCTGGGAATGTGAATTTAACAGCAAATGTGGTGCCAGAGCTTAATTAATGCCAGAACACCTGGCTCTGTAATGTGCACTTTGAAGTTTAAGGAAATTTGATTAAAAAACAACATTTAAATATCACAGACATAACTATAGGTCCATATGTACAAATAATATTATCACATGTTCACATGATGAAGTGGTATTCAAGCAAACTTTGTTCAAAAAATTGTGCCTTTCTGTACATTTGGTGTTAAAATATAGCAATGTGAAGAAAAAATATGCATTATAACAAGGTTTTGACTCTGAAAAGTTTCTCTCATTTTACACTTCCTCATTGAGGATATGTATTACTCCATGGAGATGATGATTGTGGTGGGGGACATCTACATCCTTAATAGTAACATTGCTAATGTTTGTCTTTTAACTTTAGAATTTTAGCCACAGGGTGGTGCGGATGTGACAAAACCAGATGTGAACGGATATTTCAAACATTCACCAATAATACACAGATATGAGCCCATCATTAGTTATTAAACATTCTGCAAATTCAATTTTCAATCAGTGGGATTTTATTACTTAAATAGATTGTATTTTTCACAGTATGTTGTAACTGGCATGGCGGATGTGACATTATGCATGTGAACGGAACATTATCTTCCTTGTTTTCTTCAAAGTTTTACGTTGCAATCACAATAATAATGTCTAGCAATACTCCCAAGAATACCAATATTTGCAGAAGACAAGTCACTGCTCACAAGGTTATGCATTCTGTAAAGTTATGAAGTTACTTGTGGTGGATGTGACAAAATCTGATGTGAACAGACACTTTCCACCTTTATCAATTAATACTTAATGATAATGCAAATAACTGAGACAGTGATATTAATCAAGCATAGCAGAGTTTAATATATACTGAGAATTCACAGCAATAATCTGTTGGTACGCAGAGTAACTTTTTGTCGGAGTAAATGAATTCAAATATGGTGGATGTGACATTATAATAGTGAACAGACTTACCGGTTATAGGTTGATTTAGTTTACTGAGAAGTAGATTTAAACCAGTACTTATCTTTAGCAAAATCGCTAAGAATACTCATATTTCTAGAATACAAGTCACTGCTCACAAGATTTTCTATTTTAAAAAGTAGACTGCCTGAAAAACTCCTTGTGGCGGATGTGACAAAATCAAATGTGAACGGACATTTTATACCTTAATCAATTACTAATTGATACAAACCTTTAGACAAGAATATTGATCAAGCAGCGGTGTTACATATGTACTGGGAATTCAACAAATGGCATTTCTGTTGGTAGCAGTGTTAATTTCTCATAGTAAACGACAGACATCAAACATGGTGGATGTGACATTACAATACAGTGCATCCCCCGAAAAAAGTTAACAGATGGAAATAGTTTCCCCAAATAATTATTTTTGAATATTTTCAATAAATTTTAATTCTTGTAGATCGCTTAGGGTCCCTCCTATACAATAACACCAAAAAATCTGACTAGTTATGAATGAATGATTTAAAACCACTTTTGTGAAAGGGTGCAAAATTCAGACTTGACAAGAATTGGTGTTTGTTCAGACTGGTATAAAAAAAGTTGAAAACTGTTTGAAATTGACAGTCGGAAAATAGTCTCCCCAATGAAATATTTCAAAATATTTTCAGTAAAATTTCAACATGTGGTTTGCTTAGAATGACACTAAAATGTTTCACAATATTTTTACCCATAAGTACAATGTAAGCAAAAGTCACTTCTGTGAATTGGTGCAAATTCCAATCTTGACAAAATGTCTATTGTTGTTCTAGCTGGTATGAGCCAAGTTGAGAGTCATGAAATACATTGTAACATCAATTTTTTATATTTTTGTCGTTGAAAGACTATTTGTGAAAGAACAGACTTTGTTCAATGCATTTCCTGATATATCCCATCAATACTTTATGGTTAAGTGAGCGAGTCAGATGAAATTAAAAAACTCACCAAAAGTAACATTTTGAAACACTCAGCAAAATAGTAAATTGCTCACTCAAGCATAACATGTTGATGGATGTGTAATGATATACAGAGAACATAGCCTGTTATTTCATAAATTGTCTTTTATTGATCTGAATATGGAAATTTTAAGCCTTTAAATGTACATAGTCTCCGCTCAGCTGAACCAATATCAATACTTGTCCAGACTGGATTTTGCACCCTTTCACAAAATTGGCTTTTGCTCTCTCAGACGTAAAGTATTGTGGGTTATTTTGGTGTCATTTGATAGAAGAGACCTTAGGCTATCCACAGGTATGAAAATTTCTTAAACATATTTTGAAACATTTATTGTGGGAGATTTTTTCCAACTGTTAACTTTTTTCTTGGACACACTGTAGTGAACAGACTCGCTAGTTCAGTGTTTCTTTTACTCATACATGTAATTAATTATAAACCAGTAGTAATATGTTCAGCAAAATCTTTCAGAATACTCATAATTCCCAGATCACAGGTCACTGCCCATAAGTTCTGAATTCTTCAAATTTTAGTATGAATTACTGAAATCCTTCTGGCAGGTGTTTAAAAATGACATGTGAATACAAATGTCAACTTTCAACAATCGCAAAGTTAAACAATTCAAACATTTAATATTTTATCAAGAAGCAAATTTATTTATAGTAATAGCACATATTCATGTACTATCCAATTTGTGGATGAAATGTGAATAACAGAACACTAATTTGTTTTTCCAGATGCTTTACACAAACTGGTACGTCGTAAAAGTACCATAAAGTATAACAGTACTTGTACATGTATGTACAAGTACTGGTTAAGTACTGTTTAATTTAGACGCCATTAGGTGTAAAGAAAAACCGAACTGTCCCAATAATTTGGTGAAATGTACGAAATGTCCGTTCACATCTGGAAGTGTCACATCCGCCACACCACTTTAAGCATTTTCACTTTTTTTTAAATTTATAATTATGCAGCAATCTCTTTTTGTATTCTAACTGCCAGCTCAATATAGAATCTGAAATTTCCTGTGATTTAGAGTCGATCACATTTGCAAGTACTGAGATATATATCCTGATGTGATTTTCGAAAAATAGACTGGTGGATGTGACTGGTGTGAACGGACACCATGTATTGTGACATAAAAGAAAAACTTGAGTTTGAAATGCCTAATTGTCTTCATTGGATATGTAGCTCACCTTTTCTCCTAAATCTATGTAAAAAGATCTGAAGTCACAGGACCATAAAAAAGTAATAGCATTCCAAAATTTTGGTGGATGTGACAAAATTGTGAACGGACATTTAATTTTGTTTTTCAAATTATCGACATAGTATTAGATTTAAAGTGAGGTACAGCCAAACTTTCTATAGTTATTCGACCAAACCAAAAATGTACTCAGACAACATTTTTATGAAACATCCCTTAAATATCTAATGTGCATGACCCTTATAAGTAGATGCTTAAATGTGAACAGACACTGTCACATCCACCAAGGGAATTTTGGAGTGATATTGATTCAGTTAGGTGAGAGCTGAGTGTGTTTAGGAGTGGCACAGTTTTCAAAAAAGGTATGTTTGCCAGGTTGACATCAGGTAGGTCCAATTTGGGCACATCTCACCCTACTGTGCACAAATGCTTGGGAATTAGATTTTCGTTATGCTACATGTATATCCGCTCATATTCTGTGTAGGAGACCCAAACCTACAAAAAATGAAAAGTGGCGCCTAACCGTGAAACGGGCCATAAAAAAAACTTTGAGCAAGGTCAGTTCGCTAATAATACAAAATTTTTCAGATTTTGCATGTAAGTAGTGATTATATTCTAAGACGCATGTGTATTAAAATGATGAAGTTACGGTCGGGCATTTTAATGAAGATGATAATGATAATTGTTTTGACGATATAATTATCAAGATGATCATCATCATGATGTTCATGACGATATAATAATGCTATGATAATGTGATGATGGTAATACAGATTTGATGGTCATGATGAATGATATGATAGTTCATTTTCATCTCATCATGATACATTAATAATAGTTATTGGGTCAATCCACATCAAATCAACAGATTTTCAGACAAGTTGTCACCCGACCCCCTTTGATTTTCTTTAAACTCGCACCAAATGTTCCCCCAAGTGTCTGACGGAAAAAATGTGATATATTACTTTACTCATTTGAACCTAACAACATTGTAGCACAATGATCAGGATTTTGCATATTTTAAGTGTATGATTGTTTTTTGTTGACTTTAAGAAGCAATTTCAAGGTCATTCTCCCAAAAAACAAATTTACATTAATATATTTTCTTTTAGTACCTATAACATACTACAAGCACTGTTAATATCACTGTGCTTGGCCTTTTTATATTGAAGAAATTAACATTTGAAATATGATCTTAAGCCCATATGTCAATTTTCTTTGAGTTTGATACGTTTATGACCATTTCCGACAGTGCACATTTGCCATTGAACATTCCGGACGCAAAATTTCTTTAGTAACTCGTTAAAATATAGGTAAATGCCTATCCATACACAAGAATTTGTGGTGTTCCGAGATTGGACTAAGGGTGATCCATGACCTTGAACTTATTTTGAAAATATCGCAAATTTGAGGGCGCTCTTTAGGAAAACCGCTTGGACAAACGTTCTGATTTTTTTTAGGTTTGTTCAATTACTAAAAGTGTTAAAATATACAAAAATATTGGGTCCTAAGCTTCTTTGATTTTGAAGCCATGAACCTCCAAACATACACTTGAAATCACAGATTTTACAGTTCACGCCATTTTCGGTGACCTTGTACGCGAAAACAGAGAATCGTATTTGTGCCATGATTATTTTTTTTTGTAAAGGGCATAAAGTTCTCTCAATATACAGACAATGAGCTCTCTGTGTAAAGAATTTTGGCTACAGTTGTCAATCAAAAATGCATAAATTTAATTAGTCCTATTGCTTTGTCCGTGCATTGGTTGCTAGGTGAGGCCATATCTTAGCAACCGTTTGACTTCAAAATATTTTGAAGTTTTCCGTCAGACACTTGGGGGAACATTTGGTGCGAGTTTAAAGAAAATCGAAGGGGGTCGGGTGACACCCATCCGTTGATTTGATGTTGATTTGACGTGGATTGACCCTATTGAAAGACGAATTTTAAAAATATAAATTCTAATATCGATTGTCTAAACGCTAGTTCGCTACATATTTTGAAACGCCATTCACGCAAAAGAACCTTTTCTTTAAAATAAATTTATACACTGTTTACATGAAGGTATGTTCTTATTTTCTTGATGTGTTTTAGTTTTACAACAATCTAAACCAATCGAGAAATGCGATACGTGTATGTAACTGAGAAAGACAGGGATTCCATTTACGGGTTAAGAATAAAGCCTTTAAAGGGAGTGGCAAGTCGTAATCCATGGGCCTGACCAGTTGGCCTGACTCGGGGGAAATTCGGATACAATCAGGTCCAGTCGTGCGCTACCGAAGGAATGTTATTGCCGGATTCCTCGCGCGTTCGTTAACTCGAATCCCTCCATACGCAACCGACCAATGAGATTCAAATACTGGAATAAAGAACGCTCGATCTTGTTTACTCAAATTTGGGTCAATGTGCGAACTTTTATTAGCTGCGCACGATAAATTGAAGTCGCTTTGAGCTTTGATCCAGAGAAAGGAGCAGCCAACTGTAAAAGCGCCCATAGATTGCGACTTGTCGCTCCCTTTAAATGATCACTATTTATGATTGGACGAGAAAAAAAAAAGAGTTATCACCATGAAGTTCACAATCATTATATTAACCATCATCATTTCATCGTCTTTTCATCATCAATTTCATCAATCATCACCATCACCAGATTTGTTTCGAATGCAGAATAATGTACATGTAAGAGCAAATGTGGGTTCCGCGTGTGGTACAGCTAACTTGACAAAGTTAGTTATTGTTTCGTCACAATGCAGTGTTCATCGCGAGCGCGCTCTTAGCCAACCGTTGCCTCACCGCTAGCGAATCGTTAGCTTCCTGCGGTTTCGCGACGAAGAGCAAAACCGCGGGGAGGAAACGCGGGAAGCAGCACCGAAGCCTTTGCATACATTACCATTACCAAACCGATGTGCCAAAACCTGTGAGCGGTAGTGTATACTTTACACGCAAATAAAATAAAAACCTGGATCAGTGTCACACATGCGCATTAAAGAACTAACCCCAGAATATAAAATTTGTACTTATGTTCAAAGGTGTAAATTATAATCTTAATCGATGGCCTGTATTTCTTTTAGAAATTAAATATCAGAAAAGGATTTAAATCAAGACATTCTAGCACACGGTATCTCTGCTAACAGTTGCCATTTTCTTGATGATACATGTATGGAGTTTTACATGGACCATTGGAAACCGTTCCGGTGAGGAAGATATTTTTAATCCTAGAGCTATTACTTCTCTTCATTACAAAAATTCCCCATATATGATGGAAAATACATAACAGGTGTATACACATGTACATTCTAAAATTTGAAATTTATACATGTACATTTCTTTTTAAATTCTCTGGTTTTGCTAAATAGAATTTGATTTCTTGGGCTTGCCTGGCAGAGCAGAATAATTTATACAACACGCATTCTGATTATTGCAGTCCATGATCTCAAAGCAGGTGAATGCATAGTTTCTCACTATTGACGCTCTGGAAGGTTATCATCCATGAATTTGAATTAGTTTGCTCCGTCACGTACGTTACAGTATCAAGAAAATAGATTTCTATTGAGTAAAATAGTAATTTTCAAAGAATTATAATACACATTTTTCGTTTTTAGAATGTAGAGATGAAATGATGGAATCGTGGTGGTTATCAAAATGATGGTGAAGAAACATGATTGTGATGGTGATAAGTCTTTTTTTTCCTCGTCCAATTATAAATACTGATCCTTTAAAGGCTTTATTCTTTAGGTAGTGGCTATTCTTACGACGAGTCGTAAGAATAATTTTCCGGCTATTCTTACGACATGCGCATATACGCTCCATTTTCGCACTCTGCGCCGTCATAAGAATAGGGTTAGGGTTAGGGTATGTTTTGAACACCTTTGATGTCAACTCGTTCTCACAGGTACATCGTAAGTCAGAGGACTGGCAATATCGAGGACCCAGGTTCGATTGCCAGCTTTATCATTTGTCGTTTTTTTTTCATTTGTTACTACCCGATGTTTTTTCTCTACAGAATTACAGATATAATATGGAAAAGAACTGAGGAGACAGAGAAAACAGACAGAGAGATTTTTACTCAACAAGTGAAGTGTGCGCAGAGTACGAAAATGGAGCGTATGCGCATATGTCGCAAGAATAGCCGGAAAATTATTCTTACGACTCGTCGTAAGAATAGCCACTGCCTTATTCTTAACCCGTAAATGGAACCCCCGTCTTTCTGACAGTTACATGTACACGGATCACATTTCTCGATTGGTTTAGATTGTTGTAACTAAAACATATCAAGTAAATAAGAACATACATGTACCTTCATGTAAACCACATCAGCAAGCAATGGTCATATTGACCATTAGGATCATATACATGTGTGTAAACTGGGTATTGGGGATACAGATGTAATTTTGTTTGAAATGGAGGATTTTGTGGGCAAACTGATACTTAAGTATCATTCTTTAGATTTTAAGTTATCAGTTCGTTAAGATACAAAATGTAGAAAGTTATAAAAACTTACATTTACAGCCCTCTTTTTGATACTTGTTACCCACACCTCCATACGGATCACGACTGCTCTCAATATGTTGCGCACTAGTGAGGCCGCTCTACATGGTTACGACCGTAGATACGTACGCAGAATGTTACGCACACAAGCTATTCTACGAAGACCTGAAAGGGCCAAACTGACGACGTAAAAAAATAAAAAATATTACGTACGTACGTAGTAATTATTACGTACGTACGTAATATTTTTAATTTTTTTACGTCGTCAGTTTGGCCCTTCCAGGTCTTCGTAGGAGATCGACGAACCGATCGCGCCGGTACTACTACGAGCGCTGAGGGCTCCCTTCATCATAATCGTGAAAAATACAAACTGGATGCTGACGGGACAGTCTCGATAGCAGTTATCGACAAAAAGGACCCAAAATTTCAGGAAACCCTCTTCAAAGGTCACAAAACAACCTGGTAAGTTTTAATCATCTATTATTCAACATAAGTATTTGGATTTAAACTGCAATATATGAGTTTCAATTAAATATAGCCAAAAATGCACAGTGATGCAGTTTAGGTATGGGATGTGTGTTGGCTGCGTTAATACACAGTCGGCAATGGCGTGTACCTATGAGTGATGTAAACAGTGTACTATTAATTTATTTTAAGCCTTGTATTGCATTGACTGTTGTATTGTATTTATAAGGCCTTTAACTTAGGTGTAGGCCTGGGGGTCATTTCATCAAACCGTCATAACGACAAGATCAGCGACATCTCGACACTGTCGCTCAACTTGTCCGCTAAGTGTTTCACAAAGCTGTCTTTGCCAAGACCAGCGACAACTTCGCTGACAAGTGACTTGTCGGTACTCCAGACCTGTCATATCTTTTTAGAACGCCATCACATGCCAGCTTTTAGTTAGTCTATGGGCTGCGAAAAAATAACAAATGTAAATTAAGAGAACATTTATTTCCTGATCTCCAAGCACTATCCTTTATCGTTCCTTTACCAGATAATATTACTAATGTCCGTATTATAATATTGTACAGACGGACAATATGTTCTTATGGCTTCTTGACCCCCCAACAAGTAAATGAGATTAATATTAAAAATACCTACATCCGTCTACCATAGAATCAGCATCGAAAACGGAACAGTCTGTATATACAGACCCATAACATAAGAACGACAACAATTTATCATGTAGGCCTATGTATTTTCGCTTTTTTTCCCCGTTTTCACGCAATGCTTTGATATGAATGATATTATATGTATCTTTTAATGAATAAATATTTAAAATTGGGCCATAAGATATCTTAATTTAATCATTTTCTCTAAAATGAACACGATTTGGGTCTTCTTTCCGTAATTAGTCAATTACGGTATCCTCTTAGTCTTACCTACAAATCTAGATTCGTACATCGCAAAAGCCTCCTCGAGTTTTCTCAATTTTATAAATTCTAAGATGCCATATTAAGAAACACATCTTTTCATGTAAACGGGATGTTTGTATCACAAGCATTCATCTTCGCTGCCATTTTTTACATTTTGGAATAGTTTGGGGAAAACTGAGCCTCAAAATCTGTTTGGGTAATTGACGATAATTCCAATGGACTGTGATATTGACTATGTTTTTTCGCCGATGAGTATCGATAATCGATATCATTGGGTTGTCGTTTATCATGTCTTCGTGAAACAGTTTTTCAGGTCCATGACATTTCCGTAGATCGCCGACAACAGTTATGACTGTCATGGAGTTGATTTGATGAAACGACCCCCAGGTTCCATGACATTTGACAGTCAATAGAATAGGCCTAACAAAAAGTTAGCCTAGCTCCGGTCTAACTTTGCCATGTTAATCCTAAACCTAACCCTAACCCTAACTTAAGCCTAATCTTCACATTGTTCTTAACAAAAAAACAAATCATGACCATGACCTTGACCTTAACCTTTGACCTTTCGAGATATGAACGGAGGAGCAGATGTCGCAGGAGCAAATGTCGCGTCACCACAGGCCTAGGCCTAGGCTATCATGGCTATAGCTCGTCCGCGATGAGCCGAATATTGTAGCACCATCATGACCATAGGAAAGGACATAGCGATGGACATGATGGACCCCAACGGGAGTGGTTGGGGCAGACTTCGGTCTATGATATGACTAAAAGTTATGTAGGAGAGGGATTCCGCGGAGCATACCGGTATCGCGTCGTGCCTCGTGGACTTTTTGTAACAAAATGTAAGAACAAAATTAACCAAAATTGTACCTTATCTAGACAGCTGAAAACCGTCTGTTTCGGAGGAGTCTTTAACATTTTCTTATTTTAACTTCTCCTCCTACACAGACGGCTACCCAACCTTCGCGGTAGATAAGGGGATCTTACAATACATGGCCTATGAGGAAATCCCCCCAAAAAGGGGGATCTGATTTTCCATCCCTATAAGCCATCCCCTTTCTCTAAAATTTCACATAGATGGTGCTAGGGTTCTCATATTTCAATACATCATAAAAAACCCCGAAAAATATACAGATAATTAACAAAATTTCGGACTTACTCTGGTTTGAACTCCCTTCGCACTGACTGAGTATTCGCTGCGTTTTACTACACAATCTCTATACGCTTCCGACTAAGTTAGGCCTACTTCCGGGTCATGTGATTATAACCAAGAATGGCTGTCAGCGACTCGCTACTGACGTGCAACTTCCATGCTTCAAATGATCAGATTCGTGTACCAGACGAGGAATTTGGGGTAAGAAATTTATTCAAGCATATTATATTACCGTTGTTCTCATTCTGAGTTGTTTATTTTAATAAAATAATGAATTTATTGGAAAATGAAAATTCGTCCTTAGTCCCTGGTACAGAGTGAGAGACCGAGTTCAGTCTATGTAAGGAGGTGTAGTGAAGCAAGACGTAGTCCAGTGGAACACCCGACGAACAGAGACTGAAGCTTTCGGTCTACTTCTTATCATACTGTAATTTTAAAATCTATATCACTTTATCAGAACTTACCTTTTAATCTTTTCACTCAGTAACTCAACAGAATCCATCTTTTTTTGCTTGATAGAAAGTTTGAAACGAAGTTAGAAAGATTATCCCTAGGCCTAGGCCTAATTAATTTTGATCTTCGCGCAATTGACGTGAACACGTGATATGATTAAATCAAATCGTACGCACGTACGTACACGTACGTACACGTAGTTGTTGTATGGAAGGCCCTTTGTATGGAAGGACTTTGTGCCATAAAGCGGAACTTTCACGTGAAGAAAATTACCATACGTGTACCTAATAGACCAATCAGAGGGTCCCATTTGAGCATACGTGTGCCCAATCGGACAGTAAAAGCATGCTAGTTAACCCATTCGTGAACGAGTTTGCCGTACACGTGAACTCGTTCGCCAGGACACGCGCGCTTATGGAAGGCGCTTATGGAAGGCCCTTTGTGCCATAACGTATGAATTTGTCATGTTCACTTAACGCGAACCGGTCGTGATCCCCGATCTTTCGACAGAAATTTGGCGAAAACACGTCCTTTTCGGCACATTTTAAATCATATCTCGGGAACCGCGCAAGATTTTTCATGGGGGCAAACGGTTTATAAAACTTTGATTAATTCTACATCTCATGATATCAGTTATTTTTTAATTGAATGAAAAAAGCCGCCGTCTTTTTTCGACTGAAAATGCATGGTTTCATGCTTTTTGTGTGAGGAGAAGCACTTTTTGCACTCATTGCTCTCGTATTCCTCCTATAGCTTCTGACTTACGTCTAAAAATGTATGGGGGTAAAGACTAGCAGATAGCCAAGATGTTACTCTTTCTTGTGATATCAGGTTTGTCCTGATTGATCGAAAAAAACCGCCGTCTATTTTGCATAATCAAAAAGAAACATAGCAAAAAAGAGGTCATGTATATAAAGCACGTACAGTATGTAATGCTGCGTATTACAGAGTTGCCAACTGTTCCGGAATATGTATGAGGTGGATTTCAAGGCTTTCATGACAAGTGAATAGCGGAGAGCATGGTTATTGTTGTCATGTTTTCTCTCACAAGCATTCAACCGTTGCGTAATTCACATTTTAATTTTGACCTCATGCATATTCCGGAACGGTTGGCATCTCTGCACCGTATATGTAGGCTCGATTTGGACTGTGCCATTCTAAAACGGGGTGCATCAATCCAATGTGCGTGTCGAATGACCGTGAATGCGAATTGACCAGTCGTTACAGCTGTGGAGTGATATGATGCATACCGTCGGGATGAAATGGATGAATCATGTCGAATGAAAAAGTGTTAAATTCTTCCTTCCCGCGTACGCACTGTTGTGTATTCGGAGTGAGATTTGTAAATAGCAGCTCTCTTCTGTCCCTCCCTTCTCCGTTGCCCCCATTGCTATAATAGAACAGCCGCGAACAAAACGCCGATTTATACGCAGCAATGACCTCGACCACCCAGCTGATCGAGCGTGGTACTCGAGTCGCGTCTGTATGTGCGCACAGCTGACTAAAGCAGAATTAAACCTTCAAATTATGTGAACAAATTAGGGGGTGAGAAATTCATATGGCGTGAACTTTTCACGTGAAGAAAATTGCCATACGTGTACCTAATAGACCAATCAGAGGGTCCCATTTGAGTAGACGTGTGCGCAATCGGACAGTACACGCATGCTAGTTAACCCATACGTGAACGAGTTTTGCCGTACCCGTGAACTCGTTCGCCAGGACCACGCGCTAGTTAACCCATACGTGTAATAGTTTTGTAGTACACGTGAACTAAACTGACCAATAAGCAATCGACTTTCATTGGGGTAGTTTTGAGCAGGATGCTTGGTACTGGTGCATGCCGGGCCGGCTTTTTTCGAAACCACGCTGACCGTTGTTAATCACTCGATAATACACGCAGATATTTCTACAGTTTTCAGGCAGATTACTGATTTTTCTGACGGGTAAGCAGGTAAAAAGCCGTCTACATTAATCGTGATTCTGCTCGTCCCGATCTCGCCGATCCGCTACCAAGTACCATTACCAGAGCCAGAGCCCGAGATGGCGGAGCAATACCTCCGGCGATGTTGGGGGGTAATATTTTGTAGAATATATAAATGATATCATAATTTATGTAGTATTCAGAATAAATGCTGTCGAGGCCTGAGGGGCCTGAGTTTTTCGAAAGTTATATAGGTGCCCATTGAAGGAAACATAAAATAATCGAATTAACCCACAATCAGAACACATTCCAGGCTTAATGCCATAAAATTCAGCACTCAGGTAGCTATATGCCAAAAACCCAAATATATTCAAATATAGAGACCTTCACTGTTTGGTCATGTTGGCTTGTTTTTTTTCTTCTGTGTACTCCATATCATCACAATACTTGTTTACTTTCTTGTTTTTAATGATTTATTTCTTCGTCTTGCTAAATAAACAATTAAAAATATATAATTACATGAATAACAGAAATTTAAAATAATACATAAATGTATATACATACTAATCAAATCCAGAAAACCTCAAAAATTACTCAAATCTCTCTAAAAAATTAATATTTTTTAATTACACATTCCAATCCATTTAACGCCTAAGGAAGAAATTAACACTTTACCACACCCTATCTCAACAATTAACACACACACATCCACCCTCACACAAGCAAGACACCCGCTTCTCTTCCTATCCTCCCTTTCACCCCCCCCCCCCCTCACGCAGTTTTTTCCAAAATGTTTTTAGTGATCTTATCAACAGATAATTAACGAAACATTGTAAAATTTATTTTTCTTATAAGAATTTTCATATATAAACAAAACATGTATAATGTACTAATAACTTGAGACCCCCTCCCCCACCCGTCTCCGAGAAAAGAGAATATACAGAAATGTTAAGAGGGCAATTATCTTTGCTAGACCAACGCACATTAAACTATATAAAAGGGAAATAAATATTACCCACCCCCCCCCCCCCCAAAAAAAAAAAAAAAACATAGAGAAACTCCTTCTCGGACCCACCCTCCATACATATACACACACATACCGACCCCCCCCCCTCACACACACGCACACATACACATTCACAGCATTAAGGTCAACCGTTCACAGTCACATTTACCTAAAGTCCTTCCTATTTTCCTAGATGTAAGACAATCGTGCCCGTTTTGATGTCTATACTGCTTTTCTTCCTCTATAAAATCCATATTTTTTTTCTTCATTTTGTTTTTGAAGGTAGGTGTCCTTCTGCCCTTGATTTAAAAATTATAAGTTTCACCCAGAGTATGATAGTATTCACACTTTTTATTCTAATCCAGTTTCCTGAAAGACCTAAAATATATCTTGCCATCTCATATCCCTATAATTTAAACTAAACACAAATGTTTAATTATAGATTACCCTAATTCCCTCACTTCTCACAGTTTATAAATAAATGTAAGTATGCTTCTTTGTCTTTCTTGCATAAAGAACAAGAATCATTATCAACGAAACCAAACTTCATCAATTGAACTTTTTTGTAAATGACTCCGTGGAATATGATGAATTGAAATTCCTTCTGTTTTCTAATAAGTGGTGTATTTTTTTGCTGAGAGAAATAAATCTCATAGAAGCATAGAAGCTACGACCAGTTCTGCGACGGAGTTTAAAATATAGAGTAAGACACAGAATAAATGACTTCGTTATAAACAAAAAGTTCAATATATATATATATATATATTGTACTGGTATTCATTTCCTGAAGAAGCATTATAGGCGAAATATTGAACTTTTTGTATATATATGTAGCACCCACCCGGGGAGGGGGGCGGATCTAATTGAAAATAGATGAGAAAGGAGTCAGGATGCTGTCTCTTTGATGTGGCATTAACAAGTGATCTTTATTCTACATGTACTAAACATTTAACATAACCATAATAATCATAATACAAAAGATAATAGAGCAATGTGGTATTTCCATAAATCCACGTAACCACAAACAAAGAATTTAAATACGAAGAGTGCTCAGTGCCGAAATAAAGCACGCGTATATATTGTGGTACATGTCGATCGGCGCAGAGGGAAAGGTTATAGTCTTAATCAAGATGTTTTTATTTTTTACTTTCTTTATTTTTTTTCTTTCTTCTTTTTCTGGACAGCGCTTTTGCCTTTTGGGAAAGCCCTAACTAAAGGGCATAATCTTGATATTGTCCCTTCAAATGCAAACTTATGTCCCAAAACAGATCAACTCTAACTGCACCAGGGAGGAGAGGGAGAGAGTTGGGAGGGGGGCCTCGGACTAGATGTTTGTATTTTTGTTAAAGTTATTTACTATGAAATTTCTAAAATATTTATGTGATGATGGGGGGGGGGGGGGGGGGGTCCAAACATGTTCCCTGATATTAAGCTCTATATGAGCAAACACTGTGATATTTGACGGGAATGTCGAGAAAAGTTATTTAAAAATAATAATGTGCTATCTTTATTTTTCTATTAAATCAGAATATTTCATTTGATATGATTTATGGAAGTTATAGGGATTATAGACCTGCAATGTAATTTTATTAGCCTTATTCTTTTTAAAGGTTTCCCTAGCTGCATGAGAGGCCCAGATTTATTGCACATCCCCTTTCTAAATATGATGCATTATTTAACCCCGTATTTATTCAATAGTACAATTTCTTTTTCATTTATGTCAAACCAAGGTCAATGTTATATTTTCTCTGTTCTACTCTTATTCTTTAAATGCATTGCTTTAATATCATTATGCTTATGAATATA
The DNA here is from genome assembly GCA_025617745.1 of Heliocidaris erythrogramma. Taxonomy (NCBI): domain Eukaryota; kingdom Metazoa; phylum Echinodermata; class Echinoidea; order Camarodonta; family Echinometridae; genus Heliocidaris; species Heliocidaris erythrogramma. The sequence goes on from CM046853.1 coordinate 44,316,659, forward strand.
CCTAAATGCTACTGCTAATTGTTACTTTGCATTACTAAGGTTATTTTATGTAGGGTTTAGTCTGCGATAGGATGCAAACGCACCCTTATTGCCAAATCAGTGAACCGCCCTCTAAGCTCAGGACCAGGACAGGACAGTTGCTGAGAATATTTGTAAACATTAAGTTGTTTAAAAGTAAAGCCTTATTTTCATTTTTATCAAATAACAAATTGAAATCAAATTTTGTAAGGTTTCCCTATATAGCTGCATGAGAGGCCCAGATTTATTGCACATCCCCTTTCTAAATATGATGCATTATTTAACCCCGTATTTATTCAATAGTACAATTTCTTTTTCATTTATGTCAAACCAAGGTCAATGTTATATTTTCTCTGTTCTACTCTTGTTCTTTAAATGCATTGCTTTAATATCATTATGCTTATGAATATACCTAAATGCTACTGCTAATTGTTACTTTGCATTACGAAGGTTATTTTATGTAGGGTTTAGTCTGCGATAGGATGCAAACGCACCCTTATTGCCAAATCAGTGAACCGCCCTCTAAGCTCAGGACCAGGACAGGACAGTTGCTGAGAATATTTGTAAACATTAAGTTGTTTCAAAGTAAAGCCTTATTTTCATTTTTATCAAATAACAAATTGTAATCAAATTTTGCAAGGTTTCCCTAGCTGCATGAGAGGCCCAGATTTATTGCACATCCCCTTTCTAAATATGATGCATTATTTAACCCCGTATTTATTCAATAGTACAATTTCTTTTTCATTTATGTCAAACCAAGGTCAATGTTATATTTTCTCTGTTCTACTCTTGTTCTTTAAATGCATTGCTTTAATATCATTATGCTTATGAATATACCTAAATGCTACTGCTAATTGTTACTTTGCATTACGAAGGTTATTTTATGGGTTTAGTCTGCGATAGGATGCAAACGCACCCTTATTGCCAAATCAGTGAACCGCCCTCTAAGCTCAGGACCAGGACAGGACAGTTGCTGAGAATATTTGTAAACATTAAGTTGTTTCAAAGTAAAGCCTTATTTTCATTTTTATCAAATAACAAATTGTAATCAAATTTTGCAAGGTTTCCCTAGCTGCATGAGAGGCCCAGATTTATTGCACATCCCCTTTCTAAATATGATGCATTATTTAACCCCGTATCTATTCAATAGTACAATTTCTTTTTCATTTATGTCAAACCAAGCTCAATGTTATATTTTCTCTGTTCTACTCTTGTTCTTTAAATGCATTGCTTTAATATCATATGCTTATGAATATACCTAAATGCTACTGCTAATTGTTACTTTGCACTACGAAGGTTATTTTAGGTTTAGTCTGCGATAGGATGCAAACGCACCCTTATTGCCAAATCAGTGAACCGCCCTCTAAGCTCAGGACCAGGACAGGACAGTTGCTGAGAATAGTTGTAAACATTATATTGTTGTTTCAAAGTAAAGCTTATTTTCATTTTTATTAATTAAAAAATTGAAATTAATTTTTGCAAGGTTTCCCTAGCTGCATGAGAGGCCCAGATTTATTGCACATCCCCTTTCTAAATAGATACATTATTTAACCCCGTATCTATTAGTACAATTTCTTTTTCATTTATGTCAACCCAGCTCAATGTTATATTTTCTATGTTTTTCTACTCTTGTTGTTTAAATTTGTTGCTCTAATATATACGCTTATGAATATACCTAAATGCTACTGCTAATTATTACTTTGCTAGGAAGGTTATTTTATGTAAGGTTTAGTCTGCGATAGGATGCAAACGCACTCCTATTGCCAAATCAGTGAACCGCCCTCTAAGCTCAGGATAAGGACAGGACAGTTGCTGAGAATAGTGTTGCTGTTTCAAAGTAAAGCTCTATTTTCATTTTGTATTAAATAAAAAATTGAAATCAATTTTTGCAAGGTTTTCCCTAGCTGAGAGACCCAGATTTATTGCACATTTCCTTTCAAAATATGATAAATTATTTAACCCCGTATTTATTACTACAATTTTTTTTTCCTTTTTTTTTCTTTAAAATCCATGTCAACCCAAGCTCAATGTTAGATTTTCTATGTTTTTCAACTCTTGATCTTTAAATGTATTGCTGTAATATAATTATGTTTACGAATATACACAAATGCTACTGTTAATTATCACTTTGCATTACGAAGGTTATTTTATGTCGGGTTAGTTTTACTTACCCTCTTCAGACGTAATTGTAGTGCATATTGTATCGAATCATTTGATACTGAGAAAGGAAACATCTGCAGGGCTAACATTCCTGTTATTCTCAATTTAACCTGAATTGTGGTATTCTTGATTTATACGCCTGTCCCTAACACCCTTTTAAGAATTCATTAGTCATTCATTTTTACATTCTAATTATTGTTAAACAATGCATTTTTTAAATAACAAAGTGTCTCCAATTCAATGGGACTCACAATTCAGCCTGTTGGCCAACATTCGAAAATAACTATAGATAACTACACCGGCATTTAAATGAATTCAGTTACCATTGTACTAAATATACCCCCGCTCTCTCTCTCGTTCTCACTCTCTCCCTCTTTGTTTTTGTGTTGTCTCTTCTCTCTCCCAAACCTTCCTTCCTGTCAGATTGGTGGCGGATGGCTCGACGACTCGGGTTCATCATCTGGCTGAAACATACTTGTAATGGGATGTCTTTCAATCAGCCTCGTCGGGCCACCCGCCACGCGTTTTTATTATGGAATCTCCCGAATTGGTGATTATGTTATGAGGCTATGTTATGAGGCGACTTTTCCCTTTCCGTCACCGTTATTATTTAATGTAGAGCTAATTATAGGCCTACCAGTACTAAAGTATTGTAACGAACCTGTGCTAAATATTTTAGCACTATTCTGTAGTAAGGGATGGGTATAAGTAACAGCACATCCGCTATAACGTGTAGACCAGTGGGGATTGCAACGTATCGGAATAGGTACTGCTTAATGAAGGAAAATTAGCATAATTCGCATATTCAAATTATATAGGGGGTTTGTCATGACTCATTTTGATAGATTATTTGTTGGACAAGTTATCTGGACGGGAATCAGTGGTTACATTTGATAATTAAGTCGGGGTTATATTGTTTTAAGCGAAAGTGTTGTTTTTACTAACTGTTTTCACAATGATTTGTCATATGGGTAAATATTGGAATACAAATTGTGTGTGGAAGGATTATGTGCTTAGGACTAGCCATCACATTGTATCCGCCCCTGAGTAGCCCGATCAATCTCACCGAGATTTACTCTTGGCTTCCATTCTGTAACCTGTACACTTGTGTTGCTTAAAGGTAATGATTAAACTTGCTTTTCAACTGAAAATGATGGTTCCAGACTAATTCCTTTGCATAATTAGTTCAATTGATTAATTAACATTAGGGCTTCGAAAGACGATGAATGCTAATGAATGATCTTCAATTGAATGACTGATTGTTCGAAGGATGATCAATTGTCTGCTGCTGTGCCGAGGCGAGAAGGGTGATCAATTGAATTCGACGGATGGGTGATTGCTGGTAGACCTGGTGGTGAGCAGTACCTGACGGTTGGTGATGGTTGTATGCCGGTAACTCCAGCCATCAGCAGCGGTCATATATTTTGACCAAACGGACGGGGAGCTCGGCAAGGCACGGGGCATCCTGACAAGATTGCCGTGTCAGCTGGCGTGGCGAACCGTGGCCGTTACACGTGGTGTCAGGAGTGGGATTGCTGACGGTCTGGAGTAAGGCAGAGCTGGTGGGCGACGGGCAGCAGAACTGACGGCGTCACAGCTAAGGCAGAGCTGGTGGGCGACGGGCAGCAGAACTGACGGCGTCACAGCTAAGGCAGAGCTGGTGGGCGACGGGCAGCAGAACTGACGGCGTCACAGCTAAGGCAGAGCTGGTGGGCGACGGGCAGCAGAACTGACGGCGTCACAGCTAAGGCAGAGCTGGTGGGCGACGGGCAGCAGAACTGACGGTGATTGAATACTCGACGGCAGTTGATAATGGAATCTTTACAGACCAAATATGGTTGTCATCTGTCACCGGCAGAATTGATACAGCAAGTGGAAGGTAACATAACAGCAGTGGATGAGATGCTTGCCGAGTTACAGCGATCGTCAGAAGCACCAACATCACAACCTCGGCCAGAGCAGAGCACTCCACTTTTTCCACATTCTGCTGACACAGGGTTTGTCAGCATGCCGTCATCAGGCATCAAACCGTCAGTAATCAGCGATGGGGATAGAGTAACATTGTCAGAACCGTCACTTGGACAGGGGAGTGTCGGGGCCAATGCGGCAGTACGGGCGAGGCATGCTGAGAGAAGGGTTCCAGTTATAGGAAGCTTTGACGGTGTCTATACTGAGATGCCCCAGACAGGAGCAGGCAACTGGCAGAGTCCACGGGTCAGTCCACCCTTTCCCAGATCAACTTATTCTGAGCTTCCTAGCTTTAATATGCACCAGCAGTTACCACAGGAGTTCTCCATGACGAACGAGGCAGCCCAGGCCCAATATCAGCCACAGTCGCGGCCAGGCAGTCTTCAGGGCGGATGTTTCGGCGACCTCTCACTGGACCAACTGATAATACAAAACCCTACATGTTGCCGGATCGGTTCGATGGGAAAACTCCTATGCTGGATTACTTGGAGCATTTCGAAGCATGCGCAGTTATCAATAACTGGACGGATAGAAAGGCGACACACTACCTAGCAGCCAGTCTACGTGGGCCAGCGCTGAAACTACTGGGGAAGAATGGTGAGACAGAACTGACGTACCGTGACTTGGTCAGTCGGCTCAAACATCGCTTCGGACCTTCAGGAAAAGCTGATGTGTTTTTGGCTGAACTACGTTCCCGGCGAAGAAAGCCACATGAGACTCTTCAAGAACTGGGTCAAAGCATCAGAGACCTGGCGGGGATGGCTTACCAGGAATTCGATCCTGATGGACAGGATAAGCTTGCTCGGGGTCATTTTCTGGATGCAATAGTGAATCCGGCAATCCGAGAGGGCTTGTTTCGAGCCCAACCACATACCTTGGACGAAGCCATCGAAGCAGCTCTAAACACCGAGGCATTCCTTAAGATGGAAACAGAGAGGGGTGAGTTGAAACACTTTCACCGTTACAGCCATAGCCGAGCTTTGATAGACAGTGATTGGCCTCAGCCTCCTGATAGCGATACATCAGAACTTGTGAGAAAGATGGAGAAAGCGCTAGGTGATCTTACAGCTAGATTGGAATCACTGACAAGCCAAGTGGGAGGTACGTCACAGGGTGGTAACAAAGGACCACCCTCCCAGAGGAGACGCCAAGTCGGGGCTTGTTACAATTGTGGTCAACTAGGACATTTCTCCCGAAATTGTCCTCACCCTAAGATGCAGTACACACCTGATGGTTCGGAAATCATGGAAGTTGAGAGCAAACGCTGTCACCAATGTCATGAGGCTGGACACTTCAAGAGGAATTGCCCTCATAACCAAGCTGGAAGGGGAGACTGGGCAGCTAAACACCCTGGTAGGGATACAGGTGATTTGATGTCAAGCCGTGATCGAACGGCTGAGAACAACAGACAACCAGAAGCTGGGCAAGTGAGAGTAGGCACGACAGAAAGAGTGAAACGCCAAGGACTGTTCATCAAATCCAAGATAAATGGGCAGCCTGTGACATTCCTCATCGATACTGGGTCAACGCAGTCGTTCATTACCGACGCCGTTTTCAACAAAATTGAGGAAGCCAGAAAACCAGTCTTGCAGAGAGTGCCCAATACAACTCATCAGGCTGATGGATCGCCTTTGGACACCATGGGGAGAGCCTCCATGGAGTTGCAGGTTGGAGGTTTACTCTTCATCGTTGAGATGACAGTTGCCGCTCTTAAGAACGAAGGAATCCTTGGCCTAGATCTCTTGATGCAGATGCATGCCGAATTAGACTGCCACAAAATGGAACTACGGACGCCATGGCAGTCCATCGCCTGTCAGGACCAAGAAGGCCGAGATTTCTGTTCTCGAGTCGTGGCGAGTGAGACAAGCATTGTCCCTACTGGTCATGAGGTAGTACTGAGGGGAGAAGTAACCGGCCGTAACCCTAGCGTCGTTAACCAAGTTGGTTTGTTAGAGCCTCCTCCTAACCTGACGGAGCTAAGCAGAAAGGGCCTACGGGTAGCAAGAGCCGTGGTTACTGCAGATTCCGGAATTCTGCCAGTGAGAATGTTCAACCCAACCGGGAGAGAGACCACTGTCAAGAAGGGCACAATGGTGGCCAGTCTCAGCTCAGTCCAGGACCCATCAGATGACACCTTAGCAGATGATGAGGTAGCTGGAGATCCGCCAGACAACAGCCTAGCGGGTGACGAGGCAGCTGAAGACTTGCCACATGACAGCCTAGCAGATGACGAGGAAGCTGGAGATCCGCCAGACAACAGCCTGGTGGGTGACGAGGCAGCTGAAGACTTGCCACATGACAGCCTAGCAGATGAAGAGGTAGCTGGAGATCCGCCAGACAACAGCCTAGCGGGTGACGAGGCAGCTGAAGACTTGCCACATGACAGCCTAGCAGATGACGAGGAAGCTGGAGATCCGCCAGACAACAGCCTGGTGGGTGACGAGGCAGCTGAAGACTTGCCACATGACAGCCTAGCAGATGACGAGGTAGCTGGAGATCCGCCAGACGACAGCTTTCCAGTAACTGGTGACAACCCAAGGGGAGATGATCGAGACACTACACAAAAACCTTGCTAGGGCCATTTGAGCCGAACAGTTGAACACTTAACACAAGGAGAACTTGAATTGTCGAAAAACGACTTGGTTGTGAACTGTAGTTTTTAGCATGTTGTTGATTTTCATATGTTGTATATAAGCTTGAGTTGTGCTGTTGACCAGCCGTCATAAGAAAGTGTGACGACGATACAGATGTTTTCATAAGTCGTAAAGGGAAGAATATGTCATAAAAGGTGAATAGTTGATAGTTCTGTTTGTTTATAAGCCTAGTGATATTTGGAGATGGGTAATGGCAGAAAGCGGGAGATAGAATTGTACGTCGAGAAGTGTTGATCATAATGTTCTACGTAAGAAAGTGCATGCTGATTTTTGTTTTAAGCTGTCAATAATTGTGGATTTGTTAGCTTGGGGACCAAGCTTGGGAGAGAAGGGGGTCGTGTAACGAACCTGTGCTAAATATTTTAGCACTATTCTGTAGTAAGGGATGGGTATAAGTAACAGCACATCCGCTATAACGTGTAGACCAGTGGGGATTGCAACGTATCGGAATAGGTACTGCTTAATGAAGGAAAATTAGCATAATTCGCATATTCAAATTATATAGGGGGTTTGTCATGACTCATTTTGATAGATTATTTGTTGGACAAGTTATCTGGACGGGAATCAGTGGTTACATTTGATAATTAAGTCGGGTTATATTGTTTTAAGCGAAAGTGTTGTTTTTACTAACTGTTTTCACAATGATTTGTCATATGGGTAAATATTGGAATACAAATTGTGTGTGGAAGGATTATGTGCTTAGGACTAGCCATCACATTGTATCCGCCCCTGAGTAGCCCGATCAATCTCACCGAGATTTACTCTTGGCTTCCATTCTGTAACCTGTACACTTGTGTTGCTTAAAGGTAATGATTAAACTTGCTTTTCAACTGAAAATGATGGTTCCAGACTAATTCCTTTGCATAATTAGTTCAATTGATTAATTAACATTAGGGCTTCGAAAGACGATGAATGCTAATGAATGATCTTCAATTGAATGACTGATTGTTCGAAGGATGATCAATTGTCTGCTGCTGTGCCGAGGCGAGAAGGGTGATCAATTGAATTCGACGGATGGGTGATTGCTGGTAGACCTGGTGGTGAGCAGTACCTGACGGTTGGTGATGGTTGTATGCCGGTAACTCCAGCCATCAGCAGCGGTCATATATTTTGACCAAACGGACGGGGAGCTCGGCAAGGCACGGGGCATCCTGACAAGATTGCCGTGTCAGCTGGCGTGGCGAACCGTGGCCGTTACAGTATAATTTAAATCTGACTCCATAGAATTTAGAGCTATTTCCCGCCATCAAATCTATAGCTATTTGCAAAATGTATTTTTACTTTTTTTTACTTTTTACTTTTTACTTTTTTTCCCCCATTAAAATAGAAATAAAAAGAAGAATAGTGTTAATTGCCACCAGCCCCGAGTCTGTCTGATTGTCACACATACGCGAACATGTACACACACACACAATTCGACACATCACTACATGCACCTCTCTCCACTTGCACGCACCAAGCACTCCAAAATGATGAACTATTTAATTCCCAGAGCAAATACTATACTGCAAAAGAATTCATTTCTACTTTTAATTCAACAAACCAAAATGGTAAACAAAAAATTTTCAGCGTAATACATATAAATATCCGAAGTTTGCAAAAGAACTTTGATACTTTCAATGAATTTTTATCCATATTAAATTCATTTCCTTTTTCTATAATAGCTTTGACAGAGATATGGCTACACTCAAAGACCCCTCCCATATTTGATATTGAGAATTACACGTTTAAACATATAGATCGCCAAAATGGTAAGGGAGGCGGTGTTGCGTTTTATATTCACAATAATCTGCATTATAAAGTGAGGCATGATATTATAATCAACGGCATAGAAACCCTATTCATAGAAATTATTAACGATAACTATAAAAATAAAATAGTCGGTGTAATTTATAGACCACCTAACAACATAGCTGATATATTTTTAGATAAATTAGAATCATGTCTTGAAACCGTATCTCGAGAAAACAAAGACGTTTACCTCATGGGTGATTTTAATATAGATCTCTCTTTGCCTTACACTGCCCTTGGGCAACATTTTACTAATTTATTATCATCATTTTCTTTCAAACCTCTTATTGACAAACCTACGAGGATTACAAATACAACACACACAATAATTGACAACATCTTCTCAAACGTGCTGAGTAGAGATAGTAATGGAATAATATATTACGATATTTCAGACCATCTACCAATTTTCACGATATGTTCAGATAATAAACGCTTACATCAACATTCAAATAAAGAACACATTACTCGACGAAAAGAAACCAAACGCAACATAGAGTCCCTAAAAACAGATTTGAGTACAGAAAGTTGGCAAGGTGTTCTTCATGAGACAAATGTTAATAATTCATACGAAATATTTATAAACAAACTTCTTTATTATTATGATAAAAATGTGCCTCTAACAAGAATAACTTCCAGCAAAAAGAAGAATAAACAACCGTGGATCACTCAAGGAATCATAAAATCAATATTTACTCGTAATAGATTATATAAAATATCACTTAAATCACCTACTTTGGCACATCAAAACAAATATAAAAAATACCGCAATAGGTTAACTTCTGTTATCCGTTTAGCACGAAAATCGTATTTCTCTGACAAAATTGAAAGCAATAAAGACAATAACAAAACATTATGGCATACAATTAATGAAATGTTAGGTAAAAAAAGAGAAAATATACAAAATGTTGAATTTTTAGAGAATGGAAATTCCATTAAAGACAATGGTCTTATTGCTGAAGCATTTAATACATATTTTACTAATGTAGGCCCTAAATTGGCCTCAAAGATTGTTACTAATGATAATGATTTTTCACAATATCTAAATAATCATACCGAACACTCATTATTTTTTAATCCAACGAATGTTCATGAAATTTTAGAAATTGTTCGATCTCTAAGTCCTTCAAAATCTAGTGGCCATGATGGAATAAGTGTATATCTATTAAAACAAATTATTCATTTCCTGGCTTCCCCGCTGGCACATATTTTCAATCTATCTCTTTCCCAGGGAATTTTTCCTAATTCACTAAAACTTGCCAAAATAATTCCAATATTTAAAAAAGATGACCCATGCCGTATCGCAAATTATCGCCCAATCTCGTTGTTACCAACCTTTTCTAAAATACTTGAAAAAATTGTTTACAAACGTTTATACTCTTTTTGGATATGAATAAATTATTAATTCCCAACCAATATGGCTTCAGAAAAAATCATTCGACTGACTACGCAATCTTACAACTTTACGACAAAATAACCGATTCATTTTCAAAAAAGGAGCACACTGTTGGGGTTTTTATGGATTTATCGAAGGCATTCGATACAGTGGATCATGCTATATTATTATGTAAATTAAAGACATATGGCATCAGAGGGATCGTACTTTCCTGGTTTAAGGACTACTTAGATAATAGACGTCAATATGTTAATTTCAAATCCAAATCATCTAATATATGTACTGTGAAATGTGGAGTACCACAGGGCTCAATCTTAGGGCCCTTGCTGTTTTTAATATATGTGAATGATATTGTCAATGCATCACCTTTACTAACATACGTTTTATTTGCAGATGATACTAACATATTTTATTCACACCAAAATTTAAATATGCTTGTTACAACTCTGAATCTAGAACTAAAGAAATTATCATTGTGGTTTAAATCCAATAAACTCTCCCTCAATATAAACAAAACAAACTTCATGTACTTTAAACACATTAATTCTACACATGTATTTCGTAATAATATTTTTATTGATGACATGCCCGTTACCGAAAAACATGAAACAAAATTTTTAGGTATATTGATCGACTCAAATGTAACTTGGAATAGTCACGTTCGTAACATTAGCATGTTGGTAGCAAGAGGCATAGGTATTTTATATAAATTCAAATATTATCTTTCTCAAAGATCGCTATTGATGCTTTACAACTCATTTATTTTGTCACATATATCGTACTGTAACATAGTATGGGGAAATAGTAACAAAATGAATATAGACACTATGTTGCGTCTTCAAAAGAAAGCACTCCGTATCTGTTCTCATTCTCATTACTTAGCCCACACCGATCCTATATTTCATAAGTTTAAAACATTGAAAATTAACGATATTCACACCTACCAAACTGCTATATTTATGTATAAATTTTCCACCAACGCTACACCAATATCCTTTCATAATATTTTTATCTACAACAGAGATGTCCATTCCTACCCGACACGACATTCATCAGATCTTCATCTAACAAATCCAAAATTAATAATAGCCCAAAAAACGATAAGACATCACGGTCCAGATGTTTGGAACAATTTACCTCATGATATTAAACACGCCGTATCTCTTTTTTCTTTTAAAGCTTCGTTAAAGAAGTATTTGCTATCCACTTATTCGTAAACTTCTCACCTGCACGTGCACCCACTTGCACACACTTCACTTTAATCCCTTCCCTTCCCCCTTTTTTTTTTTTGTAGTAAATATTTTTTTTTCCAGTTAGTGACATCGCTTTTATGATATAGACATTTATATTAAGTATGGTTTCCATGTAGCCCTTTCCACTGGCTGCTATTCATTCAAGCATTTTGCTTAAGATAGCTGGCCCCTGCATTTTTGTTCTTTCTACTTGTTCATTTCGATTTATAATCATGTCTTTATTCTATTGTCATTCTTATTTAATTGTCACATTTTTTTTGAACAATTATGTTGTATATTTATTATTATAATTGTTTGTAAATTTGTTATTATTTTGATTTGACAATAAATGCAGAAATTCCTGCCCTAAAAAAAAATCCAAGTCACAGAAAAATGCTTTAATAAAATGAGATTGCGTGCGAGCAATTCCTTATATAAATATAAAGATTACATTAAGAGTGGCGTATCCAAGATTATCCAGGAATGTACATGCCCCTATGTGCCAGCCAAAACAAAATATGACATAATATGAAAGGAAATGTGTACCCCCCCCCCCCCCCCCCCCCCCGCACAGAAAGAATATAACCAACCAATATAACCAACTTACGGTAAGTTATTTGTAATATTCCTCTGTAGAAATGTGAGACGACAGGCGAAGAAAATAGTATAGGGGCTTGCTCCGAAGCCATCACCAACGCAATAGGGCCTTTACCGATTGTACGTAAAGGGGGATGACCTCCGTGTTTTGAATTGAATTAACTAGTAACCAACAATATAGCAGCTAATGATATAATTTATTTATTACCAGTCCTATTCTGTCTTTGTAGGAATATCCCATTACTTTTGCCCCCATCTCTCATTTTTCTCATACTCTCTTTTCTCTCTTACAACAGATCTGTAAAAAATGACTCCAATAGAATTGAGGAAAAAATAATGATCTCTTTTTTTTTTAATTTGTGTTTTTATTAGGAAATCAACAAAAATCACAACAATTACAAGTGATTTACATGATTAAAAACAAAATCACTGAGCAAAAAAAAAAAAAAAAAAAAAAAAACCGAACAAAAACAAAATAAAGCAACTGGAACAAAATTTTAAAAAACTGGACTAATAATATCTGATACCCTACACCCCTCCTTTGACAGCCCTGCATCAATTTTGTGGCCCCACCCTTTTACTACATCCCGCATTCGCCCTTGTCATAGAATGTCAGTGTCAGACTCATATCCATAACAGGGTTCAGAAGCCCCCCCCCCCCCCCCCCCCCCCCCCCGACACACACACACACACACTACATTGTCGGTCTCTCGGTACCAAAGACAACCAAACAACGAACAGCAAGCAAAAAAACCTTGATGAGCCAAGTTTTGGCAAACTGACATATCATCGGCAAAGCCAACGGCAACGCCACCACCTCGATCGGGATCGCAGAGGGGTAGACCAAGCCTAGATAGTGCTAGACACCTATCATGTCCATGCACCTATTCCGCTCAGCTATTTCATGCTGCTTGCATGAACATCAGCCATTAGGCTAGGCGTAATGCGGTGATAGAACATTGATTATACGAATTTATGAATTTAACACATTGAATTTTGCCTCTGGTACATTAGAAATATAGTAGTGAACTGGAATTTAGTTAGATTATCTTCTAACCCGCAAGGCTGTGTTTGCTTTCGGGCGGACGTACGTCTGCTACATGGTCGTCTGCTAGTGCACGATCTAATTGGATGTCGTCACTCACGTGATCGGTACACGCCCATTTACATTAGGTCATCGATGGAATGCACGTGTAGTATGGCAAATTATTTTTTTTGGTCGAAAGCATTCATATTCCCGCGGATTTGTGCGGGGTTTATTGGACTCACCGAGCCTCAATTATACCCTTCCATAGCTTTAAATTTCATGTATATCACATTTTTCCTAATTTCAAATAAATACTAGGGGAATTAAACTCATTTCAAACCCCCTGTTTTTATGTATTAACCAATGGGAGCTGGAAGGCCAAAAGCATGCATATTCCCGGGGATTTATGGGGGGTTTATTGGACTCATCGATCCTCAATTATACCCTTTCAGGGCTTTAAATTTCATGTAAATCACATTTTTGATAATTTCAAATAAATACTAGGGGAATTAAAATCATTTCAAAACCCCCGTTTTCATGTGTTAACCTATGGGAGCTGGAAGGCCAAAAGCATGCATATTCCCGTGGATTTATGGGGGGTTTACTGGACTCACCAAGCCTTCATTATACCTTATTAGAGCTTTAAATTTCATGCAAATCACATTTTTTACATTTTCAAAGAAAAATTATGGGAATTATAATCACCCTAAAATTCCTTGTTTTTGCGTGTTAACCTATGGCAGGCGAGACGTTTTTGGTCAAAAGCATGCATATTCCCGGGGATTTATGGGGGGTTTACTGGACTCATCAAGCCTTAATTATACCTTTTCAGAGCTTTAAATTTTATGTAAATCACGTTTTTTATATTTTCAAATAAAAATTATGGGAATTATAATCATCCTAAAATTCCTTGTTTTCGCGTGTAAACCTATGGCAGGAGAGACTTTTTTGGGGTAAAAAGCATGCATATTCTCGGGGATTTATGCGGGGTCTATTCAACTAGTTGAGTCTTAATTATACATTTTCAGAGCTTTAAATTTTATTCAAGGCACATTTTTCAGAATTTTGATTTAATTCTGCGGGAATTATAATCATTCAAAAACTCCCGTTTTTGCGTGTTAACCTATGGGAGATGGAAGGCCAAAAGCATGCATATTCCCGGGGATTTATGCGGGGTCCCTTGCACCTTTTGAGCCTTCATTAAACCTTTTCAGAGTCTTAAATTACATGTAAGCCACATTTGCACTAAATTTAAGGTAATACTGTAGGAACTATAATCATTTTTAAAATCCATGTTTTCACGTGTTAACCCTATGGCAGATGACTCTGCCAAAAAGCAGGCATGATCCAAGGGATTCATATCGGCATTTATTGACAAAAAAGATTCAAGAAATGTTTTTTCAACTATCCATCCTTTTTCTCGTGCAAAAATCAGACTTGAAAAAGATAGAGTAAGATATGAAATATCAAGAAAAAGTGAGACATATTTTCACGTGTTATACCTATGGAGAACGTATTTTTCCGAGTCTGTTTTTAACACAGCAAAGTATGCCTCCAAAATGTACTATGGAAGTAGGTCAGAGTAATCTGTCTTGATACTATTTAAAGGGAGTGGCTTGTCGTAATCCATGGGCCTGACCAGTTGGCCTGACTCGGGGAAATTCGGATATAATCAGGTCCAATCGTGCGCTACCGAAGGAATGTTATTGCCGAATTCCTCGCGTGATCGTTAACTCGAATCCCTACATACGTAACCGACCAATGAGATTCAAATACTGGAATAAAGATCGTGCGATCTTGTTTACTCAAATTTGGGTCAATGTGCGAACTTTTATTAGCTGCGCGCGATAAATTGAAGTCGCTTTGAACTTTGATCCAGAGAAAGGAGCAGCCAACTGTAAAACCGCCCATAGATTGCGACTTGTCGCTCCCTTTAAAGGCTTTGCCACAAACTATTAATCTGAGTATGCCTACTTGGAGTTGATGAATGCTTATATTGTTCCTTAGTTAGCTTAACTAACCTCACAACTTATCAAAGTAGTCGATTCATACCTAGCCTCTTGTCGAGGCCCTGGCGCTGTTGAAATCCTTGGCGATATGGAGGCAAAATTTCTGGCGAGCGAAGCGAGCCAGAAAAACCGAGGCGCTTACGCCGAGGGCCTCTTGACACCTGATCTGAATTTCTTTTGTATTTCATTGTTTTGACGAATATTCCGACCAAATTTTGGTCGGTGAAAATCATCCAATAAGCGCGAGCTACCATGACGTAATGTTAAATATTCATGACTCGACTGCACGCTATTTCTTACATATTAATTATTCGCAGCCCAAAAATGGCGTTCAACGTTTCTTCCACGACGAGTGATGACGATATTTGTAAGAGCTTAGAATATGCCGCTAGAATGTTGAAGATTGACAGATTCAAAGATTTGCAAGTTGATGTAATCAAATCTGCACTTAAAGGACAAGATGTTTTTGTGAATCTGCCTACTGGCTATGGAAAAAAGTGTTATTTTTCACGCGCTACCGCTCTGTGGTGATTACCTCCGTCGACCAAGGAGACTGCTGCTTTGAATTCGCGAGCTATGCTGGGGCCTAGGCCAGGCGAATTTCCCGGGGCCTTGCGGCAGTGAAGTTGCTGGTAACTCCTTGGTTACATCAGAATTGATGGAGATGCATCTATTGTTGAACGGTGACTTTTATTGCCAATTCTTCATTATTTGTAAATATATGATGATCTCTTGAGTACATTTGTCTTATTTCAAATTACCATGGTTTGTAAGCTAGAGATCGAATTCTTCATAATGTGCTTGTCTGTGAATGTATTTTGAGCAAGAGATTTACGTAATCCCCCCAAAAATAATAGACTAGTCCAGAACTGAAGTAAGAAATCCTTGAGATTTCATTGGCCAATTTGCTGGGTGATCGCCGCGGTTATCTAACTATTCACGTTTTCATGCATAATTCAGTAGGAAATCGTGCCTCATGAATATATAATTCAGGTCGGGTGTCAAGAGGCCCTCGGCGCAAGCGCCTCGGTTTGCCTCCATATCGCCAAGGATTTCAACAGCGCCAGGGCCTCGACAAGAGGCTAATTCATACCCAATCCAACAATGCACATACTAAAAGATTACAAAGAATACTCTTTCTATACCATAAACTAAATCCATTATAACATAACTGTTTTAACTATAACTATTATTTCAATATGGCACGAAAAAGAGACATGATAACGAAGCTTTTCGACCTGCACTCATCAGGTTATCACGCAGGTACATAACAAATTACTTGAAATCAACTATATTATAATCGGTGAACCCGGACGCAACCTAGACGCCGTAATTTCAGAACAATCGCAAAGCTTGGACGAACTCCTTTTGTCTGCACAGAAGAGGTTCATGCGATTGAATGTAAGCAGCTTCCAGAAAGCGTAAATGCGCTGAGCTTCTGGCCCGGGACATATTTGAGAATTGATCGTCGGCATAGCTTTGTGAGCAAGCTGGATTGTTCAGCAAGTGGAGACCAATCGCTGGATCGCATTTGGCTATCTTTGGTCTGCGTCCAGGTTCACCGATTATAATATAGTTGATTTCAAGTAATTTGTTATATACCTGCGTGAAAACCTGATGAGTGCAGGTCGAAAAGCTTCGTTATCATGTCTCTTTTTCGTGCCATATTGAAATTTTGCAGTACCAAGAAATTATTTGTATAACTATGATTTATCCATATCCATTAACATCATTAAGTACCATAGAACTGTATAACAAATAAAAGAGAATAGGGAGATGGAGAGAGAAAGATATGGATATATATATATATATATAGAGATATATATATAGAGAGAGAGAGAGATACAGAGAGAGAGAGATACAGAGAGAGAGAGATACAGAGAGAGAGAGAGATACTAGAGAGGGGATAGAGATACTAGAGAGGGGATAATCTACAAAATAAACACAGCATCACTCCTTGACCTGGTGCTTAGATCCTACTTCCATTCTCACAAACTATAACAAAACCATATTGTATCATCAATGCAATTCTAACTCTTGACTGTTTTCTTACAATAACTCCTAACTTTAACAAGATTATCATTATATCAAGATCATATTCATATCTCAAAAGTCTTCAGAGTTCATCCTAGCACTTCTCAATCATTAATAAAACTTGCTATAACACTATCCCAACTTTTCCTACATGCTCTACTTCTATAATACCACTTTAAAAATAGCATAAATCAAATGTCTGCATCCTAGACAAATAACTGTTCAATCTTATACATGTAACTAACAATAATAATAAATATATTTTGAGAGAAGTCAGATAGAAACTACTCCGCATATGATAAGGGACAATACAATTAAGCTGTCCTTGGAGCTTTATCCTAAACTATAATAACTTTTCATCTCGATTGTGTTATCGAACAATCATGAAAATCCTCTATCATAAAACTTCATGAACCTATCCATTCAAAGAATATACAAGCTACAGATATTGAATGTTGGCTTAACCATTCATATATCCATTTTCTAATAATATCCTTAATATTTCTTTTCCTGAGATATGAGACTGTGGATCATTCATGCATTCTAGACCCTTGAACTATAATATTCACATTCAGTCCCTCATACCCGTGTTTGCATTTCTCCTTAGGAGCACACAGTACCTGTACCAAGTTTATGTACTTTGCTAGTACTGTTACATAACACACTGGGACTGGGCTATTTCCTGCTGGCTTCTGTCATGCACTCTTTGTGCAAAAACACCTCCCTACTGCATATAGTATCTAAGAAGTACACACTTCCTCTCTAACACACACACACTTTGTTACAGTATCTCCTGAGTATGCATGGAGCATCTCACAACCACATGGGGGCAACTCTACGACCATGCTTTCTCATAACATACTGAACAAAGGGAAGTTGTCTATCCTAATTAATACTGGCTATAATATAATAATTACTTCAACGAAAGTTATAACCTTTCTAACATGCATTATATAATTACATGAGATGGAGCAATTATCTTGTAAAGACTCTAAAATAGGAGAAATATATATATTCAACTCATTCTCTCACTTTCTTATCTCTCAACAAGTTCACTCAATTCTTTTATCTAAATACTGTTAAATTACATGTATGTACAACAATGGATAATATTATAACTTACACATTGATAATATTTCCAACAATAGCACTCACACTCATTGCAACAAATATAACTGAAACATAGTATGAAAATAGATGATGTCTCTTTGATGTGGCATTAACAAGTGATGGGCAGGCCACATGTTTAAACAGCATCTTGGCTCTGGGGCTGGACTACTCCATTTTCCAAATAGGGGTGCATATTTTGTTATTCACAAAAGTTATGTTAGTTACACAAAAAAATGGTGGGGGGGGGGGGTATTCTGTATTCTGTGGGGCTCCACATATATATATAAGAAAACCAGTAGAATTTTCATAAAATAAGAGACTTTTTAATACGGGGTAGTTTGAGGTATGCAAGGGAAAGTGGGGTAAGACGGAGTTAACTTTAGAGCCACCTCATTTTAGTAGTCCCCGAAATAACGGAACAGCGTACTAGTATAAAACAAACCGAAATGTAGCCTCTTGAATTGCCCTTGATGGCCGTGGGTCATCATAAAATTCCTCTTAAAATTTTTTCGTAAAATACGCTGTTGAAAGATCACAATCCATGAAGAATATATAAATGATATCATGCAGTATTCAGAATAAATGCTGTCGAGGCCTGAGTTTTTCGCGAAAGTTATATACTGTAGGTGCCCATTGAAGGAAACATAAAATAATCGAAATAACCCACAATCAGAACACATTCCAGGCTTAATGCCATACAATTCAGCACTCAGGTAGCTATATGCCAAAAACCCAAACATATTCAAATATAGAGACCTCCAAGCGGGCCTTGCATGGCCATAATTACCAACTTAAAGAAAATTTGTGATGAATTTTTCAAATCTAGACTGCATAAATTGTCGCAGGTGGCACAAATTGTCACAGGCGACGTGTTGTGCTGCCTGCGCAGTCCCCCCCCCCCCCCCCTTCCATGGCGACAGTTTGTGCAATGAATTTAAAACCTATCTGCACAAATTGTCGCAAGGTGCACACGATCCGAATAGACCGGGAGCCCAGAGGATTAGCTTAGCGAAAAAAATCGGACTGTTTTTCATACATATACAGCAATAATCTATCTACAAAACCATACTAGGAAATGAGCGTCTGCCGGTATCTAAGTGGTGGGGCGGCCGGGGGGGGGGGGGGCCTCCAAAGCGATCCAAGAATGAGCTTGCTTAGCGGAAAACGGGAACAACTGAGACCCAGCAGAAAAGGAAGACCACAAGCCCTAATACCATGACACTGACAAACATTTTAGGTGGTAAGTTGGTCCCGCCAGACGCCCCCAATTATTGGACCCAAAAAACTTTGCGTACAAAATCAAGGGGAGCCAGGGAAAGTAAGTTGCACAGCAATGATCTGTGGACAAAATTATATTAATAATTGCGCGTCTGTCGATATGACAGGGGACAAGGGCCCTTTTGGCTTAGCTTAGGAGACCGATTGAAACCGAGTGAAAAAAGAAGAGCGCAGCACATTCTACTGGCAGACTTTTTAAGTGGTGGGTTGGTCTCGCCAGACGCTCCAAATATTGGACCCGCTTTTGCCGGGATGGGACGCTAAGGGGGATTATTTTGAATTTTTCGACTGTACTGGTGACGATGGAGGGGGGGGGGGGGGGGGGGGGTACCTATTAAAACTGGATGGAAAATGAAGGGCACAAGCCATTGTCCCATGCATGACCACTGACAGACCTTTAAAGCGGTGGGTGGTGTAGTATCCTGGAAATCATTTGACGCTCAACATATTGTAATACCATTGTGGAATAGCGCCATCTACTGGCGGGGTTTGACATAGACAACATAGACAACATTGAGATATGATACAACAGCAGAATCTTGAGCGGGCGACTTTTTCAAGAGCTCCGTAGCTGCGTTATTTATCCATGGACATTTTGGCGGGAAAATTAAATCTGCTCCTCCACTACACCCAGCGGCAACGGTGCCAACAAGTAGCCACCACCAGCCCTTCGACCTACACCCATCTTTGGCTCCTGTCCAGTCTACTTCTTATAGCCTCTGGCGAAATCCGACTTCGTTCCAGTCGCCTAGTTAGTGGAGGCTGAGGCTGGGGTTACCCACAGGCGTTCCCATGGTGATATTGTGACTCATTTTCATACTTTTCTCCACGTATTAATAACATTACAATAACAGGTAAGAGGTTGATTAATTCATTAACATGCGCATGTGATATGGCGTACTCTAGTTCTTTGTCCTCAGGAGAAGAGGATTACAATAATGTAGCAGATAATCCAAAATTTCGGGATACACCGGAGGTATTATCTTCCGATGGTCACACTCTCCGTGAGGAGAGTGATGACGATTCAAATTGTTCATGGAAAACGGCAATGAACAGAAATTCTGTCAGATCCAAGAAAAGGGCAAGGGTTAGAAGCAATAGTGATGGTATTGTGGGGATGGTATGGTGTATTTAACAAAAAATTCAAACTAAAAATATATATATATATGCGTGTTCAACAACCTCCTCACTAAATTTAAACTTAATTTGATCTCACAAGAAATGAATGAACATTAACACAATCAAATTAATTGCTGGTGGTTTAATGTTTATATATTCACCAAGACAATTTCAAATAAATATACAAAGTAAATGCTTAAGTACAAGTGGCTCTGTTTCTAAAGCGGAAGGCCGCCGCTGTAATAAGCATTAAAAAAAATGTAGAGTAGTGTGAGCACAAGCTAATTTGTCGAAACTTATGGCTCACAAAATATGAGTAAACGAATACAAAAAAGGAATCGTTAAATGCGTGATATATGTGTATATATATATATATATAAAATATGTGCGCCTGGTTGGAGCAAGATGGCAATCAAAACTGGTGCCAATTCAGATTAACAATTCTTTAACAAAAATGATCACTAAAGTAATTCAGCACTTAAGGTACAACAAATACGATAAATTGCTCAAAAAGAAGTGAGAAATAATATGCCCTCAGTTATGGGTTGCTTGGCAAGAATGTTTGGGTGTAAAACTCACGGCAGCAACAGAGTCAGAATGTTGATTGAAACCTTGGACAGCGTAGATGGACACGTGGTATTCGCCCGCGGAATGCAGCGGTGAGCCCGAGTCTGTTGGAAGTTCAGAGAGCTAGGTTGACGGCTCTATATACTCGATGGAATGAAGGTGTCCCGAAAGTTTCTCAATTCTGCTCCCTTGAAGAATCTAGTTGCAGAGATGAAGTAGCTTCGTTGTATGCCGTGGAATAAGAGTCTGTTACCAAAAGCTGGCTAAAAAGAGCTAAGCCAGGTGTCAGCAGGTTGCTGAAAAAAGTTCTTCGGGAATCGTACCCGGTAAAAAATAAGCTTCAATGTCTAGTGTACCTTCTCAGTGACTGATGTAGGAGTGAAAAAAAGAAGCACAGACTTTCACTTTATATAAACATGTAGTGGAAAAGTACTGTAAATGCTAAGGACAAAATTGGCATGTGATGTTTACATGACCAAAACACAAAAGAGCATAGAAATAGCAACTGTCATGGAAAATAGTATGTACAGTGAGATCCAGACAGGTGTAATGTTACGTAATACTAATACAATGTAAAACACATGTTTAGATAATGTACAATGTAACCAGGAAATGCCTGGTTGTCACCAGCTGTATAAAAAATGTCAGCTATTTTGAATTAGCTAAATAAAGAGGAATTGATCTTAAATGCATAAAATTATTTAACCGAAAAAAAAAAATGCATTAACGCTACAGTATGTTAAATACGAAGAACAACAAGATTCCTAAATTCTCAACTCCAACGCATTCAAGTAGGAAAGTGGTCATTGTTGGTCTAGAAAAAAATGTATGCAGTGCTAATCAAGTGCGGGTTTACAGAGAAATTCATGATCTCGTTGGAAAACTTGTAGGTATGGTTAAAGTAAAAAATATGTTGATTTTGACATGTGAGAATGAAAAACAAATTATAACCCTGTTACAGTTAACACAGTTGGCTGGTTTAGACGTAAAAGCTACACGTTATGAAGAAGATCAGGTGGTTACAACGAAAGGGGTCATCCATAGAATCGATACTCAAATCAGCAATGAAGAAATAGCAGATGTATTAAGAGAACAGAATGTAATAAATGCTAAGCGATTTAGGAAGAAGATCAATGGAGAAATGGTACCACTCCATCGGTACTTATTACTTTCAAAGGTAAAAGTAAACCGGATTCTGTAAATTTTCTCTATGAGATTAGGCGTGTGGATAACTTTGTCCCACCGTGACAAGGTGTCATAAGTGCCAACTATTTGGTCATATGAAAGATAATTGTAGGGGTAAAATACGTTGCGTGAGATGCGGAGGCGAACATGAATTTGACGCTTGCGCACAAAAGGAAAACAGGAAGTGCTTTAGATGTGGAGATAATCACTCGGCGGCGTATCAAGGATGCAAATCTTATATAGAAGCTAAGCAAATACAAACAATTAAATTGAATGAAAAGCTTACATACGCGCAAGCGACAAAAGTGTATCGCACTCAGAAAAATGTAAATGTTGTAGAGACGACTAATAACACAGTCAACACGAGTAACTCCAAAGAGAACCTCAAAGTAAACAGAAACATTAGATTCCAACTTAAAATTACAGAGTCCTGGACATGAAACAAGCCCTCACTCCCATATCCCACCCGCGGCTCAAGTACACAAGAGAAAAGAGAAAAGGCGGGAAAGAGACGGGGAGTCTGAGCAGGGTTCTTCAAATAATCAAACTGGCTTTCCCAATAATGTGACATCATTAGATTTGATTATGTTCATTCTGGTTGCGATACGTAAGTTACTTCTTTTGAGAACGATGATCAATTTGTGGAAGCTGCTGTCAAAGCGGGTAAAGATTTTTTAAAGGCAGACATTACCATGGAAATGGTAATAAAAAGCCGCCTTAAATGACACAGCCCGTTTCAGATATAACTATAATACAATGGAATGCTCAAGGTATGATTTCACATGGTGCGGACTTTTTAACGTCAATATTTGATAATAATTTATTGGGTTCTAACCCAGATATTATGTGCATTCAGGAAACATGGTTTAATGATTATAATGTGTCTTTTATTCCGAATTACATTTGTGTCTGTAGAAATAGACCGGATGGTAGAAGAGGTGGTCTAGTTATATATTTAAAAAAGGATATTACTTTCCAGGTTATGAAAGTTAAAGGAATATCGAATACCAAAGAGTTGATATTTTTTCAAAGAAAGGGATCATTTCAATTTTTAATCATTATAATCCATGCAAAAAGATTGAAGTGGAAGAATTAAAGGAGATGGTTAGAAATGTGCCAGGGAGGATCATAATTCTGGGCGACTTTAATAGCCACAACCCACTATGGGGGAGCAGTAAATTAGATGCAAACGGCAGAACCGTAGAGACTTTTATGGAAGATCATGATCTAGCATTGCTAAATGACGGTTCTCCAACGAGGTTAGACCCTCATTTTGGAACACATTCAATGTTAGATTTATCTATAGTTTCCAAGGAACTAGCGTGTAAAATGGAGTGGGAAGTACGGTCTAACAACTTTGGCAGTGATCACAATGCGATTGTTATTAAATTGAAACAGTCGGGCAATACGATTATACATGAATACACAGATATCGGATTTTGATGGAGTTTTAGAAATGTAAATTGGGAAGGGTATAGAAATGCAATAAAAGAGGAATTATTAAATCAAGAGTATAATAGTGACTTTAAATTAGATATTCAAAGTCGATACAACGCCATTGTTAATGTTATTCTGAATGCGTCAAACAGGTACATTCGTCGAGTTCGACTAGGAGGGGGAAAAGAAGTAAAATAACTCCCTGGTGGAACGAGGAGTGTCAAAAAGCAGTTGCGGAGAGGAATCATATTAAAAACAAATTAAAAAGGTATTATGACATAAATGATGTTAAACAATACTTACAAAAGAAAGCCTTTGCACAGAAGGTACAGAGAAGGGCTCGTTTCGACTATTGGTCTCAATACTGTGCTAGAATGAATAGATTTACAGACATAGGAAAGTGTGGAAACAGGTGAAAGGAATGCGAGACAGCACAAAGAACACTCACATTTTTCACAATCTAATCGTTGATGGTAATATGGTAAGTGAGTCTAAAGATAAAGCAAACGCCGTGGCATCCTTTTTCAAATCTATTGATAGATCATTTTCCGTAAACGATAATGAAATTGATGATGCTCTATTTACCCACATTATGGATGATGACTGTATTAATGATGATTTTAATATGAATGAGTTGAGGAACGTTTTAAAAGAAATGAGAAACTCCGCTCCAGGTAAAGATGACATTTATGTGATTATGTTAAAAAACTTGCCCCCAATAGCACTTGTTTACATATTAGAGTTATAAAATGAAATCTGGGAAAATTCATGTTTTCCAAGCCAGTGGTATGAAGTTGTCCAGATACCTATTTTGAAACCTGGAAAAGAAGCGACGGATGTGTCATCTTACAGACCAATTTCGTTATTATCTTCCCTGTTTAAAGTCATGGAAAAAATGATTAAAAATCGGCTGACTTGGTATTTAGATAAAAATAAACTTTTAAACCCAATTCAATCAGGATTCCGTAAATATCGAAATGTCAAAGATCATTTAATCAGACTCGAGACCGACATACACTCAGCATTGAGTGAGAAAAAAATATACTGTAGCTGTTTTTCTAGACTTGGAAAAGGCATATGACTCGTTATGGAATGGAGGTCTCTTAAAAAAATTGTCAAGGTTAAAATTCATGGAAAATTATTGTGTTTTATTAAAGCTTTCTTAAAGAATAGATATTGTAATGTTAAGGTTAACAATTGTTTGTCTGAAAATTATGTGTTAGAAAACGGTATCCCACAAGGGAGCTCTTTAAGTCCTGTACTTTTTACTTTGATGTTGAATGACTTAAAGATTAACGAAAGTGGAGTGAAATTATCATGTTATGCCGATGATATTGCAATTTGGTTTTCGGGTTCCAACTTAGATCTGGTTCGCCAGAAACTACAGGAAGCCCTCCATGAAATTGAAATTTGGTGCTGGAGGTGGAAATTAAAGATTTCACACACCAAGTCGGTAGTTTTAATATTTACCAATAAACAAAAGAAAGACATTGCTTTGAAAATAAATGGGCGTGTTTTGCCTCATTGCGAGCAGTTTAAGTTTCTTGGTATGTGGCTGGATTATAAACTTATTATAACTTGGTCGGTCCATATTAACGCACTTATTGAGAAGTGTAAGAAAAGATTAAATTTATTACGTTGCGTTTCAGGAACTACATGGGGAAATAAGTATGAAATTTTGATGATGATATATAAAGGACTTATTTTATCTGTTTTAGACTATGGCAGTGAAATGTATGATTCTGCGTGTATATCTCTGAAGAAAAAGCTAGACGCTATACAATACAGAGCACTAAAAATTATTACAGGGACTATACATAATGTATCCTTGGAGGCTCTACAGGTGTTAACCGGAGAATTGCCGCTGGAACTTAGGAGAAAATTATTTAATGATAAATTTAGATATTATTTGTTGTTTAGCTCTTCCAGTCATCCTTCTAAAGAAATTCTTGGTGATCATTATACCAGGAATAGAAGTGAATGGAAGGGTGGGAAAGCACCATTTAGCCTTAGAGCCAGTCGAGACGAAGTAAATGTAGAAAATCAAGACAATTTAATACCGAAAATTCCCGAATGGCGATTATCCCGTCCTCTTGTGTCATTTGATACTCGAGGTAAAATACCAAAAAGGGATATGCTTGCAGCCGAGATGAAATCCATTGTTCAGGACAGAATAGGAATAATATGGAAAGGATATTTGCATGTATATACAGATGGGTCTAAACTTGAAGATCTCAGAACAGGAGCTGCGTTTTATGTTCCCCAATATCAGGTGATTAAATCTTTTAGATTGTCACATGTATGTATCATGAGAGCGGAACTCGTCGCCATTCTAATGGCTCTGGAGTGGTTAGACAGTTTCGTAAAGTCCTGTTCAGCGGTCATTTTTAGCGACTCATTGTCAGCCCTTCAAATGATCGACTCATACTTTATTAGATGCGCTATTGTCAATGAAATCTTACACAAAATTCATAATTTTTTGTCAAAGGATATTCTTGTCTTTTTTGAATGGATTCCATCTCACTGTGATATTAACGGCAATGAAATAGGGCTGCCAAGAAAGGCGCTCTGAAAAATCATTTAGACATTGTTTTATCTAACACTACAAGCGAACTTGCATGCTCTCGGTTGGATTATTATAAAAATATTTGGCAAAATGAATGGAATAGTTCAGAAAAGGGAAGATTTCTATATGCTCTGCAGGACAAGGTTACCGAGCAGGCATACAGAAAAGGCTTCTCTCGGAGAGATGAATGCCTGATCCAACAACTGAGAGTAGGTAAGTGTACATTAAATTTCTATATGTTACAAATCAATCAGCATTCTTCCGGTCTTTGCGAAGTGTGTAAAGTATTTGAAACTATCGAACATTTCATTTTATATTGTTCAAAATACGAAAAAGAGAGACACATAATGATCAGAAAGTTAAAACTCAATAACCCAACCCTAAAGCAACTTTTGACTAACCCTGATTATATTCGGGAATTATTATGTTATGTACATGCCACTAACCGTTTTGGTTAGTCTGCTTTTTCCATGAACAGTTAGTATCGCGCGCATTGCATTTATCTCACAATTCTTAAACTGGATTATTGTATTTTGCTATTTCGCTTCGGCTTTCGTGTACTAATTTGTTTTTCACTAATGATTTCATGCAACTAATAATCACCAAATGGATCGACGTTTTACGTGGGCCTTCCTTAGCCGAAGTCCCACTGACGAAAGTGGCTGGCGCGTATAATCTGGAGAGATTGAAGTGCGCCATCATATTCAACTACAACAACATAGAATGGAAGAACAGAATAAACAGTTGCAGTTAGTAACATGGCGAGAAGTCTATCGTTAAGAACATTCGTGTAACGTGCCTGTTTTATAGCCATTTAACCCCAGTAATTATGTGTGGCTGGATGAATCATGAATGTGTGTGATGCAGACCAGGCGCGGATCCAGGGGGGGGGGGGGGGCACAGCCGGCATGTGCCCCCCCCCCCCTTTTGTAAGAGAAGTATGAATTTTTACCATAGACGATCGCCCATTTCCTCGATTGTGCCCCCCCTTTTAGAATGAAAACCTTTTTTTTTTTTTTTTTTTTTGCTTGTCAGGGAATTATGGAGGGAAAATGAACCCCATAACCCCCTACTGAGCGATTTTTGAAGGTTTGGCGAAAAAAAAAATTTTCGTCCCCCCCCCCCCCCCCCCCCCCCCCCCACTGAGCGACTTTTCGAGAAGCTGGCGAGACCAAAAAAATACGGGTCTACCTTTTCACAAACTTTCATTTTTGTGCCCCCTCTTTTACTCAATCCTGGATCCGCGCCTGATGCAGACAATAACACCATAAGGAGAATATGACAGGTGGACCCGCCAGACCCCTCCAAATATTGAACCCTCCATATGCTTGTGTAAAAAAAGTCAAAATTGGGACTTTGGAATACGGTGTCAACTTTGTGGAAAAGAAGTTACACAGCAATCATCTCATTGACAAACCTATGTTTAAAAAAATGTGTGTCTGCCGGGGGATGACAATAATGGTGTTGCCCAGGGGCCCACCAGATTTTTTTTTCAGAAAGGGTCCCTTGCCGCCCCCACCATAGTCTAGTTCTGGACTCTTTTTTATTGACTTTTTTATTCACCGACTATACGCGATAAGCCGAGTGATGACGCGATCTCGAGAACCTGTTGGCCCCGAAAAAAAAAAGAGTCCAGTGTAATTGCTCCACGCTGACGACTTTCCCTGAGATTTTTCAGGGAGAGCAATTAAAATTGGCCGCACCTCCCCAGCTAAAGCCCTAGTGAACTTTGGACCCTTGACGTCAGCGTGGAGCAATTGCACTAGACTCTTTTTTTTTCGGGGCCAACAGGTTCTCGGGATCGTGCCATCACTCGGCTTATCGCGTATAGTCGGCGAATTAAAAAAATCAATAAAAAGAGTCCAGAACTAGACTACCCCCACCACTGTCATCGCAGTTGACCGCATAGTTGCATGCATTGATCATTGCCGTCTTTTTTCCCCGGTCCCCCTTTTCAATAATGCACCCTAAAAATTGATAGTATTGCAACAATTTGTGCTGCCAGCACTGGTCACAGCTAGGTTGACGGCGGCGTCAGTTTGTGCTTCAGAAAATGTTGCTAAATTCATGATGCATTTTAGGGTAACCTCAAATTACTCGTTTCGAGGCATAATCTCTCTCAAATAAATATTTAGGTACTCTTTGTTGAAAACAGTAGCCCTAAAAGTTGAGGATATATGTCATAAATAAGGTATATAGAATAATGTGTATCGTAGATTAATTAGATATAAACAAATCAGCATTTGAAAATGCTGAAGGATAAAATGTCATTCCTTTGTAGGTTATAAACTTTTGTAGGAAATAGTTGTTCCGAATAGTGCCACAGATCAATAAGTATATAATTGCCGAGAGGTCTGAATGGTGCCATCGACAAGTTACATTTATAGAAGCATTTTGAAAACTTTCATCTTTTTTAGAAATAATAAAGTGTGAATACATGACAATATTTGAGATATTTCCTTACGTTAAAGCATGCCAAATACAAGTTTGAAGATTTGTCATAACGCATTAATTTGAAGTTGATTTTTTTTTTACATTTGAGATTGCAGATAACTCAAGATTCAACTTGTATCATATTGAAAAGCCATGTTAATTTTTTTTGGGAAGAAATTCATTTTTTTGTAATTTAATACATTAAAAAGGGCTTCCCAGCTCGCGTGATCATTGACGCGTGAAATGTGGATTTATGTATTACAATGCCATAGAATCATTGATACATGTACGTCATTCATAACATTGTAAAAATGACAGTAAAACACGTTTGAGTTGTTTCGTGGGAATTTTAGTCCCTATATGGTCAATACACCAATCGCCACAAAACTTGCCCGACTGAAAACAAAAATTGATATTGATGAAGAAAGCATTTTTTGTTAATTTGGAGGAGTTTTCGTTCTGCACCAATTTCCCAGTATATTTTCATGTATACCCATTATACCATGGAATAAATTTGCCGACGACTGTACTAGTATAATGAAGTATGCAGTAAATTTACTGAACATATTTAATAAAAAGTACATATTAATAACAAAATATGAATAAAGGAACAGTGATGAAAACAATTTTTCTTTATCCTCGTTTGAGGGACTTTTATTTCACATTCAAATATCTCATTAGAAACATACATAAACATATATAAAACAGACAAAAATAATACCTCACAGAACCAAGGAGTTTTTAAAATGGAGTCTCAACAGCAAAAAAAAATCATGCAGCTATTAGTTTCTGAGGAAGCATAAAAGAATCTACAGGCACATTGTTGCCTTTGATGTTCGAGGTTCCAAGCCGGCAGTCATTGGAAAACCGACCAGGAGTTTTTTGTGAAAATTGAATATTGTGAATATTTTACTTAACTGAACAAATTAAAAATTAAGCACACAATATAATTTAATTTGGCTAGATTATAGATCAGTTTCAATCAGTTAAAATTGAAGTTGACCTTTCTTAAATACACATTTTGACACTCTTCTCACTGCTTCCTCAAAACGAAAAGCATTTGTTAGAATACAGTAATTGATAATTATGTTTGCAAGAGTAGTGCCCACCCATGCCCAGTCAACGCAATTTCAATTCATATTGTAGAAAATAATGCTCCATTTCTTCACCTCCCCCATCCCCTCCGAAAGGAAGCCTTGTACACTAAAGGAAAAAAAGAAACTTATAAAAGTTCAAGAGATCACCAAATTAAATTATCTGCATGGAAATGTACCAAATTTGGATATAATGTTGATTCAATGCATGGCTTTAAATGACAGTCAATAACAAAAAGTTTTCTTCAATGCCACAAAAGAAATGTGCACTGAAGCAAGGACTCTCTAATCCCCAAGTCACAAAGACAAACTGCAGCCTTGTACACCATATGCATGTCAATGAATGAAACAAAAGAATTTCAAAAGGGATTTGCACCCCTCGAGCAAGAGGATATTGATGTTCTGCCATGGTGCGCCCGTTCACCAGACCTTTCCCCAATTGAACATCTCTGGGAAGAGCTTGGTCGACGTGTGTCAAGGCGTGACAATCAACCCATCAATAGGGAGACGCTCATTGCAGCACTGCAAGAGGAATGGAACAATGTTCCCCAGGCTACCATCGCGAATCTGATCGGAAGCATGCGAAGACGGTGTACAGCTTGCCAGCAAGCTAGAGGTGGACATACTGGCTATTAATCTGTTTGGATATGAACTTGCAAATCCCTTTTGAAATTCTTTTGTTTCATTCATTGACATGCATATGGTGTACAAGGCTGCAGTTTGTCTTTGTGACTTGGGGATTAGAGAGTCCTTTGCTTCAGTGCACATTTCTTTTGTGGCATTGAAGAAAACTTTTTGTTATTGACTGTCATTTAAAGCCATGCATTGAATCAACATTATATCCAAATTTGGTACATTTCCATGCAGAGAATTTAATTTGGTGATCTCTTGAACTTTTATAAGTTTCTTTTTTCCTTTAGTGTATATACTGCTTACATCATCAGACCAGCGAAAAGTAATTACAATTAGAATACCATGTCCTCCATTGTAAATGGTTTGTAAGTCTCCAAGTCATGCAGTAATCTATTGCCTGGCCACCTGCAAGAAGTTCCAGTCAAACATATGCCTAACATATTATATCCTAGCTGCTTGAAACATGGATCAAAGGGAATATGTTTGATAGTTTGATTCAAATCTTCTTTGCAGAACATATGAAAAAGATTTTAGACCGGTCAGTAAGACATTTGGTTAAACTATTTTCTAGTTTAACAGAATAAATCTTAAAATTAATTTATACAAAAAACATACAAGCAAGGATACAGCACGCAGTGTGACCAGGCAAGGTTGAAATTCTCCCCTCCCCCAGCCTACCGCCATTCATCATACCCCCCCCCCCCCCCCCCCATCTCTTCTCATCCATCAACAAAAAAGTAGTCCACGAAAATCTGCACCAATCCTTCACCCGGCAAAAATTTAATCTAGACTTGGTCCCGCGGTCACATGCACAGAGCACACATCTCCAGTATCTGGCACAAAGCTTTGCAACACAGTACCTGTGTAGATGGTTTCCAGTGACATCACTGCTACGCTATGTTGGGAGGACAAAAAAAATGCCAGTACTTGTGCAACACACAAGTTACTCACTTTCCCGCCCACCAGCACGCTGTCTGTGACGCCAGGTGAGAACCTGCAAAACATGTTAATTCCCTGTGACCAAATCAAAAGAAACTTGCTAAATTGCAATCAAGTCATTGCATATTTCAAAGCTTCATTATCCCAAACCTACTGTCTGTATATTTATATGCTGTTCTCTCTGCTGTATAACAAAAATAGGTGTGCAAGGTGATATTTACAGTACTTGGGATATAGTATCCAAAATATACCTCTTTACTTTGAATAAATAATGAATCATATATTAACTCATGTGCCATTCTGTAAGTATGGGAAATTCAATTTTCCTTGCACGAATGTCTATGAAATGCGCACACTAACCTTAGGTCCAAAGAGTAAAAATTTGTTATCAAATGATGCCCAATGCTCGAGGCTCAAAAGTTATTAAAGGCCGGGCACAACTTTTCTTGGTTTGGCAGTGACCTCCCCCCCCCCCCCAAGTCATTTTAGGGTTAACCCTAAAAAGACTGGAGATGGTGGAGAGGGGGGGGGGGGGGGGGGGGGGCTAAAAGGCCCCCCTTGACATTTCTTGCAATATATCTGTAAAATGAAAAGCTCACTCTGCTACGTTGCATGACTTATCTTTGAAGTCTCGCGCAACTTCAAATTCGGAAGTTATGCAACATTTTGTAAGCGCATGTCAGACCCGAATTTGCTCAAAAACATGCTTTTGTGTACAAAAACCAATACAAATTCTGTTTCTAGCCAGATTTTATAAATATATGATCACTTTTACTTTTAACGATTAACATCAATTAGTTTTAAGTTATTTATGATGGAAATAGTATTGCCAATGATTTTCACTGAAAAACAAAACAACAAAGAAATACACAAAAAAGACGAAAATACGTAAGGAAAAAATTTACCGCAATTTTGTGATGTATATTTCATAAGAACCCTAAATACAATGACTAGACCAAAATTTAGCAGTTTTGGACTTGTATTTAAAGATTTACAGCCGAATATTTAATTTCATGCATAAATTAGAATTGATTGATTAGAAAAAATAAATTTTGGAAAAATTATACACTTTTATAGAATATGTCGTGGGCGACATTCGTGCAGATTTTTGTCCAATCGCGCGATTGACACACAAGATCTTGAGGGGGCCCTTTAGGCCCCGCCCCCAAGTCTTTCCAGCCTCAAAAATGGCACAGTCTTTCATTTTTCGGGGTGTAATATTGATTGAATTAGATTTGTTTGTATATTTTCTGAGTTAAATAGTTAATTGTTTAATTCTGTTTTAATTATACACACAAGGCCCATTGGAATATCAACAAACATTATTAAAAGGGCCTTCCCTTTTTAACGCCTCACTGTATAAGGTAATGCTGGGCACCTTCCAAACCATAATATACCATTTTAAAGTGTCAAAATTTATGCAACAAAACACTTTCTTTGAAAGAGTTGATGAGATATATTTCAACACCCCCCCCCCCCCCCACCACACCTGGGTCATAATGCAAATTTTAAACTTTGTCAATGAAAATTCACTTTTGGATTAGAGTAAAAACATGAACTGGAATACACTATAAAAGACCATAAGTTGCTATATACTCAACGGTCTGTGTAAACAGCGAAATACCAAACTGGTCGGCATTGTCATTAAGCGGGTCTATTCTGAGGGATAATTGTGCAAGCTGCTCCTCATTAAGGGGAAATTGGTCCAAGGCACTTCAACTAGATTGGCAAGATCCATGCCTGCTGGTGGTTGAAGGTCTTGTACATCTACCTGTCCAAAGAGATCCTGGATAGCAGTATGCTGGCTACCTTGTAGTCGAAGGATGTTTGAGACAAAGAGTTGCAGGGGTGATAATGAGTGCTCTGTTCGCAATTTGTGGTGATTCCACTGCCCACAAAAGAGGCGGAGGTCACGATTGATCCCTGGCAGATATATGTAGTGTAAGGCCCAAACCTGAACTTCATTGTCAACATTCAGCTTGCCTTCATCTTCCAGATGTAAAAACAAGTTGTAATACAGGTTTGTCACCCCAAACCACAAATCCACCCAGGATCTCTCAATGCGCTGATTGTGGGTACTAGCACCCCGCAAGGCACTTCCTCGACCTCCACCTCTCAAGATCTCCATGACGTTACACACATCATTATTCTCACCTCCAAGGTCACACCGGACCCTAGAGGGACATCCATACATCGCAACACCTTCAAGGAACGAATTTAAAACGGTGTCAGACCGGTTGTTGTCCGAAGCATGCAGGAACACGAACAGACGACTATATCCATCAATCCCGCCATGGATAACGATTCTCCGTCTATGAATATAGAGAGATCAAGAGAAGAAATTGTAAGTTAACCTAGATTCGAGTGGGGTTATTAATATCCATTTTATATTGTGAGGGTGGGTGGCGGTCAATTTTACTCAGGGTGGGTTATGAAATGGTGGTGGTTAAGGAGATCAAACTGCATCAAATATGCATGAGCCTAAAATGATTTGAAGCACCAACATTTCATAGCCCACACATTGATTTGATTGAAAAATTGTGATATTTAACCCCATGTATAGCCTACCCCTAATTTTATTACTTTAAGACGTCGGGCGAAAAAGGTATGAAAAGAATAGATACTGGGCCAAAAAAGAATGTAAGGGAACATAATGAAACATTTTTGCAGCAGACGCTAAGGGGTTTAAGACTTAAATTGACACAAAGTTAACCAAATGGGCTGGTTATTTGGTTGCTCTGATAGAGCTGAGACCGTTACTTAAAATAGGATAAAAACAATTAATGTGTTTCCTTATTCTCTTCAACATTTGACCATATTTGATGTACATGCATATTCAAGATAAGCAAATATCCGTTATCCAAGTTTTGATTTTCAGTGAAAACATACCAACCTCTGTTATTCATAGTAAAATATTTGTCTTGCCACAGAATCTGATCAATAGGTTTTTTTTTGTTTTTTTTTGCTGAACCCACCAGACGCATTCGTTTTGGATCGGTTTGGTTCGGAAAATTTTGGTTCGATTCGGTAGTTCATTTACAGCCTTACAATCATTACCTTGTCCAAAAAAATCCTCTATAATTCATTCTTCCCAAAGAAGAGAAACCTCATACTGAATAAAAAAAGCTAGGTGTTTTGTGCCAACAGACATTTTTTTTTCATGCTTGTCCAATATATACTCAGAGGCAAAAGAAACGCGAATTTTCCATCATGTAAGTAAAGCATGTAAACATTGCCAATGGTGAATACTATTTACATGCGCTAGTGAGCAAGGGTCTAAACTCACGAGATTGACCTCAATCGAAATTCACAATGCTTGAATTGGTCGCCCACGCAGTAAACAAGAAAACAGGTCGCGGGTACTCACTTGCCGCATTGTTCGAGTTGTGAGTTTGTGTGCATGTGGTCACGTAGGCCTGGCCTATAAATGAGAAGCCTCGAACTGTGGGATTCAGTCGCAATTGAAAGCAGTATCAAGATGCCAAGACTTTCGTCAGAAAACCGTGAGAGAGCTATGGGCGGCTGCAGGCTGGTGAGTCCATTCAACGTGTGGCAACAGCTTTAGGCACCCATGTCTCCACCATCTACAGACTGCAGAACCGGTTCCGAGCCACCAACGGCACTAGGGATCTCCCCCGGAGTGGACGACCAAGGGTGGCAACTCCGGCCCAGGACCGCCATCATCGTGCGTCAGAACCGGGTGGATCCATTCCAGACAGCCACGGAGACCGCTCGGAACACCATCGGACGAACGGGCCGGGCCTTGAGTAGCAGAACTGTGCGGCGGAGATTGCAAGCCTCAGGATTCCGGTGTAGACGACCATGCCGTAGGCCAGTTCTGACCCCTCAGCATCGCCGTGGCCGACTTCAGTGGGCTCAGGCCCGTGTCAACTGGAGGAACAGACAGTGGAGAAGGGTCCTCTTCACTGATGAGAGCAGATTCTGCATTGATCCGGCAAATGGGCGCATCCGTGTGTGGCGCAGAAACCTGACACGCTATGTCGATGCCAACGTCGTAGAAAGGAACCCTTGGGGCGGCGCAAGCGTCATGATTTGGGGAGCTATCGCCCTAAATAAAAGGATTGGACCAGTCATCTTTCAGAACCTGGGTCCTGGACGAGGAAATGGGGTCACAGCTCAGCGCTACATCACCCAGGTTCTCCAGCCGCATGTGGTGCCCTTTTTCCAGAGGCATCCCAACTTGCATAATGCAAGGCCCCACACTGCTCGTGCAACCACACAGTTTCTGGGACAAAACAACGTCATGCCCCACCCAGCTCTCTCGCCTGATCTGAATCCGATCGAGCACGTGTGGGATGCTATGCAGAGAGGGCTCAACGAGCTGAGACCACGACCACGCACAGCTCCTCAATTGGCTGCAGCTATTGGGCAGGTGTGGGCACAGGTTCCAAATGGACAAATAAACACTCTGATAAACTCTATGACCCGAAGATGCAGAGCTGTAATTACAGCTAATGGAGGTCACACGCGGTATTGACTTTATGTTCCAAGGTCAAGGCCATAGGCATTTAGCAGTGACCTTCCACCATAACCAATTATCAGCATAGTCAATAAATTGTTTTGTTGTTGAAATTTGCACAATAAAATGTCCCTTATTATCCAAATTATCCAATTTCAAGTTCAGCGTCTTCTTTGAGTACTTTGTGTTTCGTGTTTCTTTTGCCTCTGAGTATACATGCGAAAATCGTTTGTATGGACATATTAAGTTTCTTTGTATCTTGCCGATCAGTTTTCTTGTATGGGTCAAGATCAAAGATTATCTAGGACATCAAGAAATTGAGAAGATTGGATCAGGCAATCGCAACAAAATTGTTTACCTGAATGTTTAGGTACAGTACATGTACACTCTCACACTAAAGGAAATGTTTCATATATTCTTGCACTAAAAGATGTTAAAATACCTTATCAGTTTATGGTTGCCATCTATGTGCCACAGGGAGTTTGGTCTGCCACTTGGTAGCGCCTACGGTGCAACTGGGATCGCATAGCTCGAAGTGCTGCCCCCTCAGGATCACACCTCGGCATGCTGGATCTCACGCGATGGCGCTGAACTTTTATCCCCACACTTTTTAGCCTGGCCATCACTGCATTAGGGCCAATTCTCTGATTCCCCCGAACAATAAGCCAGTTCGGGGTTAGCGCATGGTACAAATGACCCCAAATATCCACAGATATTTCAGACATGGAGGGTCCCTTTATGTGCACTTCAGAAAAATAACTCTGGGAGTGATGGAGGTGCCTCATGAATAGCTTTTGTTTCCCCCTTTAAAAAGAATACTTCCACCTGGATATCATGGAATGCACCATTAGTGCATAATTGAATAATGATTACATGACATTCATGAGCACATATCGAATATTAGTGTCAGTGGGTTTTAGAATTTGGTACAGATGACCTTTATCTGCTCATGCTCAGATTGCATCTCCGAAGTGGCTTATTCCGGAAATTAGTTCATCCAGGGCGTTGTCAGATAGGGTGGAGTATGACCGCAACAAGGTCAACCCAAATTCACTGAAAGAAAAAATTAAATACTAAAGTGGTAAATCAAGAATTGATGTATAAAGTACTGTATTTGAAAAATTATTCTGACACCCTAATGTCTACATTGTGCACTGTTAGTGATAAAGGTGCAATATCCTATATTGCAGAAAAAAATATTGGCGAGATGATAGGGTGATATATTGAGGGTGCTTTAGCCCCCTTCACCTGGGTAATTGAGAGTTAACGCTACAGATGAAGGTTTGACCCTACTTTCGGGCACAGATGCTTGATCCCAAAATGAGGTAAAAACACCTAAAACTAGAAATGTGCATTGCTGGTGCCGCGCAATGCGAAATGTATCCCCCGGCACTGGCAGCGATTTGAAGGAGGGACAAAGACCCTCCCCCATCCCCTCCCTCAAACAAAAGGATGGTGTAGAAATTGCCGCCAGTGGCCCGGAATATTGTCAACACTAGGAGCAGCATTACCAAAACGATTTGTGCAGATTAGACTATAATGCATTTTTATAGAAAATTCGGAAGAAATATGACCTCAGAGCGCACATAAGCCATCCACTAAAATATGACCTTTGATCCTATGAAAGACGGAACACTAGAGGCAGCATCACCAAAAACTGTAGAGGTGTAATCTATAATGGACCTACATACAAAATCTGAAAGAAAAGAGTTAACAAATGTGTCCTCCAGAATGCATGCAACGAAAATATGACATTTTACCCTAACAACAACCTGAATATGACATTTGACTGTATAGAAAGTGGTACAGTGGGGGTAGCATCAGCAAACAATTTAGATGTGTAGGTTTCACCAAGACACATCTTCATATAAAATTTGAAAGAAATGTGTTGAGAGATATACCAAGATACATCTCCATACAAAGTTTGAAAGAAATCCATCAAGAAATGTGGCCTGCAGAGTGCACTCACGCCATGCCCTGAAGTATGACCTTTGACCCTATAAAAGACGGAACACTGGGGGCAGCATCACCAAAATCTATAGGGTTCCAGATTTTACCAAGAGACACCTTCATACAAAATTTGAACAAAATCCGTTGAGAAATGTGACCGCTAGAGCGCACACAAACTATCCCCCAAAATATGGCCTTTTACCCTATAAAAGACGGAACACTGGTGGCAGCATCACCAAAAACTATAGGTTTTTAGATTACACCAAGATACGTCTCCATACAAAATTTGAATGAAATCCGTCAAGAAATGCAGAAGTAAGAGTGCACAAAAGGGACAAATGAGCTTTGACCCTATAAAGGACGGAACAATGAGGGCAGCATCACCAAACAGTAAAGATGTGTAGATTATACCAAGATACATCTCCATACAAAATTTGAAAGAAATCCTTCAAGAAATGTGGCCTGCAGAGTGCACTCACGCCATGCCCTGAAGTATGACCTTTGACCCTATAAAAGACGGAACACTGGTGGCAGCATCACCAAAAACTATAGGTTTTTAGATTACACCAAGAGACACCTTCATGCAAAATTTGAACGAAATCTGTCAAGAAATGCAGAAGAGTGCAAGAAATGGAAAAATGACCTTTGACCCTATAAAGGACGGAACAATGAGGGCAGCATCACCAAAAATTAAATATGTGTAGATTATACCAAGATACATCTCCATACAAAATTTGAATGAAATCCGTCAAGAAATGCAGAAGTAAGAGTGCACAAAAGGGACAAATGAGCTTTGACCCTATAAAGGACGGAACAGTGAGGGCAGCATCACCAAACAGTAAAGATGTGTAGATTATACCAAGATACATCTCCATACAAAATTTGAAAGAAATCCATCAAGAAATGTGGCCTGCAGAGCGAACTCACGCCATCCCTTGAAGTATGACCTTTGACCCTATAAAAGACAGGACACTGGTGGCAGCATTAACAAATAGTACAGGTTTTTAGATTACACCAAGGGACACCTTCATGCAAAATTTGAACGAAATCCGTCAAGAAATGCAGAAGTAAGAGTGCAAGAAATGGAAAAATGACCTTTGACCCTATAAAGGACGGAACAATGAGGGCAGCATCACCAAAAACTATAGGTTTTTAGATTACACCAAGAGACACCTTCATGGAAAATTTGAACGAAATCTGTCAAGAAATGCAGAAGTAAGAGTGCAAGAAATGGAAAAATGACCTTTGACCCTATAAAGAACGGAACAATGAGGGCAGCATCACCAAAAATTAAATATGTGTAGATTATACCAAGATACATCTCCATACAAAATTTGAATGAAATCCGTCAAGAAATGCAGAAGTAAGAGTGCACAAAAGGGACAAATGAGCTTTGACCCTATAAAGGACGGAACAGTGAGGGCAGCATCACCAAACAGTAAACGTGTGTAGATTATACCAAGATACATCTCCATACAAAATGAGGGCAGCATCACGGAACAATGAGGGCAGCATCACCAAAAATTAAATATGTGTAGATTATACCAAGATACATCTCCATACAAAATTTGAATGAAATCCGTCAAGAAATGCAGAAGTAAGAGTGCACAAAAGGGACAAATGAGCTTTGACCCTATAAAGGACGGAACAGTGAGGGCAGCATCACCAAACAGTAAACGTGTGTAGATTATACCAAGATACATCTCCATACAAAATTTGAACAAAATCCGTTGAGAAATGTGGCCTGCAGAGTGCACTCACGCCATGCCCTGAAGTATGACCTTTGACCCTATAAAAGACGGAACACTGGTGGCAGCATCACCAAACACTATAGGTTTTTAAATTACACCAAGAGACACCTTCATGCAAAATTTGAACGAAATCCGTTGAGAAATGTGACCGCTAGAGCGCACACAAACTATCCCCCAAAATATGGCCTTTTACCCTATAAAAGACGGAACACTGGGGGCAGCATCACCAGAAACTATAGGGGTCCAGATTTTACCAAGAGACACCTTCATACAAAATTTGAAAAAAATCCGTTGAGAAATGTGACCGCTAGAGCGCACACAAACTATCCCCCAAAATATGGCCTTTTACCCTATAAAAGACGGAACACTGGGGGCAGCATCACCAGAAACTATAGGGGTCCAGATTTTACCAAGATACACGTCCACAGGAAGTCTGAAAGAAATTCGTCGAGAAACGTGACCGCTAGAGCGCACACAAGAATGTGACGCGGCGGCGGTGGCGGCGGCGAAACGCTGCTGAATCCAAAGTATCCTCCGACATACTGCCGGGTGATACAATAAAGTTATGGCAAAAAATGGGATTTTCCAAAAAAAATGGCGGCCATCTACGATTTTGGCGCTCCACACTATTTTTATGGGCTGCAGACCCAGAATAATTTAATTATATTTTGAGATAAATGCAACACAAAAATGTGCCCTTAAATAATATATTTGGCCTATGTATAGCCAACTCATTTTATTATCACTCTATGTGAAGCATAATAGGGCTTGTTCAAAATCGTCAAAATAATGTCACACAGAATTTGAAAACAAATAAGGCTCAAGTTGGTATTCTATCAAAAATATCATCAATCGTCACAAATTTATAGTCAAATCAGAAGACTAATAATAACATTTAATTCTCAGAAATGCAGGTTACGTCCGTACAACATGCTGTTGTTTTTCCTTTTTTACACAAAATACCAGTAAATCTAAAATATTTGCGTTATTTTTTAGGCCTTGGTCTCATCCGAGATATGTTCATGTTACGCAAGATTTACATAGCAATTTTGGGGTTGTTTGAGGCCATCCAAATTTAATATCGCATCCTGAGCAATAATTTCATACCCGAGCGATGTGTCACCTTCATTTTGTTGTTTTGTATTCAATTTTGTGGCACTCTTCAATTATTCAATATGCTGGTCATGTTAATCATTTTAAATCTTAAATGCATATCTGTATGTAAAAAACTGAGACAAACTAGATGGACTGCCGCAGTCTAAATTTATGCCTCCACCATTGCGAGATCTGGAATATATTGCACTTTTAACTTTCAAAATCTTCAAAAATTGTCATCATCTAATAAGATTGTCACTCATATGCATTTATGAAACAAGATTACTTCTACTTCTATCTATTGGATAGTAAGTTATCATGAAAATGAGTCCTAAACTCTTTGACCTTTGGGATTGTGACCCCCATAACAGATCGGTCACTGTCATATCCATAGATGAATCAAGTTAGAATTTGATCCATTGAACTGATTTTTAATTTTTTAATTTTTTAATTAAGAGAACAATGTTGAAAATACTGTGACATTTGACCTTTGACCTTGTGACCCCAAATCTAATCACATCATTTTCACTCCAATATCCATACATGTACATGCATCAAG
Source organism: Heliocidaris erythrogramma (assembly GCA_025617745.1). Classification (NCBI taxonomy): domain Eukaryota; kingdom Metazoa; phylum Echinodermata; class Echinoidea; order Camarodonta; family Echinometridae; genus Heliocidaris; species Heliocidaris erythrogramma. The sequence continues at coordinate 44,357,741 of CM046853.1, forward strand.
TTTAAAGCTGATACCTCATACAGTTCTTCAGTTATGGCAAATACAAAGTATTTTTAAGAGTACAATGACCTGTGTGACCTTTGACTTTTGACCTTGCGACCCCAAAATCTAATCAGATCATTGTCACCCCATTAAGTATACATGCACCAAGTTTGAAGTTGATACCTCACATGGTTCTTCAGTTATCGGGATAACGAGGTACTTTCTATAGTACAATGACCTCTGTGACCTTTGACCTTCGGCCTCGTTACCCCCAAAACTAATCAGATCCGTCATCCATCCTACATTCATTCATGATCTAAGTTTGAAGTTGATCCATCAAACGGTTCTTCAGTTATCGCGAGAACGATGTACATTCAATAGTACAATTATCTCTATGACCTTTGACCTTCAGCATGGATACCCCAAACACTAATCAGATCATCGTCATTCCTATATTCATTCATGATCCAAGTTTGAAGTTGATCTGTCACACGGTTCTTAGTTATCGCGAGAACGAGAATGGGACGGACGGATGGACAACCCAAAAGCATAATGCCTCCGGCACCACCTTCGGGGGGCGGAGGCATAAAAAATGGTTAAACTATCGAAAGTGAATTGACCATAACATCAGAGCTAGCCGACCACAATGATATATTAAAGGAATAACGAAAAATAATGAATTCAAACACAGCAAAACAGACCAGAAATATATGAAACAAGAATGAGCAAAGAAATGGAAATCATCAGGGTTCCAACCCCCCAAGAAAAAAATATTACATACTTAAGACGACGATTTACAGTTCTGCGTGACACTCCTAGGATTACTGCCATTTGGTCAACAGTGAAGCCACAGTCTATCATGAATTTTAGTTGATCTCTTGAGATGTCATATTTGGGGGCTCCGAGAGGATGCGCTCGAATTTGAGCAGCAGCATAAGAAGTGTTTGCCACAAAAAAAAAAGGAAGAAAAAAATTCTCTCAAATTTGGTACTTGAAACAGGAAAATACTTACTTTCATTATTGGTCTTATTAAATTTATTACGCAGTACATGAAACTACAAAGCGTACGTTGATAATAATAGAACTTAACCAAAAAAAGTTGAAACTCCTTATCCAAATGCATTGATCACTAAGCAACCGCAAAGACCATTGTAATGAAAATGCAGTGTTTACACTCACTGGTGAGTGACAAAACAAAAGCTTACTACGGTACCAGCTAACATTCCTTGACTCACTTTAACACTCTCAAATCACAGAATAGGTAATTCTATTATTCTGGGCTTTTAGACTGTTAAGGTGAGTCAAGGAATGCTTGCTGGAACTGTACTATTCATGCTTTCTCTCATGAGAAGTGTTTTGGTTAGACCGTTTCAAATATTTTTTTCTTATTCGCAAGCTTTCTAATTTCTTTTCTATGTAACCTTTTGATTATGTAATGTATCGCCTAATACATGTAAAGTTCTGTTATAAGACCAAACCTGCCCTGGAAAAAAAATGTTTTGTTGCTAATTTGAATACATGTATATTACTTGCACATTATATCTATTTAATACTACAGATTCTAGATATACATGGCCTCATATCATTTGTACTTTTCAAGAGAGCTGCCCTCAAAGTAGGATGTGAACCACCATCTCTCCCAAAATTGGTCAAGAAAGGTTGTTTTTCCTCATTTTCACCATCGTATTTTCACCACTTAATTTTCCGTAAAGCGAAAATTTATTGAGGATGCCCTGAAGAATGGGTAGACGACATTGAACACTGTCGCTAACGGATAAATAAACCATTTCTATTAAACCTGTAACAAGTAACATCTAAATATATGGACATTAGATACTCGCTAACAATTATTTAATATTTATTCAAGACATTGCGATATATCGTTATATCGGCGATGTCAAACCTTGTGATAATCGAATAGCCAAAATATCGTGCAACCCTAGTAGACGTCTATAATTTCACAAATTTTCATCATCCTTTTTTCGTGATTCTTTATCAAGTTGAAGAGACAACTGTACTTAACAGGATGCAAATGAGAAGACTGCTTTTGTTTGCATCATTTTTACTTTGCGGGCCTTCAAACACTGCTCTAAATTAAAAAAAAAATTGTGTTTAAGGTCATATTTGATGACCTTTGACCCCAAAATGGTAACCTGTGAACGACTCATTTTTTTCTCTTGATTTTTTTCTCTTGATTCAGAACATTAAAAAGTTCTTTGACATAAGTTTCATCCACTTTTGTGATATAGTTCAGACACCCCTTATTAAAACGAGTTAAAAAAAATAGTTGGGTACCTCCCACTTAACTAGTAAACATACCTGTCCTCGCTACACGACATGGATTTGCTTGTAGATCAGCTATTGTTTCGTCAATCCCCTCAACCAGGTCTCTTGCAATGTCTGCATCGATAGAGGTTCCAGCTGCTCTTTGGATTGACCTCCTCACAGATTCCAGCCTACATGTACAAGAAGAAAGACCTATAGTTTTACCATACTATCTTGCCTTATAGGCCTTTTCTTTGATAGCTTTGGGCATGGAAACCAAACAAAAATGAAAATCTCATGACATAAAAGTTTTTTTAATGGTAAGTCCTGTAAGTCCAAATCTGTAAATAAAAATCTGTTATAGGGAGGGAGAAGCATGCAGCCCCCAACCCTTTTGGCTACACCTATGGTGCAAACTGAAACTACACACATACCATTTTTACTTTACTAGAATCCGGGCTACATTCCCTAGACTCCAGATCTGACTTGTCCTCTGGCAATTTACGATCTACTGTGCAAGCAATCCACGCCATGATCCACGCTGGGACTGGTGAAGTGTGCACTGACTCATTGGATACTAATACAAAAAAACAAGTGAAGAAGAAATTTTAGCAGATATCCCACCATTAGATGGACATGATCTGGTCATAATTCAAAAGTTCACAAAAAATTCTGAAATTTTATTTCATCTATCATTTTTTTACTGAAAAGTTGGTTCTCGGTAGCCTCCCCTTACCAAAGAAGACTGCTTATTAAGCAGTCCCTAAGCAGTCGGTAAGCCTTCGAAGACATCCGACTGCTTAAAGCAGAATGAAACCCTGGGGAAATATCCATTTTAATGAAAAGATAGTCAAGAGCAATTTGAAAAGGTTCAAATTGGCTATTTGCTTCAATGTGGCAGGTTTTTGTGGACAACTCTCCATATGTTTTGTACACAAAATTTCAGATTTTCTCCATTATCTCTCAAGGTACAGCTTGTCTCTTTTTTAGCTCTATGTATATCATGGTAAAATGTATTTTACACAACATATCTTGAGGTCACAAAGAGACATGTAGCATCTTTGGAGATAATGGAGAAAATATGAAATTTTGTGTACAAAACCTAACTATAATCAGGCAATGGAGAACTATTGTGTCAAGTTTTTGACAATGAATCCACTGCTTTTTCACGAGCAGTCGCTCATGAAGGCTTAATAGTTAGAGCTTTTTCCACTTCATATGAAATAAGCAGTCCTTCCCGAGGGCTCCTGAAGGCTAGTGAAGGCTTATTTTACAGTTACAAAATTGGCGGGAAATATCAGTTAATGGAAGTATCTGCAGCAGAAATTTGGTGCTTGGTACAGTTTTACATCATTATATGATTTAATTGCACTTAAATGCATCTGATATATTCAAGAACTTATCAAGACTGAAGACTGACATGTGCTGATATCTACTGTGATTAGTAAGTAATCAATAGAATGATAAAATGTTCTGTTTACAGTTTAGCAAAATTAGTTTCAGCAGGATAAACTGTTATTTATTGACTGAGGTCCCATGTACTGAATTTCATGTCATCCTCCAAATCACACAGCACATGTACATGTATATGCATGCATGCAGCTCTATCGTGAAATTTAAGTTTAGATCTCATGGTGAATTTATACATGTTTAAAATTTGTCTACATTGTAGTTGATTATTATACATGTAATTAGTACTTGACATCTTTATGAGTGTTATTTAAAGAATTTATTATTGTTTTTATAATGAATGTTGATCATTGACTTAATTATCATTGTCTTTTTCAGGTGGTATAATTTTCCTCAAAAGCTATAGTCAGTAACCCTAATCCCATTGGGCTCTTTTGGGGACTTGAGTCTGTATCTGTAGGGGGGGGGGGGCTCTTTGCCCCCTCCCCCCTCAGATCTCTACAACGAATGTACTGATTGACTTGAAACTGGGCACAGACATAAAACAAGTCAAGTAGAATAAGAATTTAAACCCAAAATTAATTGCACTTTTGGAATATACACATTTTTGATGAATTTTGGGGGAAAATTTGGATTTTCATCTAAAATCATAAGAAATTACAAGATTTTGTCAGGTTTTCTGTAAAAATTCCTTCAAATTATGGAATTCATTCTATTCAATTTTTATGGTGATAAATATATCCCTAATACATGCATAAATTTTGCAAATATGCCCAGAATCAGGAGCCTTATTTCTTTTGTATTTTAATGTTTTTATTCTGATGTATTGTAATGTTTGTGTTTTTTAAAGAAGAATTTATCTCTGATGTGCATGAAATAAACAAATAACTAAGAGATAATCCAAATTATAAATCAAAGTAACAATTAACGCAAATTTGGAGTTTACATGGCATACAATATGTATGACTTACATAGATCATCCTCATTTCATTTTAGTTTTCCTTTTTTTTTCTCTCCAGATTTCTTCTTGAATTAAGCCTTCAAAGACATCGGAATGTTGAAGTGTGACTGCTTATTTAGACCTTTGAGAGCTTCAAAAATAAGCAGTCGAAGGCTTATTTTCGAAGGGGTATTTAGAGCTTCGAAAATAAGAAGTCGAAGGCTTATTTTCAAAAGCCTATGTATAGAGCTTCGGAAATAAGCAGTCGAAGGCATATTTAGAGTTTCAAAAATAAGCAGTCAAAGGCTTATTTAGAGCTTCGAAAAATAAGCCTTCGGTAGCTAATTTGCATATTAACTTGGCTGTGGGAAGGCTTACCGACTGCTTATAAGCCTTCGAAGGCCTAGGAAGGTTTAACAGCGACTGCTTATTTAGAGCTTCAGTAAATATAAGCAGTCAATGGCTTAATTTTGAAGGCTTATTAGAGCTTCAAAAATAAGCAGTCGAAGGCTTATTTAGAGCTTCATTATAAGCATTCGGTAGCTAATTTGCATATTAACTTGGCTGTGGGAAGGCTTACCGACTGACTATAAGTCACATCAGCAAGCAATGGTCAAATTGACCATTAGGATCATATACATGTGCGATACTGGGTATTGGGGATACAGATGTAATTTTGTTTGAAATGGAGGTTTTTGTGGGCAAACTGATACTTAGGTATCACTCTTTTACATTTACAGCTTTGTTTTTCGTAGTTGTTACACAGACCTCCATACGTATGACGACTGCTCTCAATATGTTGCGCACTAGTGAGGCCGCTCTACATGGTTACGCACCATAGATACGTACGCAGAATGTTACGCACACAAGCTATTCGGACAAGATCGAAAAACAACGACGGGTGGCCGTTCTCTCCCACAGACTTTTTCATTTATTGCTTGTCGCCGTTAAAGCACCTTGCTTAATATCCTTGCCCCAGAAGGAATACAGCAGATTGTAGAGAATGCACGATGAGAAGCCTTATCGCTAGACTAAACTCATTAACAACCCCAAGCTGTCTTAACAACAGGTAAACAACGAGGTGGAGATCGAGGAACCGATCGCGCCGGTACCACTACGAGCGCTGAGGGCTCCCTTCATCATAATCGTGAAAAATACAAAATGGATGCTCTGACGGGGCTCGATAGGAGTTATCGACAAAAAGTACCCAAAATTTCAGGAAACCCTCTTCAAAGGTCACAAAACAAACTGGTAAGTTTTAATCATCTATTATTCACCATAATTATTTATATTTAAGTAAACTTCAATATATGGGTTTCACTTAAATATAGCCAAAAATGCACAGTGATACATATTAGTACCGTACTGACTATTGCCTGCGTTCCTACACAGTCGGCAATGGCGTGTACCTATGAGTGCTATAAGTATAAGCCTTCGAAGGCTTACAGCAAGCCATTGCCTATGCATGTTGTAAATGAAGGCTTGTGACTGATTGTATCAACTGCTTATGACTGCTTAGCGAAGGCCTTGCGAAGGCCTTCACAGTTCGGTAAGGGTCCTTATACTAGGAGAAATGAAAATTGTACATGAAATGGTATAGGCCTATGTGGGACTGTTATATGAGAAAACAAAGTAGTGATCTCTTCTCCTGCACCATATTTTATGTAGGTTTTGGTACCAGATAGTGAGAAATGAAGGTCCTGCGATGGGGGTATTCTTTAATTTTAAAGTGGACTAGGGCCTACTCACACATCAATTGTCGTCAGCTCACGGCAGCTCGCAGAGATGAAAAAAAGGTGTCTCACTACGGTATGGTGGTGTGACCTTATTTCGCGCGTGTCTTAACTTCGCGCACCAACACTTTATAGGGCTCACATAAGTAATTCACGGCCCCATTCACTCACGTGTTATAACGAAGGTTGTCTATAAATCATATTTTGAAAACCCCTTGGTAGAAATCGTTTAAATTCACAGAATAAAGACAAAATATAAATATCTCCCAAATAAAGTACCTAATTTGGGCACTTTCCCGGCGTTAAAAAAAAATATTTAGGCTGAAACAAGGCTAGCCGAAATTTCAGCCCATTTGCACATAGAAACAGTGGAAGTGCACCAGTGATAAAATAAATCCTTTAAAAATAATAAAAAGCTAGCCAACTTCGGCTAAGGTGTCAAATTGAAAAGAGTATGTCTATTAAATACCATTTACGCTTTTTTAAATTTACTGAGGATAATCAATCGATTTTATATGAATATTTCTAATCAATTAATTTCAAATAATCTTTGCTCCGCCTCACCGGCATGCATTGCGAGCGGATGAATTACTTATGTGTGCCCAATACGCTTCAACAGGGGAACGGTACGCGATGTATTTGTGGGAATGAAACACCGTATTCTTCGAACAAGATCAATTATCTAAATGCCAAAATGCGTCAAAAAAAAAACGTATGTATGCTACAAAATATTGAATTTTATGAATTAATTTTTTTATTTTTACTGAAAATGACATTATTAGACGAAATAACTTCCAAAAAATACTATAAAATTGCAAATTCTTACCCAAAATCAAGGCTAGGTTTCGTCCGCGACTTATTCCGTGTATTCCAATGAGTTTTGCCGTTTCCGTAGCTAGCGCTAGCTAAGCAAAGTTTTCCCCCCCCCCCCCCCCCTTCCCACCAGCATCATCCATTCAGTTGTTTCAGCAATAAACAATATCACTAGTACTAGTACTGATAACACAGTAACCAATATATATGAAGAAAAACAACAACATGATATTGGGCAAGCATATTCTTTAAATGCAAACTTCATTTCAAAATAATCGGCATTATTTTTTTCGAGGTACCATCGTATTTGTCCGGTTACGTTGACAAATATGAGGTGCCTTTCGAATGTTTTGACACAAGATACCGACCACAAGAGGGCAACAAATATGCTGCGCGAAGTAAGGTCACACATTGAGAGAAACGTCGGGTTCGGTAAGCCTTGCGAATTTATCGAAATTTTATTGAATTGTGATGTGTAGTCCACTTTCTAAATCTTAAAATATGATTACATAGGAAATTTTCGTTCTTTTGAGGTATAGAACATGCTATTTAGTCATCTAATTGTCTTGGAATCTCCGAGAAAATGAAAATGTGCGTGACATATGAATTTCTCACCCCCTGATTTGTTCACATAATTTGAAGGTTTAATTCTGCTTTATTAGTCAGCTGTGCGCACATACAAACGCGACTCGAGTACCACGCTCGATCAGCTGGGTGGTCGAGGTCAATTGCTGTGTATAAATTGGTGTTTTGTTCGCGGCTGTTCTATTATAGCAATGGGGGGCAACGGAGAAGGGAGGGACAGAAGAGCTGCTATTTACGAATCTCACTCCGAGTACACAACAGTGCGTACGCGGGAAGGAAGAATTTTACACTTTCTCATTCGACATGATTCATCCATTTCATCCAAGGTATGCAACATTATCACTCCACAGCTGTAACGACTGGTCAATTCGCATTCACGGTCGTTCAACACACACATTGGATTGATGCACCCCGTTTTAGAACAGTCCAAATCGAGCCTACATATACGCAGCATTACATACTGTACGTGCTTTATATACATGACATCTTTTTTGCTATGTTTCTTTTTAATTATGCAAAATAGACGGCGGTTTTTTTTCGACCAATCAGGACGAACCTGATATCACAAGAAAGAGTAACATCTTGGCTATCTGCTAGTCTTGGCCCCCATACATTTTGACACGTAAGTCAGAAGTTATAGGAGGAATACGAGAGTAATGAGTGCAAAAAAGTGCTTCTCCTCACACAAAAAGCAATGCATTTTCAGTCGAAAAAAGGGCGGTTTTTTTCATTCAATTAAAAAATAACTGATATCATGAGATGTAGAATTAATCAAAGTTTTATAAACCGTTTGCCCCCATGAAAAATCTTGCGCGGTTCCCGAGATATGATATAAAATGTGCCGAAAAGGACGTGTTTTCGCCAAATTTCTTTCGAAAAATCGGGTATCACGACCGGTTCGCGTTAAGTGAACATGACAAATTCATATGATATGGTCACCCCATCATACGTCTAAAGTTACTACTTATCCTGCTTAGTCACAGATTTCGGAGGAAAGTCTGTACTATATCGAGTCCAGGGAGGACTGGGTGGGACTGGGGGCCAGTGTTTCTACTTTTCAAAATGAAATAATCCTGGCTGAATGAGCTATCAAATCTAGCAGGAATTCAGGCCCGTAACTAGGATTTTTGCGGGGGGGTTCAACATTGAAAAAAGTGGACCTTTCTGAGGGAGCGAAGCGACCGAGTAGGGGTGTCGGGTCAGGGGGTTTGCCCCTACAAGGATATGGGCATGAGCGTAGTCAAAATTTGACAGGGGGTGGGTCAAATGTGAAGCCCGAACATATACTACCACTGTGTTGGATTCCAAATACTGCGAGCGAGCAAAGCGAGCGAGAGAAAAATAAAATGTACTTTTAAATGGCAAAATTTTATTTCATTAGTCACCAATAGGTGAAATGTAAAGCTATCTCCGGTCATCTAGCTGCCACATGTAGGAATCATTCATATTAATAAAGTTTTAGGAAGTGAAGCGAACGGGGGGGGGGGGGGCACTTTGCTGTTCTTTTATAGAAAATCAACCCGATTATCTGGGCGCCATGGTGATAGGGCAGTGACGTGCCGAAAAGGTTTGCGAGCGAGCGAAGCGAGCGAGGAAAAATGCACTTTACTTTGCTGTTGCGCATTTCAATAAAGAAAGTGGACCTAACAAGTATTTGGGTGTCATGGCGATAGGGCAACGACGTGCCTGAATATTGCATTAACATCCTATGGAAATATTCATGGACCTCGCTGCCTGAAACTATCTCATTTCTAAGATTTGCGAGCGAGCGAAGCGAGCGAAGAAAAATGCACTTTAATTTGTTGCTCATTTCAATATAGAAAGTAAGGTAACCCTAATTTCTGGGCGCGGTGGCGATAAGGCAGTGACGTGCCCGAAAATTGTCATAACATTGAATATTCATGGACATATTACAATAACATATACTATGGAAATATTCTCGCATCTCGTTTCAGAGTTTGGGTGAATGAGCGAAGCGAGCGACGAATACGCGCTTTACTATCACCCAAATGTTTCCAAAACACCCCAAGTGTTATATTGGGGCATCTTGTTATTTCTGATTATAGTTTCCAAGAAGTCGATGTTTATAAAATACTCTCATGGCACTCCGGTTGAACAGGCTGTATTAGAGGGCCATAATTTAAGGGCCTGAATGACTAGACCGGGTCCGCCAGGAGTACTCCATGCAATTTGAGAGCGGGAAAAATTTTCATTTTAAAGTGAACAGAGACATTAAATACCCCTCTCTCTTTTCCATATCTCATTCATTTTCGTCAGATTTTATTCGAATTCGTCCGACCTGGCAATCCGCTGCAAAATTTTATCATCAAATCCATCTTTGAGAAGTCGATTTCAAGAAATTGTCATTCAAATTCGTCACATAGACAAGACCTTACAACGAGCGGGTGACGATTTGAATAACTCTTTATACTCTTTCAGTCTTTGACAAAATCGATAGCAAAATGAACAATAAATTCCGAAAAAGAATGGCGAAAGACGTATATTATCTAGGCCTTATTATTATTATAAGTATTCAAAGTGAAGGAAACCCGACTGGAAACGTTATTATCTCACATTATTTTCCACTTTCCTTCCTCTCTCCCCTTTCAGGTGACCCCCTTGTGCGCCTCTCCCCTATCGAAGGCAGTTGGTATGGAAATGTTTTTAATGATTTAACCTAAAAAATCACTATTCTGATGTCACTTTGGATAATTTTTTTCGCCTAATGATTCTTTTTGTTGTTGTTGTTGTTGAAGCAGATTTCTGCTCGCCAGTTTGGGCGCGATACTGCAAACGAATTTGAATAATTCTTTGAATGACGCTTTGAAAGAAAATCGATTGCAACATGGCATAATGTACAAAATTCGAAAATGAATGGTGAAAGACGACATTGATTAATTATAGATTTGCCAGATTAGGCAAAATCAAAATAAAATGTATTAAATAGATGGAAAGACCGACATTTTATCATTTTTTCCCCCTTTCCATCATCTCTCTCCTCGCTTTTTTTTTTTTTTTTTTTTTTTTTTTTTTGCGGACCCCTGCTCGCCAACGGGGGGGTTCGTTCGAACCCCCTGAACCCCCCCTAGTTACGGGCCTGGAATTTCAGGAATTTGATCCTGGGATTTGATCAATTTTTCAAGATATTTCATAACCCCCCTTTTTAATTTCTCAGGTGTTGAAGACAGAGAAAGAAAAACACCCCCTTTTTTAATGAAATCTCCGGGTGAAAGATAAAAAAAAAAAAAAAAAATTGTGTCGCCCAAAAAGTACCCCTTTACCACTCATGGCTATATTACTGTAAAATAGTTGGTAGTTTCTGTCGCATGTACTAAAGGTATGGGGGGGAAAATAAGATAAATATTTTAAATACTTGCTTTCAAATTCAGCCCTTAAAAATCTCACTCCTACCTCAAATGGCTGTTAGGAAGAACTTTTGATATTTTCAGCAAAATCCAAAGTCAAAATCTTGTCCAAAACTGGAGAAATCCCCGCCGATTTGTTTCGTGATCGCGTGTTGTTTACATACTGCCGATGTCTTAGACTAAAATCGGCCAATAAAATTTTTATCCACGAAGAAACTCGGGATCGCAAGCGCACATCGATCTTTACGATCGCGCACACAGAAAATCGGGACTTTTCCGTGTACGCCATAGGGACCGAATTTTTAAGGACAAAAATCTTTTGGGGAGATGTCAGCGCCCGCGGCGACCAGGAAATGTACACAATGACTCCGATAGCTCGTTTCGCGAGAATCAACAGTAAATTACGGATTTCATTTTTGGAAATATCTTTTCCAACATCGGTGAGTTGCATTTATTGTATTTCTTGGATATTTTGGGGTCGGTTTTTGTAAATTAAATGCCGATTTTGAGTGAATGTTGGTGACTTTCGTGCCAGTGGTGTTTTAAAAAGTTGAGGTGTACGAGTATGACTGCCTACATTCTACACACGAAGTATACTATAGGAATGTAGCTATGAGTGCCCTTTACCGGAGATTTTGGGAACACGGGATTCTAACTTACGACCGTCTTCTGAAATGCAATTTGCTTCAAATTTATGTGAGTGATTGGAATAAAGTTGATAGATTCAAATGTTGGAGTTAGGCAGTTAGGCCTAGGTCTATATGGTTTTATTAACCAAATTTCTGAAATTTAACGGGTCGTTAGGCTACATGTATAGCCTTTTAGGTGCAATCACTTGTTGACTAGCATGACTATTTAGTGCGAGGTCTATGTATTAGCGGCTCTTCTTCTTGTAACGTCGATATAGTATCTATATATATAAAGGCTCGAGTCCAGAATCACAAATATTCACTTACCTATCCTCACAAAATGGACGGTGTCCTCAGTAACATTGTCGGTCGACATCAGCCGACTGCACTCCCGTATTACCCCCACTCCCGTATTACCCCCAACATCGCCGGAGGTATTGCTCCGCCATCTCGGGCTCTGGCTCTGGTAATGGTACTGGTAGGTTAGGTTCGGATCGGCGAGATCGGGACGAGCAGAATCACGATTACTGTAGACGATAACTGTAGAAATATCTGCGTGTATTATCGAGTGATTAACAACGGTCAGCGTGGTTCCGAAAAAGCCGGCCCGGCATGCACCAGTACCAAGCATCCTGCTCAAAACTACCCGAATGAAAGTCCATTCCTTATTGGTCAGTTTAGTTCACGTGTACTGCAAAACTATCACACGTATGGGTTAACTAGCACGCGTGTCCTGGCGAACTAGCACGCGTGTCCTTGCTGGCGAACTAGTTCACGTGTACGGCAAAACTCGTTCACGTATGGGTTAACTAGCATGCGTGTACTGTCCAATTGGGCACACGTATACTCAAATGGGACCCTCTGATTGGTCTATTAGGTACACGTATGGTAATTTTCTTCACGTGAAAGTTCACATTGTTGTTGTGAAATAATGGCACTTTTGACAAACTCGTGCCTTTATGCGATATGCCAGTACGTACGTCGCTGTACAAGTCGGCTTATCTCGAAAAGTTACGGTGCGGATCGGCGCGGTGGGGGAGCGTTCAACGCACCCTTTCGAGAAAAGCCCCCCCCCCTTGTCTCGAAAGGGTGCGTTGAGAACGGAGTGGCGCGTTAACGCACCCTTTTCTCGAAAGGGTGCGTTAACTAGTATTCCACATCAGTCGTTTATAATAAAATTAAAATAACGAAATATCATCTATTTTCTAACTGAACGTGGAATTTAGCTTGCACTTCTTACACGTCTAACTTCAGCCAACCCACTATTGTTATACTCGTGTTACAAGCCCCGCGCAACCACGTTGAACAACTTACAAAACGGAAATGGGGCCTGTATCACGATTTAACATTATAAACTCGTGAACAAAGCCCCATCCTATGCAAAATGAAGACAGACAACATGGTGGTGGGGCTTCACGATTACATAAAAGGGCATAGTTGCAAGGGAGGGGATAAAGGCAGGGACGGATCCGAATCGGCCGGGGCCCCTTTTGAAACCCTTAAGTACTATATAAAACAAATTGGGGGCGGAGGGGGGATTGCAAGGGAGGGGTTAGAGGGATATAAGGGGATACTTTCCCCAATATCTAATTTTGTTTAATGGGGGACTCCCCCAATGTATATTTTTGAGGGAGTAATGGGGGGGGGGGGGGGGGGTAATTGCAAGGGAGGGGATAGAGTATGGGCATCCGGATCCAGGGGCTAAAGCGGCTGTGCCCCCCTTTAAGATCCAAGTGGCATGCCTTAACTACACAATAAAATAATTGCCTCTTTTTGGGCGGTGGTGGGGGATTGCAAGGGAGGGGTTACAATGATATATAAGGGGATACTTCCCGCAATATTTAAACCTTTTTTTTTGGGGGGGGGGGGGTGATTGCAAGGGAGGGGATAAAGGCTTGGGCGGATCCCGGGGAGGCAGAATAGGCCGCGGCCCCCTTTTGAATCCCTTAATTACACAAAACAAATTACCCCCGGAAATTACCTCCTTAATTTAGTTTTATTTGGAGGACAGGCGGAGGGGGAATTGCAAAGGAGGGGCTAAAACGATATAAGGGGATACTTTCCTCCAATGTTTTATTAAGTATAAAGCGGAGATAAAGAGATATACTTTCCCCCAGTATTAAACTTTTTTTGGGGGGGGGGAAGGGGGGTAATGACGAGGGAGGGAATAAGGGGGATATATAAGGGGATATTCACTTGCTTCTTTTTCTGGGGGGGGGGGGGTACATGTTATTGCAAGAAAGGGGATAAAGGCATGGACAGATCCAGGGGGAGGCAGAATAGGACGTGCCCCCTCCCCTTTTAGTTGATCTGGGTTTTTCATCCTTTATTCATTTCAATTAACATGTACAGGTTAATGAGAACAATGATTAAAAAGAAAAAGAAACAAAAGGAGAAAAAAATGGGGGGGGGGGGGGATGGTTGTTCTTTTTGGGGGAGATTGTGTAGGGGGTAGTTGCCCCGGTACATCATGCGTTATTATTTAAATGAACAGATGAATAAAATGACGTGATATTTTTTTTTTTTTTTTTTTTGGGGGGGGGGGGGGGGTACTGCGCTGAAGTGGCAGATAAAAATTAAATTAAATTAAAAGGGGGTCCAACTGAAAAGCAAAGCCAAAAAAAAAAAGGCGGGGGTGTCCTCAGAAGAGGGGTTGAGCAAAATGACAGAATAAAAATAAAAGGTAGAATACACTCAAGGAAATTCACTGTGATGACAATGCAGAAAAAATACAATGATTTAAGAAAGAAAAATTGCGATTTTTTTTTTTTTTTTTTTTTTTGGGGGGGGGGGGGGGGGAGTGGTTGACAGCCCCGTCCGGTACGCCCACGAATAAATAAATCAAGAATATATGAATACTTGTACATTTCAACCCCCCCCCCCATTTCCGTTTTGTAAGTTGTTCAACGTGGTTGCGCGGGGCTTGTAACACGAGTATAACAATAGTGAGTTGGCTGAAGTTAGACGCGTAAGAAGATCGATTACAAGACGGGTAAGTTGCGGGTTCTGTATCACGATAATGCCTCTTTTTAAACACATGCAAGCTAAATTCCACGTTCAGTTAGAAAATAGATGATATTTTAATTTTATTATAAACGACTGATGTGGAAGACTAGGGTCTCGAAAGGGTGCGTTGAGAAAGGAGTGGCGCGTTAACGCACCCTTTCGAGACAAGGGGGGCTTTTCTCGAAAGGGTGCGTTAACGCGCCACTCCGTTCTCAACGCACCCTTTCGAGACAAGCGGGGGGGGGGGGCTTTTCTCGAAAGGGTGCGTTGAACGCTCCTCACTGTCCGTATATATCACCAAATTTTGCGCCACCAAAATCACCATCTAACTAAATTTAAGAACGGTCAGAAGCACCCAAACTGCCCTTTATTATTAACAGATAATGAGAAAAATGATAAAAAAATATAGAATAAAGAGAAGAAAGACGTGTTTCGCAGTCATTTTCCAAATTACGCGCGTGTTCGTCATTGACGGATTCGCACGACGTCTGCGATAGTTCGAATCGTCTCAAACCACGCAGGTCAATATGGCGTTTGGACATGTAAAAAACCGTGATTTTGAAGAAAACGGGACAAATACAGGCCAAATGGATACCGTTCCGCACATCCAAGCAGAGATAGAATACCAACTTGAGCCATATTTGCTTTCAAATTCTGTTGTGACATTATTTTGACGAGTTTGAACAAGCCCTATTATGCTTCACATAGAGTGATAATAAATGAGTTGGCTATACATAGGCCAAATATA